>VXBQ01001802.1:515834-574492 GCA_013400175.1 Phainopepla nitens | reverse complement strand
GAGCCGGGGCAGCCGGGGCCGGGACGGGCCGGCCCGGGGGAGTGGGCTGCGGGACACGGGGGCGGGAGGTGTGAGCCATGAGGGACAGGTTCGAGGGATGGAGACTGGGGGTCCCGGCCCGAGGGGCAGAGAAATGTGCTCCCCGAAGGGCAGAGAATCGGGGGAACCGAGTCCCCGCCGTGTGGGGAGGAAACGCCCTTTCTTGTCTTAGCAAACAGGTGGTTTCTGCTTTTACCTCCTCCCTGAGCTCAGTGTCTAAATAAAAAGCCCTCAGCTGGAATATTTTTGCTTGAATTTCAGCTCTGACTTGCGAGCTGGAGCCGCTGTTCCTTCACCCCTCCTCCAGACACACCCGGGGTCCCCTCTGCTGCCTCACCCCGCGGCTGCTGCCCCGGCTGAAGCCTTTCGCAGCTGTCCCACCGGGCGGGTGTCCATCAGAGGGATCTCGTGCCTGCCCCAAACTGAAACTCTCAAAGCAGGCCCAAAGGACATACAAAGGATGTCACTAGTGCCTGTGCATTTTTTTTTAGCATGACTGTAAACAGGTTTTCTCAAGTTGCCCAGAAAACTGGTGGGTGCCCCATCCCTGGAAGTGTTCAAGGCCAGGTTGGATGGGGCTTGGAGCAGCCTGGGACAGTGGAAGGTGTCCCTGACCATGGCAGGGAGGTTGGAACTGCGTGGTCTTTAAGGTGCCTTCCAACCCAAACCGTTCTGATTCTAATCAGTGGGTCAGGATCTAGACCAGGTTATAAAGATGTTCCTGTGTCTGCTGTAATTTCCCAGAGCAGACCTGAGGCCTTGGGTGTCACCAGGTTTGTGGCTGCTCAGATCCATGAAATCCCACACAGCTTTGGTGGCAGATGGCAGGTTTGATGGGTTTTGGTGTCTGTCTACTATGTGGTAGCTACAGATACAGAAAGTTCTTTCTGTTGTGTTACAGTTCAGCCTCAAGCTGAAGGAGCACTGCAGATACCTGTCCACAAAGTTCTCCGCTTTGCAAAGAGAAATCATCGACTGAATTCAATTTGCTAAGCTTCAGACTTTTCTGGGAACATGCATTCAATATTATATATTTATTAAGTTGAAATGTGCTTAAATGGAGCAGATTTCTACCCTGTCAGGTAGTTGGAAAGGCAGGTATCCAGTGTCTTCTCTAACCCTTCTTGCCAGTGACATGTTGTTTTCTCTCAGCCTAGTCTCATCCCTGCTACTGCTAATGAGACGAAGTGTAATTTTGTTATCTTTTGTACGTTGTTAAGACCAACTCGTGGCCATACTTTGCATTTTTTAAGAGACCTGTTAATCTCTCTGTTCCTCCATTACTTGGACAGAACACATTCTTTAATTTCTATGTGGACATTGAAAGATCATCACCTTTGTTTTTGCCTTTCAGGTTTCCTGCAGGGATCTCTACCTCAATACAAGTTAGAGCCTGAGCTCTGAGTCACCGAAGCACTTTGCTGTATTTACTGAATCAGGACTTGAGGTTTCTGTTCATTGTGTAGTTGTTTAAATTTTCTTGACAGGATTGCATTTTAGGCACAGCTTATTAGACAATCTGTTCAGAGGCATGAAAGAAAATATCCATGAGTGCAGGAAGGTAAAAGGTTTCTTGAGGACTCACAGCCTTGCTGACCCCTGTCCAGATTTCTGAGTGGTTGCATGGTTTATTCACATCTCTGCCATCAGAATCAGCTAGAATCTTTGGTCTACAAAAAACAGATGAAATATTTAATGCTGCATATGCAGCTATAAATCTGAGAAGAAATCCTCTGTCGCCAAGTGATCCTATTCCAGTCTTCATAAATGGCATCAGAAGGGTGGGCAGGCATTGGAGCAGGCTGCCCAAGGACATGGTGGAATCACCATTCCTTTGAGTGTTCACAAAACCTGTAGGTGTGATGCTTATGGACATTGTTTAGTGGTGCATCTGACTATGCTGAGTTAATGGTTTGACTCAGTTTTAGAGGCCTTTTTCAACCTTAATATTTCTATAAAAAGAAAAAGAAGGGCAGGGGTTGCTCAGCTCCAGACTGAAGCAGCAAAGCAAAACTTTTCCCATAATAGAATTCTTTTTTTTTTTTTTTAATGATGTCTTTCTGCATAACTTTTTCTTCAGGCTGCTTCACTTTACAACCCAGTATTTTATTAAATATTATCTTTACCTGATGTAAAAATGTTAAGCCTATGGGATGATGGTGGTTTTCTCCCTAAAGCTTCACCTTCCCAAGAATATTTTGTCTCCAACAAGCATCTTCCCATTGTCACATTGGCTTGATCTGTTGTAGAAGATTAAACCAAGGGGTGTATGGCAGATGACTGTTGTGTACAATGAAGAAAACCTATATCCTCTCTCGGTCTGTAGCAGTCGCCTTGTTTGTATTTAAATCTTGCAGGAGTTAGTATTTCATCTACTGTTAACATTCCTACAGCAAGCTCAGTTGTTAAAGTTGTTGCTTCTCTTTACAGTGTACCAAGGTGATTAACAGAATCATTTCCCTTTGCAGATAATTTGTCTCCAATGATCTGGAAGAAGCATAAACATGTAGACTGCAATTCAGGCTGCTGTATCTATTAGGATTTCTGTTAGAAACAGCACTGAATCAGCAGCTCAGAGGATTATGGCAAACATCAATGCATAGATACATAACTCAATTTCCTCACATTTTTCAGTTCTTTCTGTTCTGATCGTGAGCCTTTGATTTCCATTTTCATCCTGGGGTTAGGAATATAAAAGATGGATGTACTGCATGGAGAAGAAGGTCTGTGTAGCCTGATATCTTATCCCCAGGAATGGATGCCTCAGCAGGTGTGTAGGAAAACAGTAATCATTCCACAATGCTTCCCGAGAATGGTGTCTCAGTCTGTGATGGTTGCATGGGGATTTCCTCACAATGACATGGTGTGTCACTTGGACTGCTCACAGTCCTTTTTTTCTTTAGTAAATTTACCAGCCGCATTTGAACCCAGATAACTATTATTTACAAATTTTTTGTGGCAACATATCCTGCAATAATTCACTACCAGGAATTATGCAGTCTGCAAATCACAGTGCCTTTGCTTCCTGTAACATCCAGTTTGATCACAGGTATAACTGGCTTTTCCTTCTGTCCAGTTAATGGTGTCTCAGGGCTCTGACAGGTTTCTTACACAAATTCCCTCAAAATTCTGTCGCTGTCAAGGCTCAGATCAGTAGCTGTGTGCTGGCAACTCATAAATTCTTAAGAAACAAGGATTTGCATCACTGGGGAATACTCTTGTGCCTTTTTTATCTTTATATACATTCTCTTGTGCACATTGGGTATTATAGTCCCTAAAGTATTACATTTCAAGGCATGAAGTAGATCCAAATGATCTCTCTTAAGAAAAAGTCTACCTAGCAAAGAAATTCTCTCTTCCCTGCAGTGTAGAGTTTTTTATGCCAAAAACCCATTGAGAGCAATGAAAGGGAACTACTAAATTCTGAAGAATATATTTTTCAGTATTGTGCTGCATGTCACATTTTAGTTTCTATAGGTATTTTAGGACTAATGTATCATGACAGTATTCTGTTTTGGTCTTGTTCTTATCTTACTTTGTTGTTGTTGTTAGGGAATTACAGGATTTTTAATTCCTAAACCCTGATATACGTACATGATTTCTTTTGGATGAGCATTGCATGCAGTTTTTCATCCAATGTTGCAAATTACAAAGTCTTGAATTATGGAATCTTCATAGTTTAGTGAAGAAAAGACTCATAAAGTTAATTTTAAAACAAATAAAATTTCTTCTAATCCTACAGTAAGTTTTGGAATAACCTTCAAGAGTAAAGAGAAATGGCAACAAAAATGGAAAAATCTCCCATCATCATGAGAAAAACTTTCAATATTTCCTACATACTCTTCAGAAAAACCAGTTGACTTTTGAGCCTCGTATAATTTGTTCCTGTATTGATAAGCCCAGCTACACCTAAATCCCATTTAATATGAAATGATTGGAAGAACAATAATTCACACAAATAATCGTTATAAGTATTTCTTGTTTCCTGACTTATCTGAGGCTAATCTCACAGTTCTCCATCTCTCTGAAGCACAGTGTTTATGTTTATCCATCTCTCAGTCACCAACTTCTGATTCTTTTTTCACATTTCATATTTTTTTTAAAAAAATTATAAAAATCACATTTTATAAAACTTTAATATTTGATTTTATAAGTTAATACCTTAACCATATAAAAAATGTAGTATTTCACAAGACCCCTTTTGTCTTCTCCATGTAATTTGGGGAAGAAAATGATATGGTAGAGAAAAGATTAAATCTTTCCTTATGGTGACCCAACCTTTTGAAATTCATTTTGTAAAACATAACTGTTTTAAGCAGTTCATTGGGCTGATATATGAAGAGGATGCACAGTGGAACAAACTTCTCTATATGTAATAAATGTGATATATCACATGGCTCCCTCCACAATAGTCTGCAAAAGCAATGCACAAGCCCAACATATAATTTAATTCTTGTTACTTATATCAATATCAAAGAGGACAAAATATCACATACTTTCATAGGTCCCATTTATGTATTTCAAATTAGGGCTACTGGCAGATTTAGTAGCTTCTGTAAATCTGATCACTGGTGACATTAGAGAATCACATGATCACAATATTCTGGGTTGGAAGGGACTCACTAGGATGGTTGATTCCAGCTCATGACTGATGACATTACCTGACTGATGACCTGGCAACATTACCAGGTCTATAATTAAATGTTGTTTGCTTCTCTCCATTTATAAACTTCTATAATATTGAGCTCTGAAGATGACAGTAACTCCCATCACACTTCAAATCAAGACACTTTCAATGACTGATACAGTAAAAGGCTTTCTTCTGAATGTGTCTGTGACTCAGTGGCTCAAATAGCCAATGAATTGCAAAATGAAGCTTGTCTGATGGACTAGCATGGAACAGTTTTCTTCTTCTTTATTGAACTCCAGCTGACGGCCTGGAGCGCTCTTCAACTTTACATTTCCTTGCACTACAGTAAATCAGCACTAATGCAGGGCTGTGGTTGCTGAAAATAAAACCTAAATGCTTTGTCTCTATCTCTAGGACAGTGAAACACCTTTCTTCTCCTCTTCCACTTACATTTTAGTATTTTGACAGTCATCAAAGCATCTGGAATTCCACAGTCCTAATTCATTTGCAAACACCCTTCTCACTGAACTCAAATCATCACATATGCTCCGGACAGAACTCAATGTTGAACATCACTAATCCTTTGTTGTCTGCACTTCACCTTTAAACATGAGCAGAATGACTTTTTTCTCTCTCTCTTTGAGAATGTAATGCAGAATGAGTGAAAAGATGCAGACTATACACTGCTCTCTAGGTAATTTTACTTTTACATATATTGTCTATTTCTTTAAAGCTAATATTGCATTGAAATCAAAGAGTTGTTCTTTAATTAGAGACAAGCAGAACAGGAGCAAGAATTAAAGAATAATAGAATAATAGAATCATTAAGCTGGAAAAGCTCTTTAAGATGAAGTCCAGCTATTAATCCAGCACTGTCAAGTTCACCACCAAGCCATGTCCCCAAGTGCCACATCTACGTGGCTTTAAAGTACCACCAGAGATGGTGACTCCAGCAGCCTGGACAGCCTCTTCCAACGCTCAGCAACTCTTTGAGGGAAAAACATTTTCTGAATATCCAAGCTAAACTTACTCTGATACAACTTGATTTTTTTCCCCTCTGGTCCTGCCACTTTTACCTAGGAAAAGAGACCCAGAAGAAGAAAAGAAAGAATATGTTTACGAGTCTAGAGTAAGGGGTGCCAATGCACATATAAAAGATTGATATTTTTGGAGGAGACAATTAACCAGTTCCATGTCCTTGTGTCCAGGCTTTCAAGGTCAGATTGGGTGGGGCTTTGAGCAACCTGGTCTAGTGGAAGGTGTCCCTGCCCATGGCAGGGGGTTGGAACTAAACTGTTTTTAAGGTCCCTTACAATCCAAGCCGTTCTAGGATTCTGTGACTAGGATTCTTGACGTCACTCATGACTGTGTAACAATACCTACAAGAGCAGAAATTTATCCTGATGGCACAGTCAGCACTGTGACCCTTGTTTGTGCTGTGAAGGCCCTTTTCAAGCCGTTGGTCTGAAATGGTTTGTTCTCCAGCTGGTACTCTTTGATATATCCTGCAACAGCTCCACAGCAGGAGCTGTTTTAATGTTTAAATGCACCCATTTTAATGTCCTCATGTTCTGGGCATCCCTGCCTAGTTCTAGAGCCACACTGGAGATCTTGCAACAGAACTCACCCAAAGCAGGACAGCAGTAAATCAGATACAGGAGCCTGTGCATGTCAGACACGAAGGAGACATGAGGGTGAGTGGTGCTGTGGGTGTAAAACCTTTCACTGTGCACAGTTGAGATGAGGGGATAACTCAAAATACAAAGAAACTGGGCACCCCAAGCAAGTGCTAATCATCCATTTCCTTTTTGTGCTCTATTAGTCTGTCATCTGATATGTTGTTAAACGGTTGGAGGCTGTTTATCCTCTCCACCACAGTTTCCCATTCTTACACTACCCATCCTTGTCCTTCTATGTGAAGTCATTTTAAAAGCTCAGAAATATTTCTGAAATATTTTTCTATATTTTCAATGCAAAGTAATATTTTCAATGCAGAAATAACTTTCCACTGGGAACAATTTTGCATCTTGGTAGCTCCTAGGTCCATAAGTTATATTTTGTATTCCATTGAGAGGAAAAAAAAAATCACATTTTAACCTAAGGTAAACTCAAATTTCTTCTCCTATGACTTCCAGAAAATAAAGTTCTGTAGATTTTTATATACAGAAGACAAAAATAATGACCCAGGCTGAATGTGGCTTATTCATGGCCTCAAGCCAAGACAAATATAGAAGGTAATTTTTAAGGATTAAATTTGGGAGATGAAGAAGAAATTCGCAAACAGTAAAACTTATTTTAAAAGGCAACTGACTGGTATTTTTCCTAGATTTGAAATATTGCAATTAGTCTGGGAAGAAAGGTTAATGGACATCAACCTGGTGACGTGGTCAAAGGGAAATAATATGCAAATTTATTAGATGGATATCCATAACTCAGGCATAGTATATTTACTAGGCAGAGCCTATTTTTTCCTTCCCATTGGACTTCAAAATACAGAGAAAAGTCAGTGTCAGTGTTGATGGTAACATCTGCACCTAGCTGTTGTGAATTTACAGATCGAGCTACATGGTCAAAAAACCCCTATGAATATGAAACACATTTTCTAATTGAAAATATTGATGTATTTATTTTTCGTGCCTTTAAAGAAATATTAATACATTAGATGACATAATCTGAGAAAAGTCTTGAGAAAAAAAAATAAGAGACATTTTGAAAGAAAAGAGGCAGAAAAAAAAGTCAAGGTTTGTCCTATCAGAAAGGAGGGATCAGGATCTGTCCTATCAGAAGGAGGAAAGGGAGTTGAGGTGATGAAAGCAGGGAGAAGAGCAATTTTGAAGATTTTTCTGTCCATCTAAATGCACCACATAGCTTAGTGATCGACAGTGCAAGTTTGGTCTTCAGACACAATGTGAAATATGAACAGATGGGAAATTTGGGAGGAGAAAGAACAGATTTCTGAAGGAGGACTTAAAGAAGCTTGAATTTCACAGAGTGAACATCAGACACCTTAGGGCAGGATGGTAGGGTGACTTAGCAGAGTGGCAAGCCAAAAGAATGATTTTACTGTTTGATTTTGGAGACTGTGGCATACTCTATGTGATTTAGAAATTGGAAGAATATAAGAAAAGCTCTACAGAGTTAGAACAATGCTGCACTTAGTCTCTAATCTTGACTTCATTAATAGCTAATAAAACACTCCCAGAGAAAAACAATCTATAGTAAAGCTCTCCAGAATAATCTCCCCTGCTCCAGTAATTTTTATTTTTGTTTGCTCCTAGATGAGAGGATTGTATTTAACAACCTCGTGAAATACACAATTGCTTTTTGAATTAACGTAAGCTGATCCCGCAGTAAGTTTCAAAACTTTGCCACATTGTGCAAAACAAAAAACTCCTTCTACATATTTGGCACTTATTCATTTTACTTGATGACCCTGAATAGCCTTATTAGGCTAGAATGCAATCCTTCCTTGTTCTGACTCTCCATATAATCCATGATTTAATTAAGCCTCTATCATAGTCCTCTTCAGTCTTTATCTCTTGCAGGATGGGGTGTAGCTCATTTGCTTGACCTTCATGTGAAAACCTCCTCAAAATTCTAATTATCCCTGCCAGTCTTCTCTGTGCCTTTGCAAATTTCAGTTTATTCATATTAAGGTGGGGAATTGTTTGAGGAGCAACAAGGGCAGGAGTTATGATTTGCTCCTGCCATGAAGTACGCATGTAGTGACTTAGTTCTTACTGCTTTGAAACTGCTACTCAGTTCTTTTCCTCATAATTGCAACATGCTCTTGTCCTTGTCTGCTACGGAGCATTTCATGGACCTACTGACTCTAATCCCAACATCTGCTAACAACTGGGTCAATATTTATCATTCTGTGCATACATTTTATACGTGTTGATAAGGAATTTCATCTGCAGTTTTGTTTCCTCCTTCAGTGTCCTTAAGGCTTTCTGTCTCTATGTACAGGTGGTTGATCTGTCTTCTAACATTAATGATTTACTGTTATTAGGTAATTTTGCCTTCTTGTTATTCAGTTAGCTCTCTAGGACAAGATCTGCTCACAACAACCCCAGTGAGACTCCACAGGGGACTTCTGATCACTGTGAAGCTCTGCACTGAGCACTAGAGGAAGATCTAAGTAAGGTAAAAGGCTGCCACTTGCAGTGGAAGGGAAGCATGAAAAATAGGCATAATTTCCCAACTTTTGCTGACCAAGTATAGTTGCTTTCCAAGAAAGTGGCATATATTAAAAAGACAGTCTGCTTGTCAGGTTCCTGATGTCATTTGTTGTTCTCAGAAACCTTTGCACCTTCCTAAACTCATTATAGAACTTTTCCCTGAAATGCAGACTGAAAAAGCACAGATGCTGCTCAAAGCAAAATACAATTTCAGTGGGTAAATTATGAGATCTTGCTTCTTTGGCTGGTCTGCGGATTTTTGGCTGTACTCCCTCAGGGAGGTATCACTGAATTACAGAATTGCAAAGACCCATGGGAGCACTGAGTACCATCATTAACCCTCACAACTCCACCACTAAACTTTGTCCCTAAGTGACTCATCTACAAATCTTTTAAGTACCTCCATGTATGGTGACTCAACACCTTCCCTGAGCAGCCTGTTCCAAAGCTTAAGAACACTTTCTGGGAAGAGATTTTTCCCAATATCCAATCTGGACCTCCCCTGGCACAACTTGAGGCCATTTCCTCTCAAACTCTTGCTTGTTACTTGGGAGAAGATACTGACCTCCACCTATCTACACCCTCCTTTCAGGTATTGCAGAGGGTGATAAGGTTCCCCCTGAACCTCCTTTCCCAAGATAAACACCCCCACCTCTCAGCTGCTCCTCATCAAATTTTTTTTTTTTTTTTGCTTTACTCCCTTCACCAGGTCCTTGACCCCTCTGGACTCACTGCTCAGCAAAGTCTGCTGCCTCTCTGGGACCCAGGTGAAAGGTG
Organism: Phainopepla nitens; assembly: GCA_013400175.1. Taxonomy (NCBI): domain Eukaryota; kingdom Metazoa; phylum Chordata; class Aves; order Passeriformes; family Bombycillidae; genus Phainopepla; species Phainopepla nitens. The sequence continues at coordinate 564,865 of VXBQ01001802.1, read as the reverse complement.
TGATGAGAGTACTTCCTACATTGGTAAAGCCCTTGGGTCATTATCCATTGTTGCTTTTTCATGCAGGCAGTGATGAAGTTGCAATAAGAAGTCTAAGAGCAAACACAAGAGACTTCAGAATATTGGTCCAGAACAACATCAGTGTTCCAAATGAAATCTCACAGGCTTTAGTTGCAATGGAATAATTGATCCTCTTGCCCATTAATACTTTCTAGAATGGGATATTTCCTTTTCTGCAGTAGAATTCTGCTGCCTGTAGCTGGAAATCTACATCTGGGAGTTACCTACAGTAAATTAGATATAAAATGTACCTTAGAAGAGTGTGGAAAAGGAAGGCAGTTTTGTTAGGGATATGCACATCCTCACTGACAGTCACTACAAAAGAAAAGGCACAGTAAGACAAGCCCAAGAAATCATGGAGGAGAATAAATAGCCACACTACAGGAAAAAGAAGAGAGCAGTGATTTTCTGGATTTGACACCAGTGTTTTGAACCACACATGGTTGTATGAGGGTATTCATTCAATTGTCCTATGAAACAAAGATGTAAAAATAATGAAAAAAGGAAAGAAACCCAGCTGCATCAACATAAGGTGAAAAGCCTCACTACAAGTATTTCCTGTGGAAAATTCCCTTTCTCAGTCAGTATTTTTAATGTGAAAATTTTAATTTTAAGGATTTTTGATAAAAGTTTATGTCGGGGCAAAACTTTGTGATGTAATCTGATGTTCTTTCTAGATTCTTAATGAAACACAATTTTTACCAAGTCCTCTAAGCTACCTCATGCACAGAATTACTGTCTGACCTCCAGGTTTTCCCAGTCTACTCAGTCATGACATGCATGAAGGAAGGGACTGCACTTGGGGACTACTTGGGCAAGGCCAGACTCTTTTCTGGTAGCGACAAATGTGGTAAACACCACATAAAGACACAACAATTAATCATGATTGGTAAGTGCAGCTAAGAAATGGGAAGGCAGATTTGACCTTTATCACATCTTTGCCCTCCCAAATGTCAGAGCAGTTAAAGAATTGCTCTTGTTTCATCAGACAGGACATTAATCTCTGCCTGGTCTTTTCAGCTTGTTGTGTTCCTTTTAATGATATAACAGTTTTGTGGGTCTGGTGAAAAACACCCTAACACATTCTTCATGGGTTTTTTTGTAATTTTTTCACTAGTGATGAAAAGAAATACCACAATGGAGCCAAAAAGTGATTCAGTAATTTTGGTAAATTGTTCAGTACAGCTTCAAAAAATGACTCTTCTGTAGTAGGATCTAACTCATGGTATCAAAGGGAGCCTGAGACCTTCTCCTTCTTCTGTCAATGCTGAGAGCTCCTCTCTGAAAATCCTATTTAGGTGTTACAGCTTGTGATGATTGTAGGAGGTTTCACCTTCACCACAAACCAAGCAAAATGCCTTCAGTGAGCACAACTGCACAGTTACATTTTCTTTAACACACAGGAAGACTCTGCAGTGTCATTTAAACTCCAAGGAGTGGCAATGCTACACAGTGCATCCATGAGTCACCAATGAGGGTGTGCAGAACTCAACACACTGCACAAAAATATGCATGTTGCCAGGACACTGAGACCAAGGAGTCTTAGAGATTTTGGAGCTTTCCTTTGTTCATTGTCCATTTCCTTGTATTTTATAGCAACCATAAACTCCATGTGAATGGGTGACTGAAACCCATACAACTCAGGGAGCAAAGCTTCTGTTCAGCTCCAGTAAAGTTACAGCTTAGAGTCATTGGTGAAATTATCTGTGGTTTAGTGTGACCAAGGTTTGAGGCAATAAACAGCTTCATTTGGCAGGAAGTTGGGTGTCAGAGTGGCACAGACTGGCACCTGATGACTTGTCTGAACAGCAAACCTGGCTTTACATGGATAAGGACAAGTGTAAGAAAAATCTTGCTTGGCAAGTGATTTATTTCTGAACCATTTACTCTATAGAAAGTTAGGATTCCTGTAGAATTGTCTCTCTACTCCATCCCATATCTGTGTCATCTGGCCTCAGCTGCCTTCACAGGTGACTCAGAGTTTTGGAAGCTCTCTGGTGAGACAGTGTCACTGCATGTGAGTGATAATCTCAGACAGCTGCTCTAGCTCAAGAAATGTCTTTAAGCTGCTCATATGACATTTACTGCTCCAACAGTCTTCTACAGGAGTAAGACTGTGAACTAGATAAAAGTGCCTCATGGGCTAGGTTTACCCACAAAGGGAACATGATAAGTCAGACCATCCCAGTGGAAGCCTGTCTAACCTGGATAATGACTGCTCTCAGAAATTATTATTTTCTTAATACTTTAATTTTAAACTATTACTCCTAGACCTATCACAACATGCCCCACTAAAATGTTTGTCCTGAAGAGCATTATTGAGTTGCCCCTCAATATTCTTATTTCATATCCTCAAAACCTTTTGCCAGCCTTTTTGTTTTTTTCAGACCTCTCTAATTAGTCTCTGTATTTAAGTCTGTGTCAGTAGCTGCACATAGTAATCCATTCATAAATAGAAATAAATAAATATAAATAATTTAATCTCAGGTTTTTTCCCCCAGTGTTAGGTGCACATTTACTAAAATTCACTCTCTTCCATCATCAAGGTCTTTAATGAAGATATATCAGTATGTGTGGATTCAGTACAGACTCTGCTATGAGCCTATTCAGCATCTCCATTTAAACTGACTAATACTTTTGGGAGTGATTTTCCAATCTGTCATCCACCTGTCATCTTTTGCTCATTGTGTATATCTAAAAATGTCACATCAGGCCTTACCAAAAGCCAGTATAAGTCACAAAGTACCATTATGTCACTTCCCCTGTATCTCCTCATCCATTAGTTCTTAAAGAAGGTGAATAAATTGTTTTAATGGGATGTCACAGATTTCTGGATCCCGAAATTTATCAGTCTGAGAACCTGATCAAGCTTCATGAGTGAGGATTATACCAGGCTTTTAAAAGAGGACATAATCTATCAGATTTAAAAGCATTAGCCAATCTCTCTCTCATAGGATTAAAACACTTTTCCATGCCCAGAGCATCCTGCAGTGGTTGCCTGTGAGGTTAATGGGACCATCTTTCTCAAAGATGACAACCATCAGACAGAAAATACCACCCTGGAGGACCTGTGGGTCTGTTTTTTCCTGAGGTACAGATAGGATCTGAAAGAGAGCCTTTGAAATACTTTTCAGAGTACATTTTTCAATCTGCTTTCATGGGTTTGTTCATGTTCCAAATAAAAATTCCTAGAGAGTTACTTGGAATACAGTCAGATAAGGTTTAATCCCTTCACCTCTTCACCTGGAGAGAGCATTATAATTAAAAAAAATATTAAAATAAAAAAGAAGTCCATGCTGCATTGACAACAGCCACGTGGCAGAACAGGTGCTTTCATTTGCAGACTCAAAGTTGTTTATCCAGTACTCCTAAACACCAGCTTTTTACAACACTCAGGGCCGTGTCCTGGTTTGGGCTCCAAATTACAAGAATAAAGTGGCTGAGCTGGGCATTATTCAGAGAGCTGGATGAATGCTCAAAAGTCAGGAAAACATAACCTAAGCAAACAGATTGAAAGGAATGGATTGTTTAGCCTAGCAAAGAGGAAATTGAGGGTGGACATGGCAGAAATCCTGAAATATGTAGGAGGTTGCTGAAAGGAGAAATGCAGTAGATTTTCTTGCATACCCATCTGGGTTAGGTCAACAAGCAGTGGGTTTCAGCTGTCTTTAGGGAGATAAACTGTCAGAGTAAAAACAGAAAGAAATAGTCATGAAATATTTATTCTTGAAAGTATAGGTTGAGGGGAGCTGGGGGTTAGAATTTGAAAAAGCTCCACTAGGACAGATTTGTATGAAGCAGAAATACGGACTTGTGGGAGTCTCTGAAAGTCCATTAAACCCTGTTTTCTGTGATTCACCACACAGCTGTGACTCCCTGGTTATAACTTCATCCCTTTATTGACTGCAGTGGCAAACATCAAATTGTCAGCTTAGTTATTGCAGAGACAGCAGTGATGGTACCAGTGAGTCAGTTCTGGATGGGCTTCCAGGTATGTCCTTTATGACTCAGGGACCTTTTTCCCCATTTCACTTCAACAGTTGGGGAGAATTGGTAGTTACCTACTTTAGCATGCAGTGAGACTGAAAGATTTCAGCAAGTTGAAAGATTTCAGGGCACATTTGTGTTTGAAGCAACCTGAGTCCAACAGCTTCCAGTTTTTGAAGGTTTGCTTTCTTTACTGTTGAGCACAGTTACTTTAACTCATGTATCTAAATGCTCAATAACTATAAGATTATCTCACTTCACCATTCTTATTTAATCTTTCCTTCTCCTGCTGAGACAAATCAGATCTGTTTGTTGAGATACATTCAGCCTTTTCCCTTTGGTTCTACGGAAGGGAAACAGTGCTTATTTCAGCAAGACCTAAAAATAATTTATCCAGAATAAAATTGTTAAGATTTGGTCTGTTCAGCCTCCAAAAGAGGACACTGAGGGGAGACCCCATTGCAGTTACAACTTCCTCATGGAAGGAAGAGGAAGGGCAGGCACTGATCTCTTCTCTGTGGTGACAGTGACAGGACCTGAGGGAATGGCCTGAAGTGGTGTCGAGGAAGGTTTAGGTTGGATATTAGGAAAAGGTTCTCCTCCAGAGAGTGGCTGGGGACTGGAACAGGGTCCCCAGGGCAGTGGTCACAGCCCCAAGCCTGATAGAGCTCAAGGGGTGTTTGGACAACACTCTCAGGCACACGGTGGCATTGTTGGGAATGGTGCTGTGCAGGGCCAGGAGTTGGACTCAATGATCCTTGTGGTTCCCTTTCTCAGCAGGTCCTGTGGTTCTGTGATTAGCAGTATCAGTCCTTAAAAAAGAGAGTTGAACCAGGAATGGAGTTTTAGTGGCTTTTCTTTAGGAGATTGTGAATCTTTTCATACCAGCAATTTGCTTTGCTTTGTCAAATTTATCTTTCTTGAGCTCCATTGACAAATCCAGAGAGGAAAGAGAGCTACTGTATTAATCAATAGCCGAAGGAAATAAATCCCTGCTCTTTCCTGCAAATGTGCTGTTGCGTGATGTGTTTTCCTTGGGAAAGTTTTATTCCTGACAGAAGCCAGCCATCTGCTGGAGCTCTGCTGCAATAACCCTTTCTAGGGCTGCAGGACACAGCCACTTGCTGATGTTTGAAAAACTAAAAACCCATTTTTTTTTTCTTCAAACTTCATGAAAAATAAGCAGCTTGGTAAAAAAAAAAAAAATTGGAAAATTTTATGCATAGATACCTAAAAACAGACCATTAGATAAATGCTAAATGCTGATGGAGATGAAAACATCTGTGATGAGCAAATGAAGCACAAAATGTTAAGCACAGATACAGCATCTATCTGCATGTTGAAAACCTGAACAATGATACCAGAGTGATGAACAGATCTTCGAAGAAGGACTAAAACATCACCCTGCAATGGAGCCCACCAAGAGCCAGCCATAGGCATTCTGCCCACAGAAAGCCAAGCCACCTGAACAGTTTATTTCCATAAAGAAATACATGATTTAACATGAGAAGAACATTTTAAGATTTTGTAAAATTTAGGATATAAGACTTTAAGGGGATTATGTGCAAAATTAATTATGAGATCACTAGGGAAAGAATTGAAAGTGGGGAAAGGGAGGTACTAAATTGAACAGGGGAGAAAAAAGCCAGGAAATTAAGGAGAAATGAGCTGGATATATGTTACAATGTTACTGGTGAGTGGACAGTGCTTGATCACTGCAATCTATCCTACATCCTCATGAAATCCCATTTCCAGCTGTCCTTTCTATCCTAAATTCAGGTCTCAGTACCAGTGAGCTTCCAGGTAAGTTGGTTGGTGACTGGGATGAGAGATCTCTGTACCAGCACCTGGAGAACCCTGAGGTTCAGAGGCTGCTTATGAGTAGGAGGGAGGTCACAGACAAGCTGCTGGTGAGATCCACATCGTGGATGTCTATTTCAATGGCAACCTTCACTCCTGAGCAGCTAGAGGGGAGGAGAGGATTGAGCCATCTTTGTTCATATTTCTATGAGTGCTGGGTGTGTTTGTGGGGATGTTGGCCAAAAAAAAAAGTAATCTCTTTCTGCAATGATCTGTGTGTCTGGGCACATGTGGAGCTTGCAGTGTGTGTGTCTGTGTCTAACTAAGACCAGCAGGGAAATTACAAAATCAAAAATCACCCAAACTACTTCACTGCATATATTCAGTTTGCAAAAGTGACTGAAGGTGGAGGGAGGCAGGTGGAACAAACTGGTCACCATGTTTAGCTTGGAAACTAGGACTGTGTTTTTATCTTTTTCCTGATGGAATCTGTAGCTCCTGGTCTCAGGCCTGTCTTTGCTACTTGCCATCGCAGTCAGATGGAGAAGGGATCATGTTATCTCATTCCTGAACACTCTGCTCTTTGCCCCTCAGTTCAAGTTGATTTTTAGTAACGGTGTAGGAAGTCGTATCTCAGAAGCAAAAGGCTGAATATAGTGCTCCAAGGAAAAGCTGATTAACATCTTTCCTTGGGCAGAGAGGTGTATCCCGTTAGCTAATGGGGCTGAAATAATAATGACTTGCTTAATAGTCTCTGGCAGTAACCTGCTGCAGCACTGCTTGGAAATGACAGCTTGATGATAGGACAAACTGGTTGATTTACCAAGTGAATTACCTCTGGAAGTGCACCCAGACCTCAAACTGTGATTTTTAACTTAACACCAAAGTTTGCTTCCCACCCACACAAAGCTGGCTTCCTTACATTTTCATTACCTTCCACTGACAGATCTCTAAAGTGAAAAAAACACAAGCAGAGGAAACATGATGATGGAAAAGCATTAATTGAATTAGAGGCATGAGAATGCATGCTTACTATCAAGAGGAAAAACAAAAAAAAGTCTTCGACACCTCTGTTCCTAATACAGCAGTCTTGGTTTGTTAGGACCAAGACGTATTAAAAGTGGTTGGCTTTACTTCCTTCTGGCCCTGATGTAGAGGTTGCTCTGCTGGTTGGGTACATGTGGCACTGAGGGACAAGGTGTAGTGGTGGACTTGGCAGGTCTGGGTTAACATTTTGCTGGATTATCTTCAAGGTCTTTTCTGACCTAAATGGTTTTGTGACTTGGTGATTCTCTGAATAGTCCATGAATTGTCACTGGAGTTTGTGTTTAGGGAAGAGTGTCAGGGCTTCTCTCTGTGCATTCAGTGGCATTGGTGTGACCATTGGGATTTTTCATAGATGGAAAAAGACACTCACAGTTAGAAAGTGGCATCTGGGAAGATAGTAAATCCACCTAATGATTCCTTACCATCCATGTGGGCATCCCAGAACAACTCTGGAGTGTACTGGGTGTACCAGACCTGCCCAGGAGCTGCTGCATGGAGACTCCCAAGGGGAGCAGCTGTCCCTGAGAGGCTGAAGTCCAGGAAAGGGCCCAGCCTGGGGCAGGGAGGAGGGAGCAATGTTTCAGAGGGACTGAGAGGGACTGACTGCAGCCCTATTCCACCCCTGTGCCCCATGGGGCAGAGGAGTCAGGAGTGAAGGGGGGTTGGGGGGAAAGACCCTTGGGAGGAGAGAATGTATTGTTTGAATATTTTGTCTTTGTTTCACTGTCAGAATCTATTTTAATGGTTTTTTTTTTTTCTGTTTCAAATCTATTTTGCCCTTGAAAGTAATTGGTAAGGGATTTTCCTTTCCTTAACTCAATGGACAAAGTGGAAATGCAAATATAAGGGAAAAAGCTCCTCCCAAGCTTTCATTTTGCAGCAAATTAACAACAGGAACACCATACTTCCTTCTCCACTAAGTAATTAATCATCAAGCAACTACTTTTCAGTAATTGTCCCCCATATTCTCATGCTAGGTCTGCACCAACATCTCAAAATATGCAACCTGAATAAAACAACCACAAGCTAGATAAGTCAGCCAAGTCACCTGAAGCTGGCATTGTAGAGGGGATGTAGCTCACACAACCCGAGTGAATTCCACCTAGGACATTCTGGGGTTTGCTTTTCACATGTTTTCAGTGCCTCCAGTCTGAGCTGAGGTATCTCTCCCTGTGCACTTGACTCATCTCTAACACACAGTGCAGTACTTCCAGAATAAATCCCTGACCAGGTGTCCCTCAGGAGCTGGGTAAGTGTGACTGCAGGAGGCCTAAGTAAAAAGGTTACTTCAGACATTCACTCAAGTCCTGCTGATTGATTCTCATTGACTACAAAGCCACAAAAAAGTCTTGGTCACACCAAGGCCTTTTGTACTCTTTGCTCATCTCAACTTTATTGGACTATTTGGATCTTTCTTGTTCTGAAAACATAGTTGATGCTTGCGTACTGTTTTCTGTTCCTTACTGGGCCAGGAACACTTAGAGGGCCTTTCATAGCTTCTATCCCTCTTTTCACCAAGAATTAGCAGAAAAAGAAATATGAGAAGTAAAAAGGCACTGTGTGTTTTGTACCTCTAACAACTCATTTGAGTTTGCTTCTGGGTTTAGCTGGTGGCTCCACACATCCTTTATTTTAACTCAACCAATTTCAACTTCCACTGTTACAATAAATTTCAAGAGATAGAAGTGTCAGCAAGCTGCCTGGTAGAAGACAATGTATTCAAGGAACAAAGTTAAAAGTACTGCCTGCTAATGATTTTTGAGCCTGCTCCTTTTAGTGACATTCCTTCTGCAATTGCCTGAAAGCATGTCATCCCCAGGGCCTTGGTGAATATTCAGAGGAAGCCATTATGTTTAAAATCATGTCTCTCACACATCGAAAATTAAGGCAACCTGTTGGCACAAACATCCTGAGAGCATTAGCACATGGATCTCAAAGGCAAACACAGTGCCAGCTCATTCCTGAAGTTGTAAGGCTGTTTTCCAAGAGTTTAGTGTGCCTAGGTTACAGGAGCAGGAGCAATCAGCGGCAGTGTTTATTCTCTCCCAGTCCCACAATGATAACTAGATATCTCAATTTAGTATAGCGGGTTTTTCCCTACTGCTTCTAATTGCTGAGCTCTTCTGGAGAGATCCCTGTGGCTGCTTAAACTCAAAGTCAGGCAGTAGCAGCAGGATCTCAGACTCCAGAGCGGGATCCTGCTCCCTGTGATTCACCCCAGAGAAGTTCAGGGACAGAATCTGCTGGAGTGTCTTGGATTCATTATTAGTGGGCCTGACTCCGGCTCCTCCAGACTGGCATGAATGGCAAGATGGAGACTTTGAGATTTTTAAAACTTCTAGTTTTTACAATATGAAGAGACAGGGGAAAGTTTACAGCAGGCACTAATGGTAGTCAGAATGAAGACTGTCTCTGGAGTTCTTAGGTTTGTGTTTCTGGTTCCTTCCTTTCCCTTCCTCTCATCTGTTGATGACTGTGTTGTCATTTCCTGTAATTCTCCACAAAATCCATATGGCAATTTCTGAAAATGTAAAGGCAATTGCAAAGAGAATCTAATAATAAGCAATAATAAAGATTTTAAAAATACTGGTTTTTTGTAAAAAAAGTGTGCTGTTTCAGGCCCCCACCTCTAAAAGCTTTCCCGAATCTCTTCTCTGTTGTTTTCCTTCCACCCAGGACTGAGTTATGGAGACTGAAAGGAGAAAGAACTGCAAGCAAATACCCAGGCAGGGTCTTCAGGGACATTTCTACATCATAGGGGACAGCCAAGACATTTGGCTATTTCATAGTGAGCCCATCTGTTACAAGTCGTGACTGGGATCCAGTTATCTCTGGGCTGTCCTCTTCACACTTCCAGTGAGGGACCATGTCTGGCTCTAGAGGTCGATGAATTAATCAAGAATTTACCCTTTTTTTTTCATCCCAGCAAGTGTTATCCTGCTGTTCTGTGAAGCCTGTAAGTCTCTGTGGGGGTGGAAGATGCTGTTTATGAAACATGTGCTGTTCCTAAATTAGGTGATTGTGATATTAGTCTGTAACTTTTGCTCATGACTGATTTAGAAGGGATCTCACGATGCCACTTCTCGGTGTTTGTTGTGTCTGCCCACTACCTCTTTATTTTACATTGAGGCTAAAAAGTCTTTGGAGTGGAGACCATCTTTGTGTCCTGCTTTTTCTCAGCCTAGGGAAAAGGGATAGAAACTGTTTTTGCATTACACAAATGAAATCGCCCACTGAGTTCCTGAATTGAAAAAACATTGGAAGCAAGAGCAAAGGAACATGCAATCAAAGAGGTTTTCTCTTGGAAAAACCTACTGAACAGAGACATGGATATGAATCCCTAAAGCACATTTATTCCTTTACTGAACTTATTTGCATAAGAATGGATCTCCCTCATTACTAAGTTGCTCCATTTTTTCCTTTATATTCAATATTTAAGAATGTCTTTGCAGATCAATTAAATCTCAGCTCCACTGATTGCATCATCCACTGTTCAAACACTGTGGTTTGAAGTTCCTGAGTCATTTTCTGATGTCGGGCTGAAGACAGAGTAACTGAATTCACTCAAGTGACTGACATTCCCTGCATAGCATGTAATTGGGAGTAGAGCTTGGTTCCTCTTCCACAATACTCACTTTGACATGGCCAGAGTTAAGTTGAAAAAAAAATGGCCTCTTTTGCCCTAATCTTCCCTTTTCAATGGGATTCTTCTAAAATTGTATTTGCCCTCCAAATGTTATTTTATGTGTGCACAGCACTGCTTTTCCATTTCTCACTTTATGCACTAGCAAGCATTAGGTAGCATTGAATCACACCTATTTTACTAGAAAAGTGCAATACTTTGGTACCTGTACAAACCTGAGACCAGGATGCTTCTAGAGTTCCCCTGATGCTCCCTTATTGATCCAGTTTGATGTTATGGAAAACATGACTTTCATCACTTTTCACACTGAATAGATTTAAGGCCGCAGTTGAGTAGAAGAATGAAGAGACCCAGAACAGAGAGTGGAGCAGCCAAGACTGGACAGGCATTTCTAAACAAAGCCACCATTATTCTTCAGTCTCAGAAGTCTGAGGGTGGAGCCCAGGTTTTTCAAGTACTTTTGTTGTGTCACAGAACCCACTGTGACCCTTGGCACTTCAATACAGTAGTTTACTGCCTTTAGAGTACAATTTAGATACACTTCAGCATGACAGAAGCCCAGAATGAATGTGTGCTTCCCTGTCCTCATCTCCTTCATGCACCACTGAAACAACCCACTAAATCAAGCCTGGTGCAGATCCCAGTTGAATACTCATCTTTTGGGGGAATTTTCAATGTTAAATTCACTGTTCCAGATCACTGTGCTGCTGTTTGAGAAGCAGTGCCAGCATAAGAGGGTGGTGGAGAGGTCTAAGCAGTGCAAAGAGCCAGGGCAGAATGCATTTATATTGGACATCAGCCTAAGTTAAAATGTTGAACCCAATTCCTACAGGAATTTCTCAAGATTCAGCTTCTACTAAATTATTTATATCTTTTTTTTCCTTCTTCCTGAAGAACCTTTTACAAACTATTGCTCAAACCTCTTGCCTGTCTCATGGAAGGTAAGTTTCCCAGAATTCAGATTAGCCCTCTGACACTTCTCCAGTAAATGAAGATACTTTTTAAAGCATGAAATTCAATGTGAAGCTGGATAATGACTTCTGGAGATACCATTTCCTCAATGACCTTGCTATGCTGGAGATGGAAAAGCTTTTAGTCCCTTTTCCCATTCAAAAGTCTTCTACCTGTGCATCCAAGAATAATTTGTCATTGCAGCCATAAGATAAAGTTGGGACCTTTAAGTTCTTTTCAGTCTCATTGGTTGACATTTTTTAAAGCATCACCTAATAATTTGTTCCTTAAAAATTTGTTTTAAAGAATTTACTTGCAGTAAAAGAGCTCAATAAAAAAAGTAGAGGAATGGGAAGTCATTCTGACACCTTCAGTAGCCTTTCCACAGACAATTGGAGGTGTTGTTCATCCTGGTTGAGTTGTCACTGTATTTCCAAGGCAGGAGACTCAACCAGGTGGCCTTAAACACCCTCATTTGAGGGACCACCTCACATCATGGCTTAACAAAAGGCAGCAGCTTCTGAGGTGAGCCAGGCCAAGCCTAACTCAGCTCTTCTCTCATGCCATCCCTCTTCTACTGAAAACTGCAAATCATAGTAGTATTTTATTTGGATATTTCATTAATGTTGTCTGGAACTTTCTGGCTGCAAACATGTTAGATGCCAACAATACACATGGGAATTGCAGTTTCACATTCACAATTTAGAACCTGCAGTGAGTCAGAGATACAGCTGAGTTTATTAGTTAAATTATTATTTCTTCTCACTGCCCAAATATCTCAAGGAGGACATACTTCTTACATTTTTATTATTCCTGGCTTAACATCTCATTTTAATTCCAAGTTATGTGTTCAGCTACTATAAAAATCCTTATTTACCTTGAATTATCTGGTCTGCGTAGTTGTGAGCTCTCATTCCCCAGGAATTCTCAGCATAGAAAATTGACAGATAAAGGTGGTGGCAAGTCACAGGGTGACTGATTTGTATAAATACAGCTACTGCTGCTGTGACAAGCCTGGGCAGAGTTTCAATCCTGGCAATGTCTGTTTTTTCTTCATCGAGAAACACTCAAGAACAAATTCCAAAAGAATCTCTGGCTTGTGGGTTTTCTCTTACTAAGAGAACAATCAGGAAACAAACAATCCAAAAAAGTTTCACATTTTCTAATATTGTTGGAATGAAGAAGAGTACTTAAATATTTTCCAAGCCCTCATCTGCTGTCTTTGGCTGTCTGCACCATGTACAGAGCAGAAAGAATTAGTCAAAAAAGGCTCACCCCTTTTCTATACCAAAAGGTCTTCATTCTTTTCATCATCTTTTTCATCATCTTTTCTCATCTTCAACCAACACCAGCATGTTTAAAGGCTGAGTTCTGCTGCATCTACCCACCTTCTGTTTTTCGAGACATCCATGTACTTTTACCAACTCTTGAGTTCTTATGGCAAGTCTCACCTTTTTTTTTTAAGTCCCAGGTTCTAAGATCATTTGACCACCTTTAACAACAACAACAACAAAAATCAAGAAACGAAGTGAACTCTCATTGAACGTCTTAATTCTTGCTGTAAAAATAATTTATAAAACAATTTTAATTGCATGGTAATCTTATTAATAATATTTACACCATGCAAGAATCTCTGCCAAATTATCATAATACCTGTCTTAAACCCCATGAAATAGGTTTTGCTCCCTAAAAAGATTCTAAGGGGGACTAAGTTGAGACTGCATATGCTTGGTTTATTCCATATTTCACATAAACCCAATATTCAATCTTTAAAAGATGACTAAGATCTTAAAATGTGACCAAAGGTGAAAAGGTAAAAAATGCAACACAAAAAAATATATGGATGAATTGTTCCTCTATTTACCAAGAAAATGTGAAACAACAAACAGAAGTCTGAAGAAACCAAGGGAAAGCAGTATCAGATGCTGCCTTCTGAAGAATTCAACGAATATCTTGGTATGAGCTGTAAGACAAGGAAAAAGAATCAGTGCAAAGTGAAAAGTTGCATTTATTATACCTTTTTGTACTACATGGCTTAGTCAGTAGCCCTGAAAAGATAGACCATATAATATAAGAAAATTGAGATTGAAGGACATTACAGATCATCCAGTCCTTGTGTGTGAATGAAGGATTAATTCTTCTGAAAAACATCCTTGGCAGGTGTTTGCCTAATGCATTATTAAAGATTTCGGTGACAGAGATTCCCATCTTGGTAAACAATATTCTTCAGTGTTTGTTGTTCTTAAAAGTTTTTCTCCTTTTCTGACTTGAATGTCTTTTGCTAAACTTACACTAATTATTTTTTGTTCTGCCAACAGTAGATATGAAGAACATTCTACTCTTGTCTTTCTGAAACAAACTTGCCACAGCTGTGAGTGCAAGGTATATTCTCAGGAACAAAAAGCCCCAGACACAGTATTTTCTAGGTTTCTGTTTTCCCTTTGATCCCTCCACCCAGTCCACATCCAGATTTTTTCTGCATAGTCTTTGTGTCTTGAAAAGTTATACTCCGTGCTGGGCTCAGGATATCTGAGGCCTTTCTAGTGTTGAGCAGAGTAAAAGGTTATTTTCTCTAAGCCACTTGTTTGAGCATCTCAGAAATGAGAGAGTTGTTCAACAGTATCACCTTATTTTTACTTGGTGGATTACTAATGTCTCCACGTCCTCTTCTGAAGACTTCTATGTAAGCAGTCATTCTAAAACATCTTCCTGGGTGTCTGTGCTGTGACATTCAGTCATCGTCCACCTGGATGATGTCTCCCAACGCCATCCTTCGAATAGACTGCCTCCTCACCAGAGAGGCCTCATCCATTTCCCTTTGCTTTGCTCCTCGTTCCTTCTGCTTTTTGGAGACGTTTTCAATGAGCTTGCTGGCATCATTGAGGGTTTTTTGTGTCCGCTGACCTGCAGTTTTCTTTGTGCCTTCTCCCACACTTGGATCCGTGGCCTTCAAGGGTTTGGCTTTCCCGATGTCTTCCTGCTGCTCTTTCGTGTGTCTTAATCTGAATCGGCGCTGAGAAACATTTTGGCAGGGATCAGGAATGCTGTCAGGGCTGTTGGACTCTCCATGCATGTCAGACACCTGGAGAGTGGGGATTAATGGCTTACAGAGTGTCTTGGGAGCCTCCTCAGACCCTTCTTGTTTAGTCGACTTAGAGGTTGTCTCTGAAGGCAAAATAATTTGGATTTCTCCAAGGGGTTTGCTGCTTTTAGGAGGTAGGGGATCATCTTTATTCTCCAGAGCAGCCTTCTCATTCAGCTTTATCTGTTGGAGGTTTCCCAGATCCCCCTGAGCCAGATTCTTGACCCGTTTCACATGGGGTTCATTGTGGATGGAGTTGATCACCATCAGCTTCTGGGCAGCCATTTGGGCTTCTCTCTGGATACTCATAATCTTTTTGAGCTGGGCTTCTTTTACTTCCACAGGGATCTCTATAGGGGCCAACTTCACTGGTCTCTTCAGGGTAATGTTCTCTGTGCCACACAGATCATTTGCACAATGCAGGCTGGGAGACAAAACTCCCTCCTTTTTCACCTTTTCTGGACACAAATTTTTCTCTCCCTGGCATAGCTTCTTCTCTGAAATCCTTGGAGAAGGAGGCTGGAAACCAAGGTTTCTATGATCACTTCCTGGCTTCCCTCCTGCCAGGAGGAGAACTGGATTTTTCTCAGGCTGCAGGTTCACAATTGTGACTTCACTGACATTGCAGTTATACTTGGGCTTTTCTTCAGCCATTGGGGCACTCTGAAAGAAAACAAATAGATGTGGAGATCACTCTCCTACATTGTATTAATCCTCAGTTAGGTTTTTATGCAATGTTTGGAACTTTGAAAGGAGTGAAAACTTGATGTGTCTTGAAGTGTACTCCTCATAACTTTAAATCCTTAAAAACTGTACTCCTTAAACTGCCTTGCCTCAGGGCAATCTAAAATAAAGGGTAAATTTAGTCTCCATATCTAGAAAATAAATTAACCGGACAGCTGAGAAATCAGGGCTTGTCACCTCCGTGTCTGTCACCAGTGCAACTCAAACATTACCATTCCTCTTCCTACTCTGTCCCAAATATTGAATCCTTTCTAAGCAGTGAGCAGCGCCAGACTGACACTGCACTCACTAATTTAAAGGAAGTTTAGGGCCTCTAAAAAACATAGAAAATACCAAAGGAGAAATGTTAGTTTGGGGAAGCTGCTAGCTGAGGTTCAAGAATGGGTCTTTCTCTTTTCCTCTGACATTCTGTGATCTGGACTTTTGCATATACTGACATATGCTTTATAGTGTAGAGTAAGTTCCTTCATTTCCACCAAAATTCTGCTTAGTTTCACAAAGTACTTTTCCATAAAGAAAAGACAAACAAACTAATAATGATTTTGCTCGTGTCAATGGAAAATACCCTCAAATGTTCCAAGATTTGTTCAGAATACTGTGGATATTGTTCAGTTTCAAAAACAGTGTGTCTGGGGTATTAATTAATGACACTGCTAAATGGCAGATGTGGCAAACCTGGAGTTATTTACTTGCCCTTGTTCAGAGAAACTTTATGGCATGGTTGGGAAATAATTTAAGAATCAATAACCAATGATCATCAATAATATAAGAATCTCATGGTAAACAAGTCTTTGCTGTTCAATTTTCTAGTCCTGAATAGGCAGTGACAGGCTCATGGGCAGCATCAGGAGATGGGGTCTGTTCTTGCTTCTACCCAAACACGGAAGTCCTCTTCCCTAAGGTCACTTTTTCATTCCCACTCTGGTCTTTGTATACACTATAGGTTTTAAGGGAGAGACAAAACCAATATTCTTGGCTGTATCTCAGTATCTCAGACTTCTAGCCATTATTATCACAAAAATATTTTATTAAATTGTAGTATTAACCACTTTTCCTCTGGCAAATAAAGAACATGAGCTCCTTTCATCTTGTCTAATTAAGTCTGTTTTGCTAATTCCTGTTCACTGTTATTGGTGGGATTTTTTTTAAGTGCCCGAGCTTAGTATTTTACCCATCTTGCCCTTTCTGTTTCTTTTTGTTTTCCAGGAAAACACTTAAGGCTGCCCATGGCTCTGTAAATGTGAAGTGAAATGAAGTAAACATAAATAAGCCCTTATACTAAAATGTAGGCATATAAAGCAATGGGACAGAATGAAAGCTCTAATGCAACTGGAGATATGGGAGTGGAAGGGAAGAAAAGGCAAGCAATGTAGTATCAATGCATTATCATTTAGGATATTTTGGTTAAAAGACTTTTACTTGCCTTTAAAAATCTAGTATTCATCTTAAAACCCAGCCACCTAGCCAAGTCTATACAACAACCTGCCTAGACTATGTATCTTTCTACCCATTACCATTTTTTGTTTTCATGCTGGTTTCAGACAATAATGACCAAGTGATTGGTTCATTCTCTGTTGCATTCTTCTGAGGAAAATTCAGACATGTTAAGAAGGCTTGGAGAAGTCTTACACACTACCTAAATCTGATTGGAATCCTTATGGTAATACACTTAAACCCCATGCAAGGCTAATGTGGAAGATAAGCTGCATCCTCTGTTCCCATGCACACATTACTCAGTACCTTCCAGAAATGTCCATCTGCTATGTATATACTCCCACTTAAAATTTAATTGAGTAATTGGCCCAATCTTGTGTAGGTAATTGCTCTGTGCTCAAAATTCCCTTTGCAGTCAATGAGAGACCCATGTAAAGAATGATTGCTTCAGGTCCTCTGGATCAAAGTATTATGATAGTGGTATTATCAAAGGGACCACCAGCCTTTATTTAGAAACCACAACCTTCATGTAATTTAAACATTTTCCTTCCTGGTCTCAGCTTGCTTATCCTTCTGATACAAACTGAACAGTAATGGGACAGCAGAAAATACATTACCACTATTTAACTAAATTTACAATATACCCAGTGGCAAATTGGAATGGAATGGTTTCAGATCCAGGAAACTTGGTGTCTCCTTTGAACAGGAATCTGATGTCCCTCTAAAGCCATCTTAGTACCCAGACTTAGGTCCCTAGAGACAGGTGTTTCTACTATTTCTAATTCATTTTGATTGCAGGAGTATGCTCATTGAAGGACAGTAAACACTTGATTATAGGCTCAAAAGTGAGATTTGGAAGAGTCTTACAGAAACCTTGTACATCAGTTTGATGACTGAAGGAAGAGAAGGGATTGAGCTGAGGTTCCTTTCCAGTATTGGTCCTCACCTTTGTTGTTCTACATCTGCTGAAATCAGACAGATACAAAACAGCCTCAGGCACCCTGAGGTGTCCTATTGGCACAAACCTGGCAAAAATGGGGAACCAAAGTGAACCAAGCACATAGCATGAGTTTAGATAGTCTGACAACCAGCTGGACTTCAGCCAGGAAGTCAATCTGTCAGCAGGGAAAAAAAGCAGGTTATTGTGCTGTCACAAAGCTCTGCAGGGTTTGAGATCCAAACCACTATTTTATGCACGTCACTTCCCCATATGGCTCCAAAATACTTCACCAGTTCAGTCCTTTTGTGGATATACCTGCCAGGAGGTAATATTTGGTTGGTAACACACATGATTATAGATACATCATGATTGAAGGGAATCCTTTAAAATCTGAAAGTGTTCCAGGTCAAGCTGGATGGAGCTTTGAGAAATCTGATCTAGCAAAGTTGTCCTTACCCATGGCAGGGGCATTGGAATTATCTTATCTTGAAGGTTACTTCCAACCCAAACCATTTCATGAATCTATGATCTTGGCTTTCTTTAAAAATCCCTGTTTTCTTAGTCACTCTAGTGAGGTTTTCTCTCCTTGCTCAATGAAACCAAATTTATAGTGCATTTCATAAGAGTTAAAAAAAAGGAAGCAAGCACGTGCACACACGCACACACACAAAACATCCACTCTAAATCCCAAAGTCTTCCTACATAACAGAAAGTTTAATCTCATTGCTACAGGATAATCTGTAGTGATAAGCAGATGTTACATAACTCTGATGCTTTTCCTTCCCATCGCCACGTGTATCAACTGATTGCTGCAGTTCAAAGGGGAGGACAGAAATACCTAAGAAAGGAAGCTCACAAATCAAATCCTCCAGCTTATCTGGCTGAAAGCTTCTCCCAGAGTGAATTTTATTTTAGTTCCGTTCCAAAATAAACACCAAGCCTTCAGTGTGCTTTAATTCTCCATGTGATGCCTGCAGCTCTGCCACTGAAAACCCCCTGGCATGTGGAGATCCATTACACATGCTGTCATTCATCAGGGGAGAGAAACAATTCAGTTTAAACATCTAGGGATGAATGGCTTTTCTTCCACTGCAGATTGTGTATGTACAGCAAATAGCTTGGGTCATCATGAATGAACAATGCAGAAGACTGAGCCAGCACCTGAATAATTCCAAGAAAAGCCTTAAATATGCAGCCTTGCACTTTGTCAGATGGCATCATTATCACACCTGCAATGTCAGGGACTTAAATCATCATTTGCTGCACTAGAAAAATTTAAGAATGTTATATTGTCTGAGCCAGTGAGTCTGAGGAGGTCAGAGGGTCCATTGGGCTGAGAAAGATAAAACATAACCATGTTCATAATCATCAGTACTGAACACCTGGCTCTCTTGGATCCCAGACCAAACAGGTACCAAGGTGGACTGACTACAGGGATGTCATACAAATAAATTCTTTCTGTGTTTCCTCAGTGCAGGATCCAGAGATCATATCTCATTCTGCCACAACTCACTTTGCACCACTGGTATCTTAAAACAGCAGTGGCAGCAAGAAAAGTTTCAAAACAAAAGTTTCAGAAGAGTTTCAAAAGAAAATACATTTGAGTCCTCTGAAAACCAGCTCATTGTCAGGGAACTGGTTTCAAATCCCTTTTCCATCACAAGATGCTCCTGGGATGGCAGGGAAGATGCTTTTTCCCTCTGTGATTGTGTTTTTCATGTGTAAATTTGTAATGACCCCCCTACCCCTCCTGAACCACAGGGCACTGGAGAGTGTAAGCTACTCAGCAACAGGGGAAATGGAGTTACATTAGTTTCCAAAAAAAGTTCAATTTCAGCTAACCTAATTTTCTGAAAACAAGTGTTCTATAAAATGTGGTACCTGTTGAATAATCAAAGCCTGAAGAAAAATCTATGATTACTTGAAAATTGTGTTAAGTACTAGTTTTGCTTGTAGAGGAGTTGTTCTTACATTTTGGGTTTTATTTTGCAGGTGAGTGAAGGTTTGGGGCATAACCTAGTATTTGCAATCATTAACCTGAAAGAGTGTTTTGTGAAAACATTTCAAATTTGTTCATAAAATTTGGTGGATCTTAAGAGGAATTACCCAATTTTATACAATTTGGCACACTCTTATTTCTAATGTTATAATTACTTTAAAAGCTCCTTCCTGAATTCATGAAGAGACCAGTCTGAGTTCTAGAAATCCCACAGCAGATTGTCCCTTGCAGGCACACTCAATTTCCAAACCGTGAAGTCTCCAGATTTCCCATATGCCTCCCAAGCTTTACTGAGCAACCTCAGTCTTGGGAAGCTTCTTACTGGGATTTGCAATATTGCAGGAAAGAAGGGGAAGTGCAGAACTCCAGTCCTAATGAAAAGTAAGTCATGTAAACTAACTTTTCCCACTTCCACCTCTAAATAGGGACATTGTTCCTTATTTAGATCATGACAAAAATTTATAAAAAATGAGCAACTAATATTAGACTTCTAAATCCAGATTTAAGATATAAATAAATGACCTGTTTTTCAACAGTAGCACTGGATTTGACTCCTTAAATTCAGCCAACTTATTTAAGGATCTGGACTGTAACTCAAAATTCCAGCTTCAGCTGCAAAAATTTTATTGTCAATTTTTAGAATAAGGAGATTGATTTCCTGAAGTTCTGAGCACCTCTGAATCCCTGCCATCTCAACAAGACTGTGTGAGAAGTGAAGAAAGGCCTGTACATGCAGCTGGACCCTGCTGATGAGGGCATGTGTGTCTGACATCACAGCACAAGCCTAAATCTTCTCCCTGCTGTGAGGGAAGAGAAGCAGAAATGAAAAATGCAATATTTCCTGCTAACTACCAGTTCCTGCTTATGTTACATGGCCACAAAGATCACAGCATGAGCAGAATCTGCAGACAGAGAGATTCTTCCATTGCTGGTTTTTTTTTTTCCTTAAAAATCCAGAGTGATGGAGCTATCTGCCGTGGTGGAAGCTCATGCCTAGGAATTAATGTGGTAGCCTGCCCTATCCCACTGATAGCAGAGGCCAGCACCTTGGAGTCAGGGAGAGCAGCTCTGCCATCATTCAATCTGCCTGTTCTCTGGGTGCCACTCATCCATTGCACTCAGAAATACCCAAGGAGACAAGCACCTTTTCTCAGCTCTGCCAGGCAATATTTCATCCAGAACAGAAGAATGAGAATCCCTGTCTTCTGAAAAGGAGGTGTCAGCAGTGCCATTATTTTTCTTAAAACATGGGAGGTAGAAAATTCACTTCTTCAAACAGAGACCCTCAAATCCACTTATCCCATCTCTCCACAGAACTGGGGGGTCATTTCTCCTGCCAGAATTGTTCCTTTTTTGTTGTTTTCTTTAGCCAATTAGGCCAGAAGTGAAAAAAATGACATGACTGCATGGTCTGGGAGTAAGGGCAGCTTTAGATGCGCTCTTTGACAAGGACAATTTAATACAATTGGCTTCACTGCCAAAATCTTCTACAATGTCCAGTTTTAAGGCTAAAAGCTCCTCTCTCACTTTCTTACCCCTTGTTGCAACACGTTTTTATCTCCACATCTCTAACAGAAGGATTTGCAGTTGTTTCTGGCCCAGGATTGTCTCATGTTTTCACTAGGACATGCTCCTAATCAGTTGCTTCAGGTTTAGTTTCGTCAGAAGTGTGGATTCCCTATAGTAGGAAAGGCTTTGGGGAGGCATTTGGGAGCTATTTGAAGGCTGTGAACAATGGACAGGAGCCAGCTCTGCCCTCTTCTGCTGCTGGAATCCAGTCTGAGGTGGATGCCTGAGGCACCCTCCACAGTGCTGGATAATGACCAGCTCACAGTCTCTGAGAGCAGGTACCTCAGACATCACCTCAGACTGGGGGTGACTCATCTTCCAGGAGATCCTGTCCCACTTCAATGACTTTGTGGCTCCAGTGGCTAAAGGTAAAGGAGAGAAGCTCAGACCAGGGAGCCAGCAGTGCTCTGGAGCCTGCAAAGGGGACTCCAGCTCTTTAATGGCTGGGATGGGCCCAGAATTCTACCCTTTGTGATAATTTTCTTATCCACATTCTATGGCTATTACTCACTTCAGACTCTCACTCCTTAAATACATTTTTCACAAGTTCCTATCAAACTGTGGGTAGCATATAGTGTTATACCAGTATTGATGTTAAAGCAGAATTACCTGCTAGTCCCACTAATCCAGTGATGCTTTGACAGCAGGAATCTTACAAATAGAGATTCTTCATGAAAAAATGATTAAACATGACCTGAAAGGCCACAGCTTTCCAATTCCCTGAAAACTTACCATTTCCTTGTTGAATGCTGTAGCATTTAAGGCCAGAAGAATTAACGACAGCCCATCCTCTGATCCAATAATGACATGGATGTTGAAGGATTTTGATGTCATTTTTTTATCCTCAAGCCTATTATCTGGCTCTTCTTTCTTTCACTCTTCAAACAGAGGCTGCTTCAGAGGGATTGCAGTGGGTGAGCAGGGAATGTAGGAACTGTGCTACATTTTGTATGGACTTAGTCCACAGGCAGAGACAAGTCACTGAATATCTCTGAGCCTCACAATCAAGGGATGTCCTTTAGATATTTTTTTAGGAATTGGGAGGCTGTTAAATCTACTGCACTGCTCGAGAAAATTGTTATAACCTCTTTCAACCTAAATGTACCTCTGGCTTCAGCAGGACAGTGTTTGGTGTATTCCACTCGGCCCAGTGGTCCTAAAAAGCTGCAGTGTTGTTCAGTTTCTGTGTTCTGATCTGGGAAAGGCTAGATTTTAATGATATGTGGATCTCTGCACCATTTGGAGACTGCTGTAGGACGTTCCAGATGGCAGGCAGAATTCATTAATCTATGTCATGAAAATTTAATTCATATGAAAGTAGTAAATTGTTTATGTATAAAATAGGCAGGGCTAATACATAAGCATCCAGGGCTGAATCACACCAGGATACAGGCATATGCAGCTCACAGTGAACTCAGCTTTTTGGCTGTTACAACAAGAAACAATTGAACAGAATTATTAAGTGCAGATATTCTGTATTTGGGTAGAATATGCCAACACAATAGCTGCTGTACTGTTAAAACAACCCAACCCTCCCCATAGTAATTTTAACTCAATCTTAAGAAGCCAGCAGTGATTGAAGAGAGAAAAAGCCATAATAATAGAGAGAGCATCTAACAGCCTGGGCTTGCTGCTGCATTTGCATTGACGTCAGAGCAAACAAGATTAAATGGAGGCAAGCACAGCTACGGAAATGTGACCTTAAACACAGCCTCAGAGTTGCAGATACTGCCAAAATCTTAGCTGTAACTCCACCTGGCTGGCTGATGTAGGCACAGAGATAAAGTCTGTGAGAAGCAGCTGGAGATCCCAGCAGCAGCTGGCACGGTGAGAGCTCAGCTCACCACGGAGCTCAGGGCACGGTGCCACAGAGGAGCCAGGGTAGGGCAGAAAGGATCCTGCTGACACCATCCTCCACAAAGAACCACTGAGGCTGGCAGAATGTACAGCAGCCTCTTACTGCTGGGCTTGCTTCTGTCTAGTCCAGGATTAGGGAAAAGATGGAAAAAAGGCTTGATCTCATTTTCCCAGTCACTCACTCTCTTTGCCCACTGTAACCTTGGCACTTTTGAGATCCAGTCTTGGAAAGCCAAAGTCACAGAGAGAACCAGGCCACTGGGAACAATGTTTAATGGCACCTTCAAAAAGCTAAGAACAATTGCAGCTAGGAGTTTGTTACCATAGGAGAAAAGCCCATTCAAGTCTACTCAATTTAAAAAAAAAAAAACAAAAACAAAAACAAACCAAACATGATTACATGGTGACATTGCCAAAATCTGAACCACTGTTGTCTGAACAAAAGCACAAAAAATTATCCACAACCAATGAAAAAATGCCTGTCAAAAGAACATCCTTTCAAAAATCCTAAGCAGGGAGATCCCAACCTTCCCAGACACTATGATTTAGAGTGAATGAAGGTATTTCCTTTGATTTAAAGGATGGAATTACCTGCTGTGCAGGTCTCAAAAACCAGGCTGACTTGGGGTATAGAAGATTTAATGACTTCAGTGGGTCTGACTGCTCTCAGAATTATTTCATTGCACATTTGCCACAAAAGAGATTCCATTCTGGATCTGTGGGGTGAAGCACGTTTCTAAAGATTCAAGTGGAATCAACCAGAACAGCAATTTCAGGCTGCTTCCCCAGTTTGGAGAAGATAATCCATACACAAAGATAAGTCTTTTTTTGTGTGT
This sequence comes from Phainopepla nitens, assembly GCA_013400175.1. NCBI lineage: Eukaryota > Metazoa > Chordata > Aves > Passeriformes > Bombycillidae > Phainopepla > Phainopepla nitens. The sequence continues at coordinate 540,916 of VXBQ01001802.1, read as the reverse complement.
CTGTATTGAGGGGTTGTTCTGGAGTGGTTCAATCACATGAGGAGAGCTTTGGCAGACAAGCTAAGTTTTAGGACCTTCCCCAGTCAATTTGTCTCAGCTGAAGAAAACTGGAGATAGTTTATCCATGAGCTACTGAGAATTAAATTCTTACCCCATTTGCTCCTTAAGGTAACTACAGAGCACTGGGCAATTTTGTGTCACCTGCAGCTTAGAGTCCGTAATAAAACCAGGTAGGTTCCCTGGTAGGGGTAGAGATACAATAATTAAACTTAGCCTAATAATTGCATTACAGTCAGGGCTCCTTCCAGATGCTTCTGTTATGGGCTAAGCAGAGTGCAATGAGGAGCTAAAAACTGTTTCAAAATTTTGTCCCTGTGGCGTACAGATTTCATGGGGGCTTACTGACTTTCTGGGCTGGTTTTAGGCACAACATTCAGTCAGTATTTTTGGGAAGTGCAGGAGCTTTTAAGAGCCTCTTGGATCAGATTTCAGGATCTTGTATCATTTACTGATCCCAGCATGAAGAAAAGGAAAGAGTTGTTGGGTTATGTTGTTTGGGTTTTTTTTTTATTTGCCCATGCAGCTTTGTGGGTACAAATATCTCTGCAGAGATATTTGACTTGGATAGTTGGTAGGTTTGTAAAATTCAATAAATCTCTAATCTAATCAAATTTCACCAAGCAATTGTTCCTTATCCTTAGGAGCCCAGGGATCTAAGCTGTGTTATGCCACCCAGCTTATTACTAAAAGATCACTAAAGACTCAGTGGATCCTTCACTGCATTTCTTCTGTCCTCTCTTTGATGTGTCAAAAAACTCTTTTTGCAATAAGTGCTACCAGTCCTGTTTTAAGACCAAAAATCTTAGAATATCCCATGCAGAATTTGCTGATCATGCCCACATGGATCACTGGTGCTGTCCTGGAGACACTTAATGTTCCACTGAATGCCATAGAGCAGCAGTTTTATTTCTTCTGAATCATGAGGTATGAGATCTTGGCACTTGTGACTCGTGCTTTTAAGCCTTTTCTAGTCCATCAGCCAAGAGTTGCTTTTTTGATTCAACACTTAGCAGCTGACTGTACTTAATTTGGAAACACAAACAGACCCTTTGCCTCGCTCTGACTGTGTGTTTAACTCTTGGCCAAAAGACAATCAACTTTAAACCAGACAAAAGCTCCTTGAAACTACAGCACTGGCTCCCCACTCTGTCCCCTGATGTACAAGGAACCAAGTTATTGGAATAAGGAGCACCTAATCCATCAAGCCTGGGAGCATCTGAATTTTGATGTGTTGGTGATATTCCAGTGACCTTGCCTGGATGATGACCTTGCTTGCAGATGCTCCCATTAGTACAACTGTTTATGTGGGAGGAAGATCTATTAATTTCATTGTGGAATTTCCAAATTCAGCTTTCCAGCTCCATAGGAATTTTGGTGACTCTACTCATCTCCCACTATTTTATTTATTTTTCTCCTTCTTATTATCATTTCTTTGCACTCGGGAGTCAGGATGTAAAATAAAACAGCTTTTCTCATGAAATTTAAACACATCTCACTGCACAGGACAAACAAATCCTGAAAAAATAGCAGTTTTCCAGCACAATGCCAGGACTAAGGCAGCTGTGGGCTTCTCCAGGTAAGCTGCTGTCCCTCAAAGCCACGAGAAACCTCTTCTGCTGTGTGAGTTGGTCATGGGGACAATTTCAGCTCTCCTGGAGAGTACAATTTAAAGTTAGAGCTTTTCCAGTATGGTCCACAACAACAATCCAGGTGATTATATTATCCATAGGTTTGAAGACCTTCCTAAAAATTTGGGTTTGTTCTGCCCTTGTACTCAGAAATTCATCTCTCAGTGGAGATCTTTCTGTTCATTTTGCTGGGTTTTAGAAGAAAGCCAGCAAGGAATTCTTCAGTATTATCCAAAGTCAGATATCTGTACTGTAACACAGAGCTACAGCCTGGGAAATCCTTCCACATCCCAGAAGGCCTTGATTCTGCTCCCTTTTATAATCAATGATGGTACTGCCCTTGATTTCAAAAGAGGCAGAATCAAGATGAGGACGGTTTCAAATCCACCAGGACAATTTTACGAGTTGTACATAGTCTTTACCCCATTTTATGTGTGGCTAAGGAAAAAGGATACCTCCCACACATATTCCTCTTGGGCATTCCATATGTTCCTCAGTTGAGTATCCAGTGAAGCTCACTCACTACATGTGTGCAAATGGGCTGTTCAAGCATTCTTAAAAGTGAAGAAAAGTGAATATGAAGCCTGTCCCTGTTCAAAATTCCATGCAAGGCCTCAAATTCAAGTGTTAGTAGAGTCTTGCTTCCTCCTGATTTTCTGAAAAAAACACAGGGTTTTCCTTATCAGTAGAACTGTGCACTCATTAGTTTAAGCAGGATGAACATCTTTGGTCTGTTAAAAATATCTCTGTCTATACCAATAGTTTTATTTTCAGCTTCAAAAGTCACCCAAACCACCACTGTCTCCCAAAGACTCAGGTGTTTTCTCTTAGCACCTCATCTTGTTCCTAGCTCATGGACCTTGAGTCTCAGGTCTATGGCTCTCCTCGCTTTGTCTCACCACACCTTCTTCCCCTGATCCCTGCAATTTACACAAGAAGGAGGCAATTTCTCCCTATAAGACTTGGAATGATTTTAGGGTTTGTTTTCTCTGATGAGAGGTACAGTGGGCTACCTTAGCCATCAAGGTTGTGTGTCTTGGCACACCCACACGTCTTTTGTGTGCCTGTATTGCTTATTCTAGTCCAGCAGCCTACTCTCTTATCTATTCGGAGTGCTTTGAAAGGCAAATCCTATCAGAGCATAATGGGAAGTTAAAGCTATTAACAGCAGATTCTTAGCGGGTCAGGGGGCAGAAGGGGAGCTCTCTAATCATCTTCAGCTACATTTTCTTTCCTTTCTCATAGGCTTGAATAATAACTAAATATCAGCTCTTCTTGATAGCTTTAGATGCTATTAGCACATTCAATCAGTAACCCAGAAAAGGAGATAAAAGCACAAATACATAAAATCACACAATCATAGAATCACAGAATGGTTTGGGTTGGAAGGGACCTTTCTCTGCCCTGCCATGAGCAGGGACACTTTCCTCTAGAGCAGCTGTCAAAGCCCCATGTGAACTCCACCATCTGTGGAGGAGGAGTGGCTTTTCATTCCCCATCCCTAGGAACATCATCAGGGGAAAGGGCCCCCCTCTCAATGGAGTCTTCTGCTGGCTGTCCTTCCTGATAATTGTGTTTCTGGTAGAAAAAAAATAGAGGCATGGAGAAGCCTAGAGTGAGTCAGGAAGGGACATCATTCCTGTGAAAAGTAGGCCTCACTGAAACAATATTTGTTTCCTGACGTTATCATCTGATCAAGAAACAGAGAGTCCTCCTCCTGCTCTCTGTCTCCTTCATGGCCATGCACTGTACCCCCTGGCTGAGCTCCTTACCTGAGAATCTGTACACCACAGTGACAGGGAGGCATTTTTCCATAGCTACTGTTATTAATTACCTTGATAATTTTCATCCTTAAACTTCAGGTCTGAATTATTACTCATTTCCCATCCTGCCCAGCCCACCGTGTCTAGGCATCTCATTTGGCAGCTAGACCATATGAGTGTTGATGCTTTGATTAAATAGTTGGTACAGTGTGTATCTTTTACCCTCAGTTAAGTCCCTGGCCAGGCTTGTTTTTAAGGACCTCCTTCCCAGGAATTGTTGAATCAAGGGTGAAGGTGTTCAAGGGAATCAGAGAAGGTTGTCAGCATCATTCAAGGTGATCTTCAGCCATTTTAGAGAGATGAACAACACTTTACGTAGTGGAGGTGTGTGTAAACTGTATACTAAATGCAGGGATTTTAGTTCTTCTTGTCTATACCAGACCAATGTTGGGCTTAAGTCACACCTCTTACTTATTTTAAATAATTAAAAATCAAGTCCTCTTGGTGCCTTGCAGGACATTTGGTCCACTCCATCATGACAGATTTAAAAAAAAAATTAAAATTGAAGGAATTAGCAGATATCAGCTCTTAATCTCCAAATGCTCAGACTCAGGAGCATAAGGAGACTTAACATCTCTTGATATGGTTCTCATATTGCAAGTAGACTAAATAAGTATCTCTGTGGTCTTAAGGCTAACATCAAACCATTATCTGATAAGAATAAGATACTGATGGAAAAGTGTGTGGATCATGGGGGAAGCTGTTCTTGTCTAATGGTCTTACTTCTGCCAGTTTGTGAGAAAACATTCCCAGAATACCATTGTCATTGGCTATGTTGTGATAGCAGTACTACAACCAATGTACTTTGGATTACCCAAGAATTCAGATGGTACCACACACCTGCAAAGCCACCAGCACCCCGCATCCCAGATGTACAGGTTTCATCTCACAGCACAGTCCTGAAGAGCTTGTTTATGTTCACAAGCTGTGGAAAGTTTGTGTAGTTCAGGAAGAGAACATGCCCTACACCCTCTGCCACACACAGACTCCTCAGCAGAGTACCTCAGGCCTCTCACAGATTTTTGAGTGTTCTCCCAGTTGCTGGGAAAGCAGCATGACTGAAACTAGAATAGAAATGCCAGCTCTTTACCCCTTAGTCCAATAAGCACCTGAAATGTTCTACTCATTTGTAAAACCACCCAGTAGGTCCCCAAGTTCAGAAAATCCCTGTGTGTAATCACCTCCTTGTGGGATTTCCCTCCTTATCTGCATTTTCATATTGCAGAAATCAGACCAGTATTTTCATGTGTCTCATCAATTTCTTTGTTCGATTCATTGATCTCTGAGATCACCTTAAGGAAATTAAGCAAATCAGGCTTAAACTTCTCCTGAATCCTTTCCCTGATAGTGAAAAGTTGATGGTGGTTAATAATAGTAGCTTGGCTCTACAGCTGGGATAAGTTGGACTATTTTAGTAGCAATTTTCTAATCTATCAGAAGATACTGGAGATCTCCAGACAAATACATCATGAAAACCTAAAAGCATGCTTTACTTGGAGAACAATCCTAAGAAATGTAGTGAGAAAAGATACAGAACAGTCATAGATACATCTTTAAGATATACAGAGTTTAATAGAGCTCTCCTCAGTTTTGCACCCATCCTAGAGGACTGAATAGGAAGAGTAGACCTTCAAAGATTCATAGAATTACTTAGAAAGGGCTTTGAGGATCATCTTCTTCCAACCCCCTGCCATGGTCAAGATGTCTTCCACCAGACCAAGCTGCTCAGTGCCCCATCCAGCCTGGCTTTGAACACTTCCAGGGACAAGAGGACTCCACAAGCTATGAGAAACCTATTCCTGCATCTCACCACCTTTATAGTAAAGAATTTCTCCTAATATCTTATCTTCCTGACATCCAGGCTAAGTCTACCCTCTTTCAGTTTTGTTGGGATTCAATGAAGTTGAGGGGAAGTACCTTTCCCTCACAACTACAAGCCTCTTCCTCTAAAGATGATACCAAGTGGTCCTTCAGGGAAAGATGCCAAAGGCTGAAAAATCATATTGTATAATGGGAGACAGTCTCTGCAGATGAAGAAATCTGTAGAGCCTAAACATCTAGTTTCCAGCTGTGTGAAATTGTCACACTGTTCATAATAACCAGAAGGATTGACATTGCAAACTTATCTGGCATTTTTTTGCTGGCATAATTTTCAATTTTTACAAGCTCCAAAGATCACAGGTTCCTATTCACAGCCCCTGTTAAATATCCTGAAATACATCTCTTCTAGAAAACTGTTCTGTTATGGCCATTCTTTTAACTAGATGCTTCCACAAGGAGGGATTTTCAGCCCATTTTTGCAGTATAGTTCATTGTTCCTAATCTTTCCATTGCCATTGCTATAGCAATCAAGTGCCTGTGAGATGCCCCAACTAGAAAATATCTTTTTTATTTCATTAGCTCCCAAGTTGAATCCTATTACTTATTAATACCCTCATTCCACCTATGCTCTGCATTGATCCCTCCTATCAGCACTGTCTTCTCAGCTTTCTCAGTGTAATGTTTTCAAAGGTAAAAATTTCCAGCCATCTCTCCAAACAAGACTCCTGTGCAATCAGTAAGAAGCTCATCACTTCCACACTTACCAGCCGCCCCGGCAGCTCTTGCTTCGCTCTCTGTTTTATCATTCCCAAAAGCGTTTCCTCCTCCTCCTCCTCCTCCTCCTGATGAGATGGGTTTACTCAGCGGTACTCAACCGGCTACAGCAGGGAATGAAGGAACCAGGTGCTTTGTTTGCTCAGGAGGACTGAAAGGCTTAGAAATCTTACAGAGAGATAAGTGGGAGATTAGGGTCAGCATTACTGCAGGCACCTAGGGACTGAACAGATTCCAATGCCATAAAAAGCACACATAAATGCGTTGTATTCTACTAATTTCTTTAAATAAAGGAGTATTCTTACTTTATATCCCCATCTTTAAAGAATCCCCCTCCTCCATCTATCTTTCTCCCATCATGCACTTTTTTGATTCTTCTTGCCTCTCTTCTGTGCCCTGCTTGTCCTTTACCTTGTCTTTGCTCTCTTTTTGCAACCCCAAAATCCTCACATCTTGCGTGCCCTGCAATTAAGGTGTTGATTTCTAAAATAATGGCCTCACATTTGTGTTTCAACATCTGAATAGAAACTGTCTGATTTTCTGCAGAACCAGTGATGGGGTTTCTGGATATGTTTGGGTTTTGAAAGCCCAGTCATTTATGTTATATCCTAATTTCCTAGCCTACAGTGAGGAAGTTGAGAGAAAGATGCTTCAAGCCTTATCAAACGTTACTCACTCAGATACATTATAAACATCCATTGCACGGAGTAGAAGGATTTTTCTAAGATCATGCTGAAAGCAGCAAGTTTTAACAGCCCTAATTCCATTGACAGCACTCCCAGCTCTGTGCCAAAAAGGAGCAAGGCAGTGTGAGTGAGGAATGAAAGCCATGAGATCACCCAGCCTATAACATCTGGGAGATTACTATAATGCAGGTTGGGGCTAAATTAGTTAACAGGGATACATAGTGCATTTTAAATTCATTGTATGTGCTCATTGGGTCAGGGTCTCACTTGGTGGTGGATAGACTAAGCTCTAGAGATGTGGGTTTCACATTATAATGACTTAAGTTCATCTAAAGGACACATTTTTTGCTGATGTATCCAATTTGCATAAAATTTAGGGTACACTGCCAAACAGTGTTTAGTGTCTAATGCAAGGTCTCTGTTCATGTTGTCTCTTTGCTTGTTTCAAAACCATTCTGCAAAACCTTTCTGTTTGCCACTTATCAGACTCTGTATATTACTTACTGTTCTCTCTGATTCACTCTGCAAAATCTTTTCTTAAATAGTTCATCCTTCACCACCAGCAGTCCTTACAAAGCAGCAGTTGAAGGCTACTTGATAGCACTGCTGCAGCAAGATGGGCACCTGAGTTTAATTTGGTCCTTCCAAGTTCTTAAACCAGCCATAGTTAGCTGTATATTTTAGCAGTGTTTATTTGGTGCTGCTTAACTGTCCTGCAGTGTCACATATGCCCAACTCTTCTGCATTGTCCTCTTCCCACGTCCTGCCACCTCCAGGCTTTGCTCTCCCATAACATAGTCCCATGTCAAGGTCATCAGAACTACATGGATCTCCTGACAGTACACAGATGCTTTGGTCTGTGCTGCCTCAGATCCATGAGTCTTTAAAATAGAAAAGCTTGATCTTGAGAATTTTTAATTTTTTTTTTCCTCTGATCCTCATTTGGAGAGGATGCAGATGTTTCCCATTTGGCCAACACCTCCATGTATTCACTGACAGAGGTTTGGCAATGTCAGTGCTTATTTCCAGCCTCTCCTCAGATGTATTGATGAATGTCATGTTTTCAGCAGTCTTGTCTCCAATGTTTTTCTAAATCATGCTATTGTGGCAAGCAAACCTATTCACAATTGCTGTCAACCAGTGGGTCTAGTCTTAGACTGGCTCCTGAGCCTATTTATTTCTGTTTCTATCTTGAACAGCTACAGGAGCTGGGCTTTTATCAGCACCAGCAGAAATAGATAAATTCAGTGCAGGCATCCAGCAAGGAAACATGAGAACTTCAGAAACATTCTGGAATTTAATCAGGCTGAATATACACTGATAAATTAAATATGCTTGGGTACATTTTTTTTCCAAACTGAAGCCAGCTATTCAAAGTGCAACCTGCCAGGACTGGATTTCTTATCACAATGGCACTGTGCATGAAGAGAATTCAGTTATACAGCCACGGACAATGTCTATTGTCACTAATGCCACTGGGGAGACTAGTACCCTCTCCTGGTCTGAAGAGTCCATGATCTTAATCTGAAGAGATTTTATTGGTTTTGTAGGGGAGTGTTTTACAATGAGAAAAATGAGCATCCAATGTTTTCCCTATACACTATTTATTCTGAAAGGTCCATCATCTTTCCTGCAAATAAATAGAGGATATATCATCCCTCCTGCTATGGTATCCACATTCCTCATCCATCACTGGTTAGGAAGATTACTCTGCCATAGATATGGAAGCCAGGGGAGCTGCAAGAATCTCTGAGTAGCAGCAGATGAGCCTTGACTTTTAGCAATAACCACAGTAAACCACATCACTCCAAACAATGTGGGACAGCACAGACAGGACCCATAATATTCTTCAAATTATGACTCTGAAGAGTAACTTGCTGAAGTACATTCCTTCTGTCTGCATACCAATCTGGGAAAATCAGGGCTAATGATACTTTTGTTCTCGGACATTTTCATACAGGAATGAAAAATTCACAGCCTTACCAAATTGTAAAGGCCAGCTTCAGGCAGTTCACACACCCAAACATAAAGAGCAAGAATGGTTTCAGAACCAGAATGTCCAGCTGTTGGCTGATGCAGGATCAGCGCATGCAACCCCCAACCTACCTGTGGTCAAGTTGGCCACCAGGACTTCATGAAAGCTCTTGAGTCCCATCATGCTGGGCACAGTCCAAATACCACTGAACAACAGCCACTCAAACATTTACAACCCAAACAGAAAATGCAGTCTGGGACAGGATGTGGAGGCAGCAGAGGGGAGGTGATCCACGCCAGTCTCAACAGGAGGTTACCTGCAGTGATTTGGGCAGCCCAGCTGTTGCTGTCTTCCAGCTCCCTGGCTGGTGTGGACTGTGTGTTTCTAACCCTTTGGACTCTGCTTCTTTCTTGTCACAAAAGTATTTTTCTTTGGTTTGTATGTGGGGGCTTTTTTGTTGGTTTTTTGGGGTTTTTTTAGTTATTATTTTTATCCTGATTGCGCTGGATGGCACATGATAATGTTGGAAAACACAATCTTAAGCCAGCCCTGCTTCCAACAAGGAGCTGATGCTCCTGAAGGCTCCCAGGGCTTTGCTCTCCCAGAAGGGCCAGAATGATTTCCCATGCTATGTTGTAACAGATCCTTCCAGACAGTGATGTTTAATGGCTGTAAAGATTCAGCAGTCCCAGTGTCACTTTAAAGAAGCAACAAAACCAGGATATATGAGTTTTCCAGAAATAAAAATCAAATAAAATACTGCATTTTGCTGTTAACATGATGATTTGAGCTAAGCTCAACACTATGGAAACTAGCTTTTTAAGAGAATATGTTCTTTGCTACAAGACTTTTTGTTTACTGTGCCAGGGTCCTTTCCACAGACAACAGTCCATAAGACAAGTTCTTTAGCTCCTGTGAAAACGGGCTATTGATTTATATTTTAATTTAAAATTATGTACTTTTTCATCCCTGATGTGTTTTTCTGGCTTTTGTCCAGAGTTCACTAACTCGCACTGAAGTGAACAGATGAGAGATGTGTGCTTACACTTCAGCAGGAAATTGCTGAGGTGGGGAGTTTTCAATAGCAAAAAGAAAGATAGAAATGCCTAAGCAGTTATTTTAATAAATTGTTCTTTCTAAGCAGCTCAGGGGGCAAAGTAAGCAATTCAACATTATGTATTAATTCTTAAAATCCTCCTAAATCAAAGCTCGGAACAGACTATCTGGATTAGGAGTCAAACAAAAATAATTAAGATATGCCAATACATTTTCACCAAGACCTTATGGGAACCTCAGCTTCTTTAAATTACCATGAATGTGTAGATTAACATGGATGTGTGAATTAAAATTATCTCTTTTTTTAAAACACAGGCTTAAAAATGTCTGAAAAGCATTGTGGAAACAGCAGTCAACATCTCTGGGTCAGTGCAGAGGGTTACTGAAGGATTTACCTTTTTTGCATGGGCAGATAGTGATAGAAAAGGGGGAGAGGTTTAGATTAGGTATGTGCTGGATTGGGCTGGACCCAAACCACCATAAGATATTATGAAGAAATTCTTTTTGGTGAGAGTGATGAGGCCCTGGCACAGGTTGCCCAGAGAAGCTGTGGTTGCCCCATTCCTGGAAGTGTTCAAAGCCAGGAGCAACCTGGTTTGGTGCAAGGTGTCCCTGCCCATGGCAGAAGGGTTGGAATGAGATCTTTCCAACCCCAACCATTCTATGATCCTTTTGTTACATGATTCTTGCCAACTCCCCTCAGCTGTTTCAGCAGTAAAACACCCCCTCATGAGGCAACCACACAATCACTCTGGTGCTTGTGTGGACACACACAGAGCAACAAGAGCTCAGACACATTTCAGGCTCTCAAGCCAATTCTTTGTCCTGGTTTATCGCCTGCCTTTGAATACTAAATATTCAGAAATTGCCTCAGGCATAACTAGGCGTGGCTCTTGAAAGATTACGTGGGGGAAAAAAAGGCTTTTGCTAGACAAGTAAAAAGAAAAAAAAAATCAGTTTTTCAAAAGAAACACTATACACAATCTTGTTCTAGAGTATATGTGAAGAATAGCAAAAGACAAATTGCACTGAAGACTGAAATACAATGGAGGTGGGGTAATCAGCTTATGGGCTGCTTTTGTACAAAAGGGAAAACCATGCATAATTTTCAGAGACACCTTCAGATCTCACTGCCTTCGAACAACATCCTTATGTAAGCAGAGGCTCTTCAGAGCAGACCTCTTCTGTTTTCTGCTTTCATTTGCACCTTTATAGACATCAGTGACAAATCCGATCAGAGTCCTCTATTCTCATGGAAATGAGAAATAATTTCAGCTGCATCTGTTGCACACTGCATGTAAAATTACATATTTGTTACTGTCTGCACAAAAGAAGTCTAGGTGACCTCTTGACCTATGTATAATAATTATGTTAACAATTATGATATTTACACAAATTCTCTCTTCAACTTAAAGACAGTTTTTTATGTGGGTTTGCCTTCATGAACTGCTTGCACAAGGAAGGGACACTTATTCTCCTCCTTTTTTAAAAATTTTGCTCCTTCCTAAATGTTGCTGCAGATAGAAGTTCAGAACCTTGAAAGCAGGTGTGAAGAGGAAAAGCAGAGGGCACTCTCTTTTGCTAAAGTTCACACTTTTATGGTAAATAATAAATTAGACAGGAAGGTAGCCAGAAATACCAACAGAGTGCCTGCACAGGTAAGTTTTTGCTGGCTAAGCTTTCATACAATATACCCCCATTGCCCAGAACAGATAGATCAGATTTAATCTCCCATACAGTCTCTCTCCAGACCACTACTTAACTCACATGTCTCCAGCGTGAGTCCCAGGGAAAAGAAAGAAATAGAAAGAAAGAACCAGAATGCTCACTGGCACTTTTTATAGATTGATGATGGACTTTTAAGGCTCTCTTGCTATGGGCAAAGAGGGAGCATACCTCACAGGGACATGGAGTTCTATGAATCCATTGTTAATCCAGTCAAAAATTTTGTAATCTAAACCAAAATAAAACTTCTCTTTTTTTTAATATTTGTGCTCATTCTTTCAATGCCTGTCTATCTCCTATGGTTGACCCTCTCATCTTTACTCAGGAAGAATGGGAGGTGGGTTGTGACGTGTTTCCAGTACCCTGAAATGTCTATCACAGGCAGTAGAATATTTGTGATGAGGCTTTCTTCACCTTCTCCTTTGGGAGGTGTGTGATGTTGATGCTGATACTTTGCTCTTCCTCACTTTTGGGTCTGTTGGGGTTTATTTTTACACATTTTCTTAACACATTTTTTTTTCTAATTATGTTCATTATGCAGCTTTTCTCTCTTTGTTATCTCCAAGACTAGCCTTTACCTGAGCAACATAGAGCTGCATTTCTGCAGTGACCACTGACTTTATTCTTTAAGATTTGTGCTTACAGTTTGGGATCTCTGTTATCATCCCATGCCTGTAATCTTTCACATCATATTTTATTTCAAACTTACAAGCTGTTCAATTTGCACTGTAGCTTTTTTATCACTGTGAACTGAAGCTGATCTAAAACAGATATGGACCATAATTACCTGACTACTAGGCAATTACTATTGTTAAAGAAAGAAAGTTAAAATCCACTCAGCTTGGGCAAGACAAACTAGCCATTAGTCTGGACTGACCAAGCCTTGAGAGTAAAGTGCAAAGCCTATGCTTTGACTTGTATCAGCAGAAATCAGAATTACCAGGCTGCAAAGTCTTCCTGCTCTACATATGTCAAGACCTGTCACAGAAAACTCTAGAAGACATTTCTTGGGATGTTGCCACTTGTAGGCCCCAACCATCTGATAAGCCTTGGCAGCTCCCATCAGCTTATCTGTGGCACCAAAGCATCCCTGAATTCACATCAGGTGGCTGCTCCTTGGCTGCTCCCTTGCTGCTTAGCTTCCAGTCACAGGATGAGCAGAATTTTAAAAGCTCCCCACTTTCCGAGTAAATGTCTGCAGCCTTTAATCACCACAGAAGACCCTCTCTAACCTAATGGATTAATCAGAAGGTTGGTTTACCAGAATTTTATGCTACACTGCCATGCTTTCTTGTACTTTTAGCATTGATCTCAGCTTCCTGTATAATCACCTGCCTCTCATTGCCATACAGTTCTGTGGTTCTTCCTGTGTTTCGGTGTGTCAGTAAATCATAGAATCAAAAAATCATGGCATGGGTTGGGTTGGAAGGGACCTCAAAGACTCTCTTGTTCCAGCCCTCTGCCATGGGCAGGGACATCTTCCACTGTCCCAGGTTGCTCCAAGCCCCATCCAACCTGGCCTTGAACATTTCAAAGGGCATCCACAGCTTTTCTGGGCAACCTGTTCCAGTGCCTCATCACTTTCACAGTAAAGCATTTCTTCCTTATCTCTAACCTGAACCTACCTTCTTTCAGTTTAAACTGTTCCCCCCTTTCTTGTCACTACATGCCCTTGTAAATTATACCTTTCCTTGTATTACAAACCCAATAAAAGAACACTTCACCTCATAATCCTCCTAACTAACTCTTCCTTCTCTCTGTTTCTGTCTCATTACAGTACTCCAGTCTTCGTGTGGGTGCAGGCTGCCATGAAACAGACACTGACTTTTCATCAGTTTCATTTCTAGTCATAAATTTGAAAGTGTTACACAGAACAGCTCCCAAAGTCTTTGACCAAGAAGCTTCTCGCTGAACTGAAAGGTTAAACATCACGTACTTTGGCTCACTAACTGCATCTGAATTGACTGAATCACAGAATCAAAGCTGAATTGGAAGGGACCCACAAGGATCATCAATTCCAGCTCCTAGCCTTTCACAGGACCATCCCCAAGAGTCACACCATGTACCCAGGAATATTGTCCAAATGTTTCTTGAACTCCAAAAATTAAATTAGGTTTTTATTAAGTTCTTAGTACTTTTCTTCTGTTTTTATGAGAGGAAAGTCAATGCATAAAAAAAATCCTTAAATGAGACTTCCCATGCCACAGATCAAACCACAAAAACAAATAAGTTAATAACAAATCAAACCAACCATGTGATTTGGAAGTTTCCCTGGAACTTTTTGCTGAACGTACCCAGAATTACAGAATCACATGACCTCTAGAGATCATCAGATCCAACCTCCCTGCTCCAGGCAGGGTCAGCTAGAGCAGGTTGCTCAGGGCTGCATCCCCATCCCTGCACTGTCTGACTCACAGCACAGCTCAGAGCTTGGGGCACTGGGCAGGCTGCTGTGCAGTTTGGCCACAGACGTCCTTCCATAAAGCAGTTCCTTGCATGCTTGATGGCAGTGCTAATATTTCATTTTATGTATTCATGTGTGGATACCTGCAGAATGTAGAAGGAGAGTCAACAGCTTTATGAATCCCTGGATGCCTTCACTCATGCTTTGGTGTGGGGCAGGCACGACCTTGCTGTTCCCTCTGCACAAGGACTGCCTGAAACCCTGCCAAGCCCAGAGCCTTGTGACACAATGTCACTCTGATCTTCCTGTGCTGTGACTTCTTCTGACCTAATACTGCAGTTTGGTAACATAGCTCTGGACAACTTCCTCCCTACTCCAAAAGACTGCTGTCCTTTGCAGTCAAAATGCCTGCAGGACTCTCTGATGGCTGGTACAGTGTATGTGATATATTCAGGAGATGGGCTGTTGTCCCCAGGCATTCATTCTCCTGCAGTGCTGCTTTAACTGGTGTGGTGATGTCTCATTTTTGAGATGACAGTTTCCCCTTCAGTGGGCTCACTGGACCACATCACATTCTATGTTTTGAGAAAGTAAAAGGATCTAAATATTGGGCCTTCTTCTGCTTGCCATGTGACTGTGTTTTCTTTTGAAACTATTACTTGCTGCTAATTAGTTCTTAATGCTAATATTGTGATATCACACTCGAGCTAAGTAATTAGAGGAAGGAGAGCATCTATGTTCTTATTAACTAAACCAGCTAACAAGCACAAGCAGATGCTCACTTGTTCCGGCTTTCTCCTGTTTCCTGCAAATTTACCTGCTCAAATGCTGTTGTTTGGTGGCCTCCAGGGCACACTGGACTGAAGCTGAACCCTCATCCTTTCCACCTGAGTGCCTTATCAATGTTCACGCTGAGAGTGCTCACAAGTACCCATCCTCCTCCCACACAGAAGAGGACTCTGGGACTGTATGAGCTGACACAAAAACCATCCCCCTCCAAAATCATTACTGATGAATGTGCAAACAGCACTTAAATCACTGTGTGGATCCTTGAAGATTTATAACATGCCCCATGTTTGACATCCAGATGTTTTTCTCTTTTTTAGTACTATCTCAAACACATCTTCTGTGATGGCAGTTATCTTCTGGAGCTGTTTTCCTTATCTTTTGTGGAGGGTTGGACTAGCTGGACATCTACAAGATGCATCCACATCAGATCTTTGGTCAGAACTCAAACCATAGCTGCTCATTAACAGACTTCTCCGTGTTCTGGAGAGGAAAAGTGTATTTATTCTTATTAATTGTACTCTGGTCTTTAAAACCAGACATCCACCTTCTTCATCAATATTTTTTTACTCCACTAGAATGGATAGATCAACCTCTAGGTAAGTAGGGCACAGCTTCTCTGTGCCCATCTCAAAAGACCTGAGAAATCCATATTGCAGCTTTTCCTGACAGTCTCAACACCTCTGGCAGGGCTGCCTCATGTTTCTAGAGCTTTACCTTGATGTGATTGTGTTTCTCACCTGTTTTTTCCTTTGCCTGAGTCTAGCTTGGGTTTTACTTATTTTTTCCTCATCCAATTTACATTCTTGGCCAGACTACTTTATTTCTATCTCCTCTGCTTCCTTCAGCCTGAGCCTCTGCATTCACTCCTTATTACTTGTTGTTTTTCACATTGTTAAGACGAAATGTGCAAGGTCTGATCCCTTACCAGCTCAATTCTGTAATCAGGACAACAGTAGACCAACAGTTGATCCAGATGTTGTTGACTGTAAGGAGCTCTTGGTATCTCCATCATTTTTCCCTCCTGCCCCTGCCCTCTGCTTTTCTAATTCCAGACAATCTCTGCTGTCTCAGGAGATGCATAAAACTCCCTTCACATACTTCTGCACTTTCTATACTACAAAATACACTCTATCCATCTTTGAAATTGAAATTACAGATGAAAATCACTATCCACTCCCATTGGACTAATACAGGATTGATTGTTCCACACAGAATATTATCTAATCTGACCAAAAAGAAAACAAATGACAGGTGGCTTAATGCTTTTCCTGGGAGACTATGACATATCCTGATCAGTATCTTTTTAAGGAGTTTGTGCTGATAATCAAACTCATGTTATCAGTTTTTAATTCAACCTGTTACTATGTGTTACATTGTACAGTCCTGAGTCAATTCATCATTATTATTGTTGCTGTTTACATAATGAGGTAAGGAGAGGAAATTCTTGGCTCCAGTAGAATATTTGCTGGTTTATATGTGTCTAATAAAAGTCTCCCTTGCACTGAAGATTTTATAATCTCTGTCAGATCTAAGATGAGGCTGTTGCACTAAAGACTCATAGTACAAGGACATCAAATTCATATAATGAACCAGGCAAATTATCCTTCTGAAATTATCCTCAAAAAGAGGTAAATAATACTTCTGAAACCTGATGTGTATTAATTGATTATGAAAATATTTACAATATTTTTAAAAATTGTAATTCTATTATTTTCCAGGGCAAAAACTGCTATCCTTTTGTGTTTACACCTAGACAGTCTCTGCCTCAAGAAGTCCACAGTGTAAATAAAGGGAAAATCAAAATACAGGGATATCCCAACCTCAAGTGCAACTTTTCTCAGTATTACCTCTGAGTCTTTATTAAACAAATGAATCAGTCTTCAAATATCTCAATGAGAAATTCAATCTAGTTCTAACAGAGTGATCCACATTGAAGCAAAATACAGTTGGGCAACTGTGAATTTTTGGAACTAGATGACCCTTGAGGTTCCTTCCAACCCAAACCCTTTTGTGATTTTATGATTTCGAGTTATAATGACATATAATAAGAGAGAGTGATGCAAGGTTTCTGTCTTTCTTGCACAAAGAGTGTCCATTGCATGAAAACTCACCCTACACATATGCAATTTTATCAATCTAAGCTCTTGGCTGGGCTGTCCCTGGATTTCAGTCCCATCATAGGTAAGTGAAGGGCTTGACTCTTTCCCCATCTCCCAAAATGCTCCCAAAATAACAGTGGCATTGGTTATCTGGGTGTCCTTCTCCAGCCCAAAATCTTCCTCAGAGCCTGCAAGTTCTCATTTTGTCTGTTTAAATAGGTTCATCAAGTACTTGGACCCTGTAAAATTGCCTTTTAGCTGCCTATGGTTGCATAGATCTGCAGTAACAAAAGCAACAGCTTTCAGTACAAAACATTATTTTCTTATTCCTTTAAGGTACGAAGCTTTCAGAACAAACTATGACATCCACAGGCAGGCTAAGTGCAAGGGTATTAAGTTCACATTCATAAATTCACATCCTTTCATCCTTTAAAGGTAGAAATCTCACTCTGTCACCACACCTTTGTCTCCCTGACTTTCTGTGAGACAGGGAAACTGTCAGTCTTTTACTAACTCCATTAGCCTTACTTACCCAAGCTCCTCCCTTCTTTTCAAGCACTATTAAGATCTTAGACCCCCTTTTATTTTTATGGCATTTTTTAGCTTTGGAAGAGTAACACTTTCCAGCTGAATGGAGCCATCTAGGCTGGGGAGAATTTGTCCCAGTAATTCATGACCAGCTGTTGCTATGTAAGTCCCTAACTACATACCTGAGCTGCTCCATCTATGTGATGACTTTATCTTTCTTACTTGGTAGATGCCTTTTTGCTTCAACCAGACTAGAGAAAAGGGAAAAAGAAAAGAAAAGAAAAGAAAAGAAAAGAAAAGAAAAGAAAAGAAAAGAAAAGAAAAGAAAAGAAAAGAAAAGAAAAGAAAAGAAAAGAAAAGAAAAGAAAAGAAAACAAAACAAAACAAAACAAAACAAACCAAACCAAAACAAAACAAAACAAAACAAAACAAAACAAAACAAAACAAACTCACAACAAAAACCATCTACAATCAGATGATCAATTTAATTGAAATTAATGGTGCAGAGAAAGAAGAGCAGGTCAGCATAAGTTAAATAATATTTGAGTAAGTGGAGTGCCTGCAAGCCAGGGAGGACTGATGAGCTTTGCTGCAGGGTATATCAGTAACTACCAAAAGGAATCACTGCATGATAAGAGATTGTCTTTAAGATCTTGTGGAGGAAAAGCAGCAGAAGAGAAAAAAAGAGCAAACAGTGCTGTCCTGGAAAGAAAAGTGAAATCCAGATGAGTCAGCCTAGCTTTGATACTTGGAAAGAAAATGGACCAAATAATGAAACAGTTCGTACACACGTACCTCAAGAAAAGTGATAAAGAAACATCCAGCATTGATTTGTCAAAAACAGATTGCTTCCACCCAGCCAAAGACAGGACAATGTTGCTTACTAAGGGGAAGGACAAGTCTTTGACATTTCTCACAAATATGCTCCACCATCATTGTTAAAGTTGTAATTTTTCCAGCTTCTCACACTGTAGAAATGTAGCTACATGACTTTCAGCAGCCTCCTCTTGGTAGACTGTAACTTTTTAATTTCTTTTAAATTTTAATGGTTTTTTTTTTCTTTAACATTTGTACCTAATTTCCCAGATTATTGCAGTTCTGAGTTAATGTAATGGTGATTAAAGTACCAGTGCTGCTTCCTTGAGATGTACCTGTTTACCCAGTCAGTGGTGCCAAGGGAGTTATACAGCCTCAGCATTATAAATAACTCTGAAACAGATGCATTTCTTGGAAGGAGAACATTTCCTTGTGCATAGAGAAAAAGCATGCACATATTCTTGGACAGAAAAACATCCAGAGGCAGCTCAAACCATACTTATCCTCCATGTGTGGATAATGGAGCTGAGCCCTGGGTACCCTGTGGAGAACCAACTAATATAATGACAGAGCAGAGCACATAGGGGAATTACTCATGTCCATGGGGCTGTGTATATTTTTAGCACTTAGGTGATGCCCTGTGATCTCTAAACTGCAGATTGCTGTTGCCAGGCAAGGGAATCAAGGGCATCTCAAAGGGAGGCAGATTTCAGTAAAGGCATGTACTGAAGGCACCTCCATCAGCTAAATTAAATGTAATCTCAGAAATCTAAGCTGCACGAAAACACTTCCACAGGACTCTATGGCTCCTTAGTCAACACACTCTGTGGCTCCTGGCAAGAGATGCAGCCCACCCTACAGCAGACACCAGGGTTCAGCTCAGTTGTACCCAGAGACACCAAACAGAACCTAATGAAAATCCTGCCTGCTGGGACTGGTGTCCAGAGGTGAGATGATATTCCCTGTGCAGCTTCAACAGTCCTGGATGGCTTTCCTTAGGCACTCAGTCCTTGCCATACCTCTGGAGTGGCTAAATTAAGACACCGTGCTGACAGGCAGACAGCTGTCTGTGGGCACAAAAAGGTAAGACTTCATCTGGGCTGAATTCCACCTTTGTTCACAGTTTCACTTTTGAATGAAATCAGGCACTTGCTGTTAATGCAAGCCTAGAGAGTCTCTGCAGGGAGCTGTTGTGGAGAAGCCAGAGTATCATACACAGAAACAGATTTCACAGCCCTGTATTCTGTACTCAAACCCTGTGACACTTCTGCAAACAAGATACATGGCACTCAGGGACTTCTTATACACCATCATTTACCTAGGGCCCCTGGGGGAATTATTCACTGAACCTGACAGGGTGGAGACTCCAGCAAAAGAACTGTGTCTGCGGCTCAGCACTGCTCTGTGGGAAAGAGTTTGACAGTTTGGAGGGAGCCCAGAGCAACAGAAGTGATTCAGGTGCAGAAAAATACGGATGATGAAGGAAGAATGAAATCATTTGGTCTGTGGCTATGTGTTAATCACTTTCAAGTGTCTAAAAGGTTGATATCAAGATAATTCTGATTCATTGTTCTCAGTGTCCATGGAGGGAAAGAAAGCCTGAGTGGTTTTGAGCACAGAGATAGGACAGCTAACAGGAAAGGGAAAACAGGTAACAATTTGTTGAACATGAAGGACAGTGGAGTTCTTACACAAGTTGCCCCAGAAGGCAATGGATTAAAGGCTAGGAAGCGTCTAAGATGTTATGCAAATTTCTGCTGTTAGTGGCCAGATTTTAATTTTTCTGTAGTGTGGAAAGATGAATTCTTCTCATCCATGCCTTCTCATTCTACTTATTTTACAAATGTATTTCAAGCCCAGTCTCTAATAATTTAATTTTGTTGAGTTAGACAGATGAGAACACAGAATTGAGCAGGGAAATAGGGGTGTTCCTGTGTTTCATCCAAAATAAGAAAATCATGTTTCCATTTTAATGGCCTTTCATACAGATTCTATCATCCTTATCACAATTTAGTAAACTCTTGATAGCATCTATAAATGCCTCTAGTGAAGTTGTCCTACAAGTGATAAGACATCAGGGAAATGCATGGGCAGGAGAAAGAAGAGGAATAAACAGAAAGTGAAACTTGCTAAAAAAAAAAAAAGGAGGAATTGGTGGAAGGAGAAGTGATGTGGAGATGCAGAGTAAACAATGCAATGCAAAAGATGGTAACAAGAAGAAATACCCTGTGGCAAAAGAAAGCAGAGAGAAAGCAAAGGAAACTGTACAGCAAGCAGGTCAGGGATGTTGCACCAGCATGGTTCAGCTTATTTCCCTTGACAGGGAGGCAAACAGGAAGTTAAGCACTTTTTTTTTCCATTCAAAGCAGGTATAATGTACCTGGCCACCCACTGCTTTATTGAGCAAGACAAAGTCTACAGATGAAATATTGTGGCTGGTTCAAATGAGAGAGGAATAGTAGAGTGGGAGAGAGCATGGAAGGTTTAACCATCACGTGGAGAAGGGAAGACAGAGGGGTGCCAAGAAGGCAGTGCAGGAGCCTGAGCTTGCTCCAAGGCCCTGGTGGGTCTCACTGAAGCACAGGACAGCCTGACTGCCCACAGTGTATGGTCCAGCACAAGCCTGACACCAAACTCATAAGCTTGTGGCAAGAGGGGATGTTTTTTCCTCCTGTAACTGGTGAGGACACTCATTTCTGTCAGGCAGAAATTATTCATCTCAGTTTAGTGGCTTATATTCCAGCAAGCACTGCTTCTCTCCATGGCAAGCATGATTGTAGGGTGCACCATTCCCATATGCTTTCCAGAGACACATCCATTTTTCCAGGAAATTATGATGCCTGAAAACACAGCCTGTATTGCTGCCTGGTGCAGAATGCAGCAGCAGCCAAAATGCATTTGAAAAGGTGGCTGGAAGAGAATGGTACCAGGCACTGGGCTGTTACCTTCTGTATATTGAGATGTCATCAACAGTTCAGGTTTGTAAGTCCCTCACACAGGTTATGTTAAAAAAAAATACAAAAAGGGAACACTGTGACAAAGAAATCTCCAGCTTGCTCTTCAGAGATGGAGCATTAAGTAGGGGGATGGTAGGTTTTGCTCCTCTGCAAAAGTCTGGAGAGAAGTATCAGTAAATGCAAAGTCCCATAACTATTAGAAACTATGCAGACACACAATTTTTTATTCTCAAACATTATCCTGCTGTGTGTGTATACTGATCTCCCACTCATGGCAGTATTTCTGTATCAGGCATATGGATAGTACCAGATCATTCTCAATGACTCAGTATTTATGTGCAAAATGTCATGAACATCTGAGAGTGTTTTACACCTGGAATGCTATATTTGGCAGCACTGAGTGACTTAATTTTGCCAGCAATGTTAGCAGCAGTGAGAAAAATAAATGGCAATTTTAATTACATTTTATAGATATTTTACAGCAAGAATTTTTATTTTGGCAAATAAAGACATCTGGAGTCTAAATATTTTACCTTCTCTGCTCCCACTGCTTTAACATGGCAGGGAAGGGATTCTGTACATTGCTGTTCCCATATGTATTTGCTTTGCTATTCACAGAGACACCAGAAGTGTAACTGCAGTCAGAAACAACAGCAGCTCTGTACAGTAGTCACAGGATCTGCTGGAGGCAGGTGATACTGCAGAGGTGTTTTTTAGGGTGAGGTTAAGCTGTGCACAGGACAGGGAGGACTCATCAACTGCATATGATCATTTTTGCCTTCCACAATCTCCAGTGACAAGGCACAACAAGGCAAAAAAAAAAAAAACCTATGATTTTGGGCTTTATTTAAACTATGGTCTTTCTAAAAGAAGAGCTCACAATTTTTCTCTCCTTCATTGCTAAATATACTGAGTGCTATAAAAAAAAAAAGTCATTCCGTGTGCTGGAGACTATCCATAAGGGACATTATTTTAAATGCTTTCTCTATTGTTGCAGCAAAGAAGCCATTAGATTCCACTGCAGAGCAGGGAGGGACACCACCTCCTCTCCTGAATTTATGATCTGGGAATTAATGCTCTGTCTAATAGAAGTGGTTAGTGACTAATGAAAAAATAGAGAATGCAGACAAGCTTGGTTGTACATTGGGAAGTTCATCAGTATGCATTTTCCCATAATGCTCAAAGATATTTCCCACAAGAAGGCAGGAATCAGGTTGTAAGATATGAGAGTAAGATACGAAAGTCCCTACGCCATTTACCCTGAATACTCACCATCACAAAGAATCCCTGGACACTCCAGAAACCATAACTCACACTTTAAAGTCTGAACCTGGAATAAATATTTCATCATCTTCCTAAAACTTCTCCTCTAGCTTCAGTGAAGTTGTACTTGAAAATCTGCGATATCAGATTTCACATGGGAAAAAAACCTTCCCTTTGGAGATATGGATATATAGGTTCATTTGCTTTTTAACTGTGGATATGGGAAGAAGTAGGTCTGCTTATACAGAATACTCCTTTGCAGCTAGTTATGAAATGGGAGACAGCTGATTTTAGCAATGTTCAACAAACTGTGTTAAAGGACTAAACAAATAAATAAATAAAATACACTGTTCCCTGCATTCAATTAACTGAAATTGGCGTAAGAGACACACATGAATAGCAGAGCGACTAATTTACTCCCGTTTGGCTGAGTCAAAGCCCCAGCAGCATCCTGTGTGTCATTTAACTGGTTTGGTGTTGCTAGGAAGCCTTTGGCTAAACCCAAATTTTAGCTGAAAGGTTTCTAAAGCACATCAGGTCATGTAATGGACAGAGCTTGAGTTAAGCAGGGATAAGTTAAAGTCTTTAATTTGTTCATCTTACTCCTGATTTAACTTTTCCTTGAGTGCAAAACAGGTCAACCAAACTAGGATAATGCGAACTAGGAGTCACACATCTAAAAAAAAAAAAGAAAATTGAAAAATAGTGTAGAGCCTTGATTACCTGCCTGTAGACTCAAATTCTCCATGTCCAGCTGCAGCATGGTTCCCAGACAGTTTCCCTGGTTTGGAGATTATCCACCAACACACAGCTGAACCCAAAGGTTCTTGGTACCTTCCATCTGGAAGTTTTCACACCCACACAGAAGAAATACCAGAGCATGATGCAAAGGCCCCTTCTCCAGGCTGAGTGAGGTGAAGGTCTGTGTTTGTCAGAGGCTTTCGTTAGTCACCAATTATCTCCTTTGCAAAAATAAAGTCCTCTTTGTTTGGATCTCATACAAAGGATGCTGAAGACCAACAAACCATTCCACATTTGCAGGGCTAAACTGAACATGGCCTTGGCAAAGACTTGAACACTGCCCATCCCTGTTTACCCGTTGCCCTGATGTCCATCCCAGTTTTGACATCTCTTTCCCAGCCAAAGCTGTACTGACTTTGGAGCTAGCAGGAGCAAGGGATACTTCCAACAAGCAGTTTGAGCATGGCCACCCTGCTCACCCACAGAGTCAAAGCTCAGTCACTCACATGAAAGCCAGAAATAGCCCTTGGCTTATTCTGTTTGCTGACAGAGATGGAGCTAAGGAGGATGAGTGGTCAGATCAGATAGTTAGGACAGCATTGATTTTGACCAGACCTCAGTCTGGTCAATCATAAACTAAAACTATGTCTCTTTTCCTATAGGATGCTGTCAGGAGGCCTTTGATGTTCCACATTCCAGGCTTTGGTGTCTCAGCCAGTCGATCTTCCCCCACCATCCACTTCTGCTGCCTCTCTTTCCAAGCCTTCTATCAGGGGAAGCATTAGCATTGCAGTGCCACACTCAGAATCAAAAATGAGGGCTCAGGAAGTGGAAAGAAGGAGGAGAATACTCTGATGTGACTGGACTGGATAGGAAACTGGTCAAGCAAAACCTAAGCAATCTTCTGAAAAGTATAGTTGCAGGTAGAGGTGGGGTTAGTGCCAGAGTAGAATAAATCTGTGTAATTTCTCATGCCTTTGCAAAATACTCTCCAGAAGTGCTTAGGGGCTTCTTGCACAGACCCTGACTGGAGCCACTCTGGTGCCAAGCAGGCAAAGTTGCCATTCTCCAGAGGAAGGCTTCAAAGTCAAAGCAATCAGAGCATTGAAAAGTGCCATTAGTGCAGAAATATTCCTGGTTTTTGTGAGCTGCTGCTCTGCACACTGACTCTCCACCACCTTCTAGAGACACTTCCACTGCACATACAGAAGTAGAGGGAACTGGGAGATTAACTTTGTGTGAAACCCCACACTCTGGAAATTAGAGCTGCTCAAAGGATCTTCTACTGCTTTTTAATCTATTCAATAACCAAGGAAGCAGGAGAGTCTATCAAAAAAAGGAGGATCTTTATATATACAGATGAACTCTTCACTGTATGTGCCCTTAGCTCAAGTGCCCCAGATGCATCAACATCCATCACTGGACATGCAACTCCTACAGCTCACTGAGCCCCTCTGAAGGATTAACCTGCAAAGCAGGAGATTGTGCTGAATGAAGATACTCTGTCAAAATACCAGATCAGCCAAAAATAATGGAAATGCAATCAGCCTTGCTAAGGTACTCCCTGCTCTTCCACCACATTTACACTGGGCACAGTATTGATTCAAGCCTATTATTTTTAAGCATCATTAAGAGTACAATGAAGAGTGATAAATTATTATTTTAATGGGAATTTAATGGCATAAAGACACTCTTGAAGTAATTAGATTCTCAGCCTTCAGAGTTTGGAGTGTCTTTTCCCCATCAAGCTCATGCAAAGCTGACACTAGTGAGGCTTGGGACGTGCCAAGAGGGATTGAGCGCTGCTGAAGAAATCCTGGCAGAGAAAGGACCAGCTCCCAAAGAGGGAGGAGCTGTCTTCAGGACTTCTGCTTGGTCACTGCATGAAAGGAGCATGGGATTGGCAGGAGGGAAGAGCAGGAGACAAAGTCTTGGTT
>VXBQ01001802.1:413052-515818 GCA_013400175.1 Phainopepla nitens | reverse complement strand
TTTTTTTTTTTTTTGCACAGTTCCCTTTGCTTTTCCTGCCACAAAAATCATGGGAATGGGTTTCTGAAGTGAAGTGCCCATGGCTTTAAACCCCATTGCCTGCCTAAAACAGAGATACTATGACATCCTCCTGAGCACAGGCTAGCTACAGGGTACCACGCTCTTGTGTGCCTCAGTTTACTAAAAGCAGTGGATGGGGCCCTCTAAAATCTTTGCACATACATGCTCAAGTACATTAAATCTAGAGTATTCCTGCACATGAAATGCTCTTCACACTCTCCAGCACCCATTAATCACAAGAACAACCTTGAGTTCTCCTGAAAGCCACAAAGGAAGGTGTGAGCACAGGGGAGAGTTTCCCAACAAAAGCCAGGCAAGGCACTCCAATGCCTCTCAGGCCCTGGATGCTGCACTGGGAGAGAGGCAGTGCCTGGGTAGCCAGAAGCCAGGCTGCTCTGGGGTCAGCATGCACAAATATGATAAATAACCTCGTGACCATGAGGCTTCGAGTTCAGGGTGCTGGTGTCACCAGGGGCTCCTGCTGAAGAACCTCTGTTTTTCCATGTTAGACAGGATGACAGCTTCAATCAGGTCAGGGAGGGGAAAACAAAAAACTCATTTTGGTAAATGGCTCCAGAGCAGACACCCTGTACAAAGATAGGAGATGTTCAGATATAAGGTGCTGCTATAGAAAAACAAGGTATTATTGAAAAGCCTAATTGTTTAGCTGTGGGGATTCAGGACACCAAATTGAGTTCTTCCTTTCACAGTCCAAATTATTGTAAACAGACCTCTGGATTTGACCAAGAATGTCTTCTGAGTTTTAAATCTTCTAAAAAATCAACTGCTTTTCTTGTTACACAGTGATTTATACAAGGATTATCTCCTCTCATTAGTCTCTCATGATGATTAAAGACTAAAGTAATGACCACTAACTCTGGGATTAAAGCTTAAATGTCACTGCCTGAAACCAAAGACAGCAAAAGGTGGCTGCAGGAATACTGACATGTCACTCTGATGAAGATAAGGGAGTAGCAGCCAGACAGTGATTAGGACACGATATGGGGAGCGTTCTGGGTGGAGACCAGAAGGGACCATGTGCCAATTAATTTAAAATTAGATTGAAGAAAGCTTGAGCTGCAATCTCTTTTCTGTAAGTACAGCAACTGGTTGGCTCAGGAGAAATAGCTGATGTTGCATTAGGGCTAGAATTTTTCTAATGCAGAGTCCCTCAAGAATAGCTAATGCAGTTCACTTTTGATGAGATGTTTAATCAGAAGCAAAACCATTTTTGAGCCTACATACAGAGGTTTCCCCACAGGGTAGGCATAGTATAGCTACTTTGCACCCTTGAAGCCTTGCAAAAGCAATGAACTGAAAAACAACTTAGCCTCTCTTAAAAGTCTAGAAAGGCATTTGTCCAGGTGGCTCCCTGTCCTCAACAGAAAGAGAAGGGATTCAGAGTTTAGGATGAACTTAACTGCCCTTTGGAGGTCTCTGTACCTTGCCACTGACCTCTCTCTTGGAAGCTTGCTTAGGGTTTTAGGTGGCCCTCGAACTTAATGGAAAAATGTTGTGGTTGCTGCTTTCATAGAGATTACACCTATGGATGCTAAAGGGAACTTCACTAAATTTAAAATTGTAACCATACAATTCTTGGTAGTCACCTTTTATGCTTTTGAAAGCAAAATGGGATGGAGCTGGTGATGTTATGGTGGTTTGTGGGGAAGTAGCAGGAGAGAGGTGTTTGCCATGTAGCACTGGCCAGTGCAAAAGAACTATCACATGACCACAGTGCCCAGAGCCTGTCCAGGGCCCTACCAAATCCTTAGGGCTCAGCTCTGCCAGATTCCATGAGGTGAAGTCAGTCCCTGAACCATCTAGCTCAGTGTTAGAGCAGCACCTGCTGACTGCAATCCCACTGCCTATAAACCCTCTGGGACAGTCTGAGCTCTGCAAAACCTGGCACAGAGGGGTCCTGGTCTCTAACTGAGGTTTTCACTTGTTGCAGTGGTGCAGATGTCTCCCAGTGATGGTTTGGAAAACATGATGTGGCAGAGAGTGTAATACATCTGTTGTCCTGCAGTACTTAGCTAGATGCAAGGTCCATAGTGCAGAGGTTGTCCTCTTAACACTTTCACAAGTGGGAAACACAACCTTTGATGTGGAGATCACTCTCACCTTCCCACACAGACAGGACCTTCCCAGTCTTGCTACTTGGCCCTGTGCTGGAGATGTTGTTTCTTCATAAGGAAGGTACAGTTTTCCCCTGGCAAAACCATATTTCTCTGGACATATGCCCTTTTGAGCTATTTAATAAATACAACACAGCCCTGTCATCTGGTACATTCAAAGTATTGCCTCCTCAGAGGGATCTTTATTAGCCAGAACTATAAGAACATCTCTAGCAATGAAGGATGACAAATTAATTGTATTAACATTTTCAAAGTGCCTGGAAGTGCCTGCTCTATATGTTCAAGAAAATTAATATTTAATATGATCTAGAAGAAGATACAAAAGTTAGCACAGGCCAGGGCATTTTAGAGTCCCACTCCTTCTTCACTGGCACTCATGATCTTCATTTGAGTGGTGAATGCCCAAAGGGATGTGCGCACACTGTTGGATTTGCTGGTGATGCTGATCACTGGAGATTTTCCTTTTGTACAAAATTGAATGGTTCCAATGGCAGGCAGAGGGAGATATTAAAGAGAAACATGGTTTGATTTTTGTTGGAGTTTATTTTTGTTTTTTGGTTTGTTGGTTGGTTGGTTGGGGTTTTTTATGTATTTAATGCAGGAAATCAATGTGAAACTTTGAAGGGAATGTAGCAGACAAGTTCAGTACAGTTGAATTTTGTATGGAAGATGCTGTGAGAGTTGGTACAGGTACATGAGGCTGGAGAAGAACTGGGAGGGAAACAAAAGATGGAGACAAACACATTCAACAGTGCAGGGAGAAGCAGCCAGAGCAGGGATGAGCAAGAGCTGTGAGCACACACATGGCAAGGCAAACAGATCCTTCTCTTTGCTCAGATGTAACTCCCTGTGCAGCCCTTGGCAGGACGAAGACACATGATCAGCCCTCCATTTCACCTCTGCACACATCATTTTCCCCATCTGCAGCATGACAGAAATGAATATTCCCCTATGGCTGAGGAAGTGAATTTTTGATTGCTGGAGGATGTTACAGGAATGCAAAGTGGGTTGCTATGAACTCGGTGTGTGCTTATTTTGTGTCTGACACACTTTCCCCAGGCAAGGCAAAGAGAGGTGACTGGGTGAGATGCAGGACACAGAGCACAAGAGACATTTTCAAACCAGACCAATGCAGCAACACTTTGCTGACTGCTGGCACCCAGGAGAGTGTTCCAGATGCCGATCAAGGGCACAGCACCCTCCTTTCCCTTCCACAGAAGTGCCTCACTTCTGTAACTTTGTATGTCCCAGGAATTTTCCACCTGCCCAGCTTGCTGGAGCATACACAGAGAAGAGGTATTATGGAGAGTTGCTAAATCAGGATGGGGAGACAGAAGATTTGTATTCCCTGCTAGGAAATCTTTTCAGTGACTCCATAAACAGTTTGCAGAGCCATAGGGAATGGCCCTCTCCCAGGGCTCTGCACTCCAGGGTGGCATCAAAGGGTTTGGTGCATCAGATACTTGCTGTGGCTTAGAGCAGACCCCGTGGTGTCCGATGGGAAAAACATTTTGGGTAAATATAATACTTTGTTTTATAGTCTGGGAGCATCAAAGAGACTGAAGCAGATCACAGACACACTGTGCCCAAGGAAAGACTCCTCTATGGACCACAAACTTACAGTATCTTCTGAATGTGAGGGCCCAGCCTCACCCTCCTGGTCTGCAGTACTTCTAGAGTTTTCTGAACCTGGTGTTTCTGACTGGGGAAATTCTTCAACTTTTCGAGTGTTTCTCCTCATCTTCCTGTCTTCTGTGCACAGGGTGCTGCTACACCAGACCAGGGCTCTGCAGGGAGAAACCTCTGACCAGCACTCAGCCCTTCGGGCTGCCAAAGGGCCTTCAGCAGGGCAAAGAAAATGCACTTATTCAGATTTATATGGCATTAAAGACAGTTTTAGGTGCCTTTTCCACCTAGATGGGGAAGAGTGGAGAACCTTCGCAATGGAGAAGTGGTTTGGCAGCTGCTCAGGTCCGTGGGGATATGTAGAGGGAAGGGGAGGAACCAGACCAAACTCTTACCAAAAAGTGAAAATCTGAATCAATGACCTTCCATTCCTCCTCCCAGTCAATACTTCCCTCCCCAAAGACATCACCTGATATTTTTCAGCTTCTTTTTCAACATCTCAAATCAATTCCCAACTTCTGCCTGACTCTTAACAGGAATCTCAGAAGTTTTTAGACACAAGGCAGAGAGGTGGCTTTGGATAACTAGCTGATTCACAACAGCTCCTGCTGAAAAGGCACGTGGGCAGCAGTTAATGCTCTTTTCCAGTGAGCAACTGCACTGTGCTTTTGCTCCTGCCAAAAGGCAGCACTTTCCACTACATGGAGATTTATAGCAGGACTTAGACAAATGGAGATGAGTGCTTTTATTATCTGTATGAAACCATGCAAATGCAGAGTGCAGGTTACAAGCCTTGGAAAAAGACTTCATTTAATGAGACAGAAGAGCCAGTTTGGGAAGTAAATAAAATGTTGGCACTTTCCCTTGTAGATAGGGTGGTAGAGGGGGAGGACAATTTCCACCTGTGAATGTGGTGTCCAGAACTGACAGTAAAAGACCCTAGAGAAATGTAGTTGCAGGAGTGAGTTAATGAGCAGAAGTCTCATTAGAAAAAACAGGAAGACTTTAAATGAAAAACAATGGGAAATGGAAAGACACAGTTTAACCCCTGGAGCCCCTCTAACTGTGGTTAAAGGTTTCTGTTAAATGTAGGTACCAAGACTGACACAAAACAAAAAAAAAAAAAACAGAAAAAAAAAAAAAGAAACCCAAAACAGTCAGACTCTGCGGAATCAGACAATTCAATTAGATAAAGGTATTTGTGCCAATTCCCTGCATTACAAATCAAGAGATGGCAGATATTACCCAGGCTTTCTGAAAGATAAGATGGAACTTGCCCATGCAGGAAGGCCTGGGAACTGAAAAAACTCATGATCTTTGGCTTTTATCCAACACAAAATAAGTACCCCCAGGAGCCACTGGAGGAAGAAGGCTGGTGAGATGACCAATGCTTCCTCTGAAAATCAAGAGCACATTCTTTTGTTGCTGTAGACTGAGAACCCAAAAATAGGATTGCATTTTGAGGCAAGGCAATGGAGGGAAAGGAACCTGATAGTCTGTTTCTGGAAGCAAGACTCACACAAGTCACTCAGTGACTTCAGCAGGACTGGTCATGTGAATAATCAGTACTCACATGCATGGGGGTAAGCACCTGACTGGATGAAAAGGAGGTTCAATATAGCATTTGTTAGGGTGAAGAAACTGAGGTTAATTTAATTTAATCTAAAACAATTTTGTATCCAGTTAAGGGGCAAGAATACATCCTTACTGGCAATTTCCCAAAAGTGTCATCAGCGGGGTAGTAATTGAAGAGATTCATATGATATTATCTTTAGACATAAATACAGTGTTTAAAGATTTTAATGGAAATTAAAGCATGGTCAGGGACATGAATGAGGACTCTTGACTCTTGTTGACTTCGGCGAGTCACTAATGCTCAGCACCCAGACCTTGGTGTGTGATGGGATCACACCCTGCAGAGGCAAAAGCCAATAAGTAAATTGTCAGCTGAGTAGACACGCTAATGATTAACTCCTATAAATGTAGTTAGTTGTGAAGCTATTAGCAAAAATGCCCAGAATCTCTTAGTCTGGCACTTTTAAAGGTAATCCTTGGATCCAAACACCAAATTGCTTGGCAAATTAGGAAGATTTAGCTATAGAATATAAAACCAAACTCACATATAATCCCTGTCTCCTCCTTAAAGCAGGATTGGGTGCACACAAGCTATTTCCACTCAGTATTTGTTCACATTTTTCCCATCTTTCCCAGTCCTTTATTATCCTTACTGTTACAAAACATTTTCATCATCTAAGTTTTTTCTATGATTTAAGCTCTCTACCTCTTGCCCTGTATACCCTGGGAAGGAGAGTATTATATTCTGTTACTTTCTGCAGCAAGACTAATTTCTATTTTCAGACTCTTTTCCTCCAAGATGAGAAAACCCAACCCCGTTCTTTGCCTTTTTTTCTTGATTTTTTTTTGTGGGCTTTGGGCTTTTTTGGGTTTTGGTTGGTTGGTTGGTTTTTGTTTGGTTTTTGTTGTTGTTGTTCTTTCTTGTTTTGTTGGGTTTTTTTTGGTTGGGTGTTTTTTATTTTTGGTTTGGTTTGGTTTGGTTTGGGTTTTTTTTTTGTTTGTTTGTTTGTTTTTTGTTTTCTTTTTTTTTGCTGCTGCCTCAAAGGAAACATGTAACTTAGAGGAGTCTGGCCATTTCTATAATAAATTTTCTTTCAATATAATTTTTTCTTCAAAATATGTGGTAAATGAAGAGCAGTAGGAATGGATTAGTCACCATCTTTGTGGCTTCATTCTCTTTTCCCCTCCAAGACGACTCCATTGGCCTCCATGGGATTTGGCTCCTCACTCATTTCCTGTCCTGCTGTCCTTCTGTCTTCACACACCAGTGCAACCATAGCTGTGCCCTATGGACTCAGATTTGGGGAACTTCCAGCACTGCAGAGCTGCTGCTCCTCATGTTTGCTGCCACTGGATCCCTCTTCCCTCAATCCTTAAAACAAATTTCATCAATAATTTGGGCTTGGCTCAGCACTTTCCTCCTGGGCACTATCTGAGCTCCAGTATTCCACCACTTAGCAACACCAAGCAAACAGGTGTTACTGGAACACAGTCAAACCCAGTTTAACCATTTGCAATGAATTGCTGACAGAATGAGACTCTGCTCACCACTAATGGCATTTTTCTCAAGCATTGTTAAATGTTTAGCTATAAAGAAACTCAATTATTCCAGATTTTCCTTTATTCTGTTTTGTTTTAGCTATTTTTTCATTCTTTTTTCCTCCCCTTTTTGCATGTTTCTAGCAGAAGATTTTAATCCATGGAGGTGAGACTCTGAAAATCCTCAGCTGAAAAAAAAGGTTTTCAATAAAACTAGAATCCTTTAAATTTATGAAAAGGTAACAATGGGGTTTTGAAACACTGCAAAGCTTCACAGCTAGTAGTCTGTATTTTATAAGCTAAACATGTCTCTGAGCAAATTTGCAACCACATTTACCTGCATGATTTGTGGCTACGATAAGTTTAATTAAAAAAAAAACAGCCAGAGCAATGGAAATTCTAGTAAGAAAATATATAAGAACCTTTATATGGCCCTGTGTGGGCTTGCTGAAGTACTAATATTTTTAATTACCTTCGCCTAGGCTGACTTGATTCATTATGATTAGCTCAGAAACACAGCATGACATCATCAGTGATTCTTCAGGAGCAAGAGAACAAACAACACTAAATTTTTATAGACTCCAAGGACCAGTACCCATTGTTTGCTTCAGTGTTGAGACTTCCAGGCCAGCCACAACATCCCTTGTGCTGCACCATGCACGCAGTGATAGACTGTCCCATGACACTCTGGTGTGCAGAAGGTGCTTGGTCTAAGAGCTCTGAGGTGGGACAGGGTGGGTCAACCTGACACCAGACATTGAACAAAGCCCATCCCCAGTGCCTGGGGACAGGTTCTCACATTTGTTGTTACGTTTCTTCTTGGTGCAGCAATACTTCAACTCCCCAAATCATACAATGATAGAATCCTAGAATGGTTTGGGTTGCAAGGGACCTTAAAGATCATCTTGTTCCAAGCCCCCTGCCATGGACAGGGACAGCTTCCACTAGACCAGGTTGCTCAGAGCCCATCCAGCCTGATCTCAGAATGAAAAGAAAAGGATCATTGGGCTAGAGAGTGTATGGGCACATGAGAAAAGATGGAGTGTACCCCAAACAGGCAAAAGGAGCAATTAACATATTATTTCATTACATAATATTTCATTACATAATATTTCATTATAGGGAAATGAAATAACATAATATTTCTTTACAGGGAAACAACATCTAGCCCAGAGCAGCAGAGGGATCCTGGAACTACTGCCATCATAATCCTGTCCTTTAATGAGTGTTTCACTTCCATCTGAGTCCCACAAACTGACCGAGCTCATTCCCCCACCTCTCTGGGCCACAGCCCACACCAGCTCCAAAGGGATTTGATCCTGCCTAGAGCAGAGAAGAGAAGTGAGTCTCCACCATGTCACACACTTTTCCTTGATGATACATAGGCAATTACAAGTGGGGAACAGAGCCTGAGCACCATCCTTTGTTGACTCCATTTTCTTTGTTGGGTCTGTGCTCACCAACCTGGCACTGTGAAGCAGAGACTTCTGACTAATTTGAAGAAACATCATCAGGCGCAATTTATCACCTTGAGGCAAGCACAGGAGCAGCCAGCTCCACAGTAGGGTTGTGCAGAGGAGGCAATGGCATCAAGGAATTCATTTTCTCATATGAATTATTGTTATAAAGAGGCTCCTACACTGCCAAGGACCTGAGAACCACAAGCACGATGACAGCTCCTCTGTTATTCCCCAAGGGTGCCATGTCTGCGTGCCCAGCACTCACACTGCTGCTTCTGCGATGAAAGCACAACCCGAGACTGGCATTTGCCAGCAGCTGTCTTATATGGATATGCTTGGCTTGATCACTTGCACAGTCAGCCTAAGAATAGCTTCCTCTCTAACATCTGATTTCTCTTAAAGGATAAAAATAAAACAATCAGAGCCTGGATATAAAAGAGCAAACCGCTGAACACTGCACTGCATGCATCTATGTTTAATGAAGGAAAATTTCACTTTACAAGGGGCATGAGTTATTTGTGTCAACCATATTTGGCCTCAAGAAGATTAGTATCTAAGCTGCCACTTCTTCTGGTCTGACAGCTAAATGACTTTTCATATTACAGAGCGCTTCGGCACTCCCATCGTCCCAAGCAGTTCAACATTTATCACAACCCCAGTGGGCTTGCAGTCTGTGACAAGCTCTCCTAGCCAGTGCCCAGGAAGGATGCAGGGACTTTTGCAGCCAGGATCATGTTGAAACAGCTTTTTGGAGGCAAGCACATGTCTCAGAGCATGGTTTGTGCCATGTGCTTGACCTCAGTGGCCAACAACAGACCTTGGCTGGTGTTAGTTGTAGCATGAGAGTCCTGGGGCCATATCAGGTAGCCTGAGAAAGCTGCTTTGTTTAGACGTACAAAGGTCATGATGTATCTGTTCAAGAGCACTGTGGATAGTCCAGTTTAGGCTTTCCAATCCAAGTGCCTAGGTCCACTGCCATGGGACACAATTAGTCATGGACACATGCTTAGCCCAGATGAATTGAATGTAGGCTATAAATAGCACTTGGTCCCTCTCCTTCTCCCCTCCCTATTTGCAATCTGAATTCTATAAGCATTTCTCCCATATTGAATCCTCACAGGACATCTGCAGTACATGATACCACTTACAAAACAGATTTTTTTCTCTTCAGAAAGAAGCAAACAAAAAACCTAAAAAACCAAACCAGTGGGAAATTAAATGTGATCACCATTTTTCCAAGGATAGTAAGACTGGAGGATTCACAAAACAAGAAGGAAATGCTGAAATCAAGATAAATTTTTATTGTTTGGGGGTTTTTTATGACACAAGCAACAGACCTGTCTCTGCTGTGCCAGACCACCTGTCACCTTAATAGGATATGTTTTCTGGTTCAAAAATAGAATAGAGCCTGCTGAAGTCAGACACGAATTAGCATGTATGCTGAACAACATGATTAAAGTCAAACCTTCTACCAACTGCTGGGGGCTGTAGTGCAAAACTCGGAGTGCTCAGAGCAGGATATATCAGTACCAGATTCCTGACAAAACCTGGTCCTGCCATGTGCTCCTGGCAGCAGTGACGTCAGGAAGGGTGAGAGCCCTGAAGGACAACCAGGAGTGCAGGTCAGCAGCCCAGCACCAGTCCAAGCTGTAATGCTACAAGACAGGTTTGTGAATATACTGAATAAGAATAAAACTCACATTATAGGAGTGGGAATGTGATACTTGGGGATCTGACGATCAAAACCTGTTGTTGGCAGGGAGAGGTCCTATCACCTCTGATACCTTGCAACCAAGCCACTTTTTGCCCCACCAAACCAAACAAAAGGTGCTTCTAATCTTACCAGCTCCTGGTCCTGAATCATTTGCCAACAAAAGCAAATCAAAATCAGCAAGACTTTCCAAAGGTGGGAGAAGGAAATTGTCATCATCTCCACTTCATTCCTGAGACACTGGACACGAATAAGCAATTTGACAGATGTCACATGAATTGTTTGCATCAAAACTGGGACCTCGGTGAACTCCTCCTGAGTGCCAGCCTGAACCCCTCAGCAAGGGTCTGGTTGTACCCCTTGAATCATGTTCTGTGGCAGATGAGTTTAGCTTGATTTTGGCTTGCAATTCTTCTCCTGTTCTTCTCTTTCCCTCTTCTTAATTACATTTGATTTTTCCTCAGAAGAGAACTCTTTTCCATGGTCATATTTTTATGGGAATTTTAATGAGTCACTTGGCATGACATTAATCACTGAAGTTTTAAAGTGTCTTCAAATTGTATTTTCCTTTGTCTTGAATACCAGCCACACATTTTTGTTTACAGTGAAATGCTAGGAAAAAAAATCTTTCAGCCTATTTTCCTCAGTACTAATTGGGGGTTTATTATTGCTTCATTTGCTTACAATTGAATCAAACAAAAACCTCCATCCCTTTTTCATGGTGCTGCTAATTGAATTGAGTGGGTTATAATGATATTACTGTACATACACAAATGAATATTTTTTAAATAAATAAATGAACATTAAAAGTATGTCTCTAAGGACAGAGACCAACTAGTTGTCTGCATACTTTTCTGAAAACTTTTTATATCTTTTCTCAAATAAATGTGCACAGTTCATTTCTGCATTCAGCACACAGAAATCAGCCAAAGGAAGTACTGCTGTAAAGATCCAAGAATGGGATTCTCCAGACAACCAAGGAAGTTGGAATGCCTATTTGCAATGGAATTCTCTTGCGATTTTGGCACTTAATTTCTACAGGTCTCAGGAAACAGCACTGCAGCTAACTTTACAACTGGCTGATCTGAACAGCCACAGACAGGACTGCAGGCTTTACCTTATCAGTTCAGCACTTCTTGTTAGTTATAAACTCAGGATTTATTTCATAAAATTGCTACTTCAAACAGCCAAGGTTGCCAAAAACCATTTATGGTATCTGGTGATGATTCTTGGAGCATGTTTTACAAGGTTCTTATCAATGCAGCCCCAAAACGGCATCTTGCTGCTTCATCTACATCAAGATGAACTATTGATGCTGATCTCCCAGGTTCCTCTGTCGGGTGTTGGAGGGGGGAAGGAGTGGAGAGGGGGGACGTCATATTTCTTTTGATCTGTAAATTTTTTTGTTCAGATGATGTGTTTTTAGAGCCAACAATTTTTGCAAATTCATAGTCTCATTTAATCCCTACTTAAGTGTAGTGTTCTTACCTAGACTATATTACCTAGCTATTTAAAGTAGGAATATGATAAAGACATCACGTCTTTATGGGTGAAAAATTGTACCCATAGCCATCTTTCCATTTGGTACAGCACTTCTTGGAGAAAACCTATTTTTCATCTGTAAGTGCACTACAGCCATTTAAAGTACAATCAGTGCCAAAGTCTGCCCTCATATCATCTCCGTTAAACTCCCAAGAACTCCAGGAACAGAGAGAAGAATACTTGAATTATACAAGAATACACATTTAGCAGAAGAAAAGTTTGAGTTGTCCAGCCTAGAGAACAAAAAGTTTAGGGGAGATCTTATGATATCCTAGCAGTGCCTAGAGAGGCCACAAGAGAGGCGGAAAGGGATTTTTGATAAGGGCTTGGAGAGACAGGACAAGAGGGACGGGCTTTAAACAGAAAGACGGTAGATTTAGATTGGATATTAGAAAGTCATTTTTTATCCAGAGGGTGGTGAGACACTGGAACAGGTTTCACAGAGAAGCTGTGGATGCTCCATCCCTGGAAGTGTTCCAGGCCAGGTTGGATTTGGCTTTGAGCAATCTGGGATAGTGAAAAGTGTCCCTGCCCATGGCAGAGGAGTTGAAAGGAGAGGTTGTTGAAAGTCTGTTCCAACCCAAACCACTCTGTTTCTATGATTCTATGATTCTATGATTCTATGACACATGACACCTGAAGTAAAAAAAAAAAAATAAAAATTCATGAGTGGGTAGGAGAAAATTAATTGGTAGTATGTATTTTCTGTTCCTCATTATACAAGGATTAAAACCTGAAATGCTCATGCTTTAAGTAGACTTAAAGTAAACCAGTGAAGTTACTTTTTCAGAAAGCTCATAACCAAACAACCAGCTTATTGCCACAGGACATAGCTGTACCTAAATTTGGGTAAAATGTCCGTGTGGGGTTTACAGATATTTACAGGGGATACATGAAGCTGCTGAGTACAATGATCTGGATGAAGTCAGTCAGATTATTGACTGCTACACTTGAAGAGGGAAAGACTCCCTTGGCACTTGTTATGTTTGAAATATCCTTTCTCTGAACTTCCCTGTGGCCATGAACCAGGCAGCCCTTTGTTGTGGTGGTTCTTATGTGTGCTGTCATGTAGTCTTTATCTTTAAACACAATAGATGAAGGGCACTTTCTTGAAGCTTATTTAAATGCAGAGGTTCTAGGTCAGTAGCTATTTACTCCAGCCCTCCTGAGAGATTAAGTGTTGGGTTGGTTGGGTTATTTTTTTCTCTCTGAAAGATGTAGCATATTTGCAAAAATGTACCTTGAATATAAATGAAAAATATCATGTTAAATAAATTGCAAGAGGATTTGCTTCATTGAGTTTGTTTGTAATTTACTATGGAATAACAACTGGAGCAAATCTATTGTTGACACTTTATATTTCACTGGAACAGCGATCTAAATAAGATACAATACAGTACATTGAATTTTTATGTACTTACCTGTAGTTGGATAATAAAGCATGAATTATGACACAAGTGTACTTCTGTACTGTAGTTAATAGTCAATCATGTCAATTTTAATAACATGCTCCATAGAAAGATGCAGTCTGGGTGTTTTTAAAATTAAAGTATGTTTCACCTAATGTTCATATATTAATCCCCTAAAAACTTGTCACTAACTTATTACTAGCCCTCTTTCCTTGGGTACATATATAAATTGTTATTTAGTTATTGAAAGGGCTGCTCATCACAAGTGGAATGCTGCAGGCATAACGTTTCTTTTATACCTGCACAAAAACATTTATTTAAAAGCAATTATACACATTTACATTTCATAGCAGTTCAGAGAAGAAACATATTTATGCCACAGGATAAAGACTGACATATCCTTTGGTCCTGCTTTTGTCCTATCGGACTACAGGCACCCAAATCATAGAATTATAGAATGGTTTGGGTTAAAAAAGGACCCTAAATATCATCTAGTTCCAACTTCCAGTGAGAGTAAGAACAGCACCTACTTGAGCAGGTTGTTCAAAGCCCCATCCAACCTCACCTTGAACTGAATTGCCCAGAGAAAGAGCCTTGTTGTCCCTATTGATTAAGAAGTGAAGACAAGAAAACAGGAGGAGCAGGTATGAAGCCTCTACATACTCAAGGCTTTGCTTCTACCTAGATGCACAATTTCCCAAACCTACTCTGGAAGAGTCAGACAGAAAACCAGGCCTTACCTGAAGCAGCAGATGTCCAGTCTTGAACACCTCTCCAGGGCCTGGTTGTTGCAGTCTCTGCTTCTGTTCACCAAAACCTTGTGTTTATTCCTAAGCATGATGAAGGAGTTGCATTAGTGATACAGAAATGTCCATGGGTAGGAAAGTCTTTACAGTGCTTCTGCCTACTCTAGTGGTATTAATTTCACTCAGCAGATAAAAAGTGTACAGAAAGCTTTTTCACACTGTTCTTCAAATGATGTGAAGCTGGAGCTGCACAAAGCCAAAGCACAGATCTGGTTACACAGGTGCTGCTGGCAGGAGGTCCCAGGCACAAGCTGAGCAACTTTTGCTGTACTCTTTTGAGGAAAAGATGCTGTCTCGTTTGTTTTCACCTCCCTTTGATAAGACTAAACGTTTTCATTTCCTAAGGCACCAAGACTCCCTGGCTCCTACTGACTTCAGCTGGAGCAACATCTGTGTTTCCCTTCTGGGGCTACAGTGTCACTTCACCAAGGTAGAAAACTAATTTCAGGTACATGAATACACAAACTCTTCCCTTAGTCTCTCTTCCACTGAAAATAAAAGGACATAACTCCATAGTGATCTTTCCTTCCCATAACTGACAAGAAGTTAACTTGGACATTAATCACATTAATATTTGTTCCCTTGAGTACACAGCTCTAAGACACAGCTCTAAGATACAGCTCTAAGAGAATTGATCATTTGCTAAAACCTCTGGCCTGGCTAGAGGACTTCAGCAGAATGGCCTGGTTACAGACATTTGGTGTGATATGGATTTAATCACAGTGAACACACGTGTCTTGTCAGCTAACTTGATTTCCCCTTGGAAATGACTGCACTTTTCATACAGATATCAGGATCTGCTTGGAGACACTGTGGGTGGCTGGCACTGTGGGGTGCCAACACTGCTGGCCATCGCCTTTTTCCTGTGGTTTGCAACTCATAGCAGAAATCCATAACCTTGTGAGCTCCAGGTTTCAGACACCTGCACACAGACAGAGCTCCCCCCAGTTCTTTGATCATACAGTAGATCCAGAATAGTTCCTCCCATGCTGCACTGTCAATAGAGTGTGAGGTGCAATGTGATCTTATCAAGTCCGTCTGCTAAATATTGCTCCCAGAAAAACCACCACCTACCCAAGAGCAAACTGAAGATACCATTAGTGTAACCAAAGCTGCAACCAGTCACTGTGGCTTAGGGCCTTGTCACATTAGGCAACACAAAGCAGATACATTAGGTGCTATGTTTAAATACAAGGAGGTATATATGAATGAAGAAAATCATTAGTAGTCAAGGCAACTAATTGTGATGGAATTTTTTGTTCATAACAAATACCAAAATAAGCTAAAGAAGTGAGGAAACCAAAAAAAACCCCAAATAACCACCCAGCCACAAAGAACACTGTTTAGTAAAAGCACTCCTTAATAGTACTTGAAGTGTCACATTTCCACCAACACACAGAAACATGAGGAAATTGAAGGACATATGGACAGCCACGCTGTTCATGGCAAGGGCTTAGCCAGCAGTGGCAGGACAGACACACAGACAGAGTGGCTGTGTATCCACCTCATTCCCTGATGACTACTGTCCTGGCTCCCACTAGTTCCTTGATAAGGGGGATTCATCTGCACTGACAAAAATTTTCAATTACAGATGGCTAAAGAATGTCAAGATCAAGCACTGTCCCCTTAGTGCTCTAACAGTCTTTTGTCCTTTCCTTTCCTTTCCTTTCCTTTCCTTTCCTTTCCTTTCCTTTCCTTTCCTTTCCTTTCCTTTCCTTTCCTTTCCTTTCCTTATTCCGTTCCTTTCTATTTCTATTTCTATTTCTATTTCTATTTCTATTTCTATTTCTATTTCTATTTCTATTTCTATTTCTATTTCTATTTCTATTTCTATTTCTATTTCTATTTCTATTTCTATTTCTATTTCTATTTCTATTTCTATTTCTATT
Organism: Phainopepla nitens; assembly: GCA_013400175.1. Lineage (NCBI taxonomy): Eukaryota > Metazoa > Chordata > Aves > Passeriformes > Bombycillidae > Phainopepla > Phainopepla nitens. Next base: position 500,066 of record VXBQ01001802.1, on the reverse strand, counting down.
TCTATTTCTATTTCTATTTCTATTTCTATTTCTATTTCTATTTCTATTTCTATTTCTATTTCTATTTCTATTTCTATTTCTATTTCTATTTCTATTTCTATTTCTATTTCTATTTCTATTTCTATTTCTATTTCTATTTCTATTTCTATTTCTATTTCTATTTCTATTTCTATTTCTATTTCTATTTCTATTTCTATTTCTATTTCTATTTCTATTTCTATTTCTATTTCTATTTCTATTTCTATTTCTATTTCTATTTCTATTTCTATTTCTATTTCTATTTCTATTTCTATTTCTATTTCTATTTCTATTTCTATTTCTATTTCTATTTCTATTTCTATTTCTATTTCTATTTCTATTTCTATTTCTATTTCTATTTCTATTTCTATTTCTATTTCTATTTCTATTTCTATTTCTATTTCTATTTCTATTTCTATTTCTATTTCTATTTCTATTTCTATTTCTATTTCTATTTCTATTTCTATTTCTATTTCTATTTCTATTTCTATTTCTATTTCTATTTCTATTTCTATTTCTATTTCTATTTCTATTTCTATTTCTATTTCTATTTCTATTATTTCTATTATTTCTATTATTTCTATTATTTCTATTATTTCTATTCTTTCTTCCAAGCATTTTTCCCTTGAACTCATGTAGATCTGCACACAAGCACCCCTTCTAGGGAATTGTGCAGGTCTTCTATCATTCCATGAAGAATCATTTCCCATTGATTTCACTCTGTTTCCCATGATCCTCACCCAATTTCCCCCATTCTTTTATGGGAAGAGGGTGACAAGCCAATTGCTCTGTTATTTACTCTTTTATAGCAAATTCTCTGCATGTTCAGAGGTTTAAACCCTTCTTTGAGAGTATGTGTGTGAATAGGAATGACACAAGGTTGCTGTAAAGGAGGCTATAGTGCATATCCCACAGAGACACAAAACCATCAGCAAGGTGCAGGCAGGCAGCTCTGAATCAGAGCAAGGTGACAAATGGCATAGTGGTGACAAATGGCATAGTGATGAGAAAGGTGGTTTGCACATCTGAATGGGTCCTGCTTCTGCACAATTACCATCCAAAATCAGATACAGATTATTAGGAGGTTTGGGTGAAGGATTTGTGGTGCTGCGGAGGAGATGCATTCAGAAACTCAGGGACCTGCTGCAAACTTGTGGCTCATTGCTGTAACTGTGAGGTCCCACTGGGCCCTTGAGTTTCTTAAGTTTGAGTGTAAATACCAGTCAAAGGAGCCAGGAGCTCATTTCCATGTGATATTACCCCAGTGCTTATGTCTGTTTTTGATACTGTCAGTCCCACATGTGCCCCAGGACAACATTGAATCATAGACACAGAATATGCCAAGTTGGAAAGGACCCACAAGGATCTTTGAGTCCAACTCCTGCCCCTGCACAAGACAGCCCCAAGAGTCACACCATGTGCTTGAGAGTGTAGTCCAAATGCTCCTTGAACTCTGTCAGGCTTGGTGCTGTGACCACTTCCCTGGGGACCCTGTTCCAGTGTCCTGCCACTCTCTGGAGGAAGAACCTTTTCCTAATGTCCAACCTAAACCTTCCTCAACCCAACTTCAGGCCATTCCCTCAGGTCCTGTCACTGTCACCACAGAGAAGAGATCAGTGCCTGCTCCTCCTCTTCCCCTCACAAAGAAGTTGTAACTGCAATGAGGTCTCCCCTGAGTCTCCTCCAGGGTGAATGAACCAAGTGTCCTCAGCCACTCCTCATGGGGCTTCACCTCCAGACCCTTCACCATCTTCCTTACCCTCCTTTGGACACTCTCTAATAAACTTAATGTCTTCTTTCATCATGTTGCCCAAAACCACACACAATATTCAAGGCAAGGCCACCCCAGCTCAGAGTAGAATGGGACAGTCCCCTCCCCTGCCTGGCTGGCAATGCTGTGCCTGATGGCCCCAGGACAGAGTTGACCCTCCTGGGCACTGCTGACTCAGTGCCAGGGCACTGCTGACTCATATTCAACTTGCCATCAACCAGAACCTCCTGGTCCCATCCCACAGATGCTTTCCAGCCTCTCATTCCTCAGTCTGTCCATATATCCATGGCTGCCCCATGCAGCCCCAGCTGCAGAATCTGGCACTTGCCCTTCATGTGTTTGGTGATTGCCCATCTCTCTGATTTGTCAAGGTTTCTCTATTAAACAGGAAAAAAATTCCCAGAAATTCTGGTTTTCATTTCTCTCTGAGGCTACCTGCCTCGTGCTTTTTTCTTCCCCTCAACAGACTGAAAACTCTGCTGCTGCCCAAGAAGGGGATCTGATATGAAATAGTGGTGAGCAATGTGAATGCTTGAAGCAGCTTCATTTTTTACCTGCCTTAAAATATCTGCTGCCAGACCCAGACACAATCACAGCTGAGAGTACAAGGCTTGCTCAAAAGAAAAAATAACACAGGGAAATATCACCCCTGTTTGCAACTATCTAAAAAGGCCTGTTTTCCAGTGGGAAAAAGGGCTAGGAACAGTTTAAAAGAAGAAGATTGCTTCATCAATGATTATTGTCCTGAGACTTGATTCCGTCAGAACCCAAACCCAGCTTTCACTGATCTCTGCCTGCCTATCCACATAATAATTCCTATTATTCCTCCACTCCTGCTCTGAACATGTATTCCTTCAAATCTGGTGTAGAGAGCTGCACAAAGTGTTTTCAGGCAGTATTTCACCAGTGTTTTAAGTCATAGGGTTCACATCTGGCTATGGTGAATTAATCCCCTCTCTGACTAATATGTCTTACTATGTGTTTGCCTTTCCATAGCTACATCAAATTGTTGACTTGTAGCCCAGCTTTACTAGTCAGAGCCTTTTTCGCCTCAACAGGCACTCTTACTGTCTAATTTTCTGCTTTCTTGCTCCTACTTCTCACTTTTTCTCCTTAAAATCCATACTGTATCTATAAATGCAGCTCCAAAGGTGAACCTGAAGCAAACCAGCCACACTCAAAGCAAGTGCATTTCTATATTTAGCAGCAAACATTTCGGTTGTGCTGCTGCAGAGTCGTTTTGAAGAGCTGCACCTTCAAAGAGGTCTTCACAGAGCCATTGAGCCAGAAAGTATTGAAGGGGTGTTGTCTACGACTCAGCGTTGTCAAGCTTTTAATTCTTAAGCTTATAGCCGGAGGCAGAGCACAGGGACATTTGCATGGTTATATCTGTTTCTTTTCTTCCTAGAAATTGAAAAGAAGGAACACAGGGTGAAAAAATAATGCCAGAGCTAAAAAAAAACCCAGTGCCTGCCTGTAATAGTACTCTCTCTCTCTCTCTTTACCATATATATTTTTTTAAATAAGCACTGAGACACATTTCATGTCCGTTGCCAGGACTGGTAGCTTTTAACACCCGTTTGAGACTTTTCTTTCCCCAAATAGATGTGAATATCTATATCCATCCTGTTTATAGCAATATAACCACGTTCAATTGCATTCTGCTTACTTAAAACTGCCCCTGACTTCTGCTGGTGAGACCAGACTTTATATTCATTCCTGACTGATCTCACTGGAAGTGGCACATAAGCCCAGCCAAACCCTCTCAGGAGAGGCTCTAGATGTTGGAAGATGTCTCCTTGACATATGCAGTGTGCAAACAGTGTCATAAACCCTGCCCTTCACAATTTATTAATTTCAATATAGTTTATTGATTTTTATCAGCATCCATGGGGTCTTCTTTGTGAAGATACCTTTTCCAATGTGAGTCCATGACATTTTGGGTTCACTATTCTGCAGATATGAACAGAGCAGTTCTAAACCAATGTTAAAAACCCATGATGGCCTCAGCACATTCCATATTGAATAAGATGGAGGATGAAAGTGGGAATTAAAAATATTGTTACTTCTGGAGAAATTCATAGTGTAGAAGATTTTAATTCTCAGGTGGTTTTAGCAGACCTGAGATTTTGTTGCTGCCAGTAATTCACATAGTGGTTGTAGGTGTCAGACACAAAGAGCATAAACTGACTGTCGATATCCTCCGAAACTTAAATAATTTTATATTTACTAGTTAACAGCTAGTTAAAGAGAACAACAACTTTTTTATTTTAAGGTAAAGACAGGCTTTGCTTTTTTAAGTATCACATATATTTTATTTTTTCTAATTTTATTCCCCTATTTAATAATTGCATCATTTTTTACTTCCCTTTCAACTGTCATCCCAAATGTGGCTGGATTTGAGCAGAATAAATACATTTTTACATCTCCCATATCCCAGTGAAGCACCATCTTTGACTAAGTGTCCATCAATGAGACCTTTGTCTGGGTAAGGATTTCACTGACATCCCAGGATTTGTTTCAGAGCTGGCAAGGCACTCCACAGGCTTTGCAGGCAAGTAGCAGTGCCACTACAAAGCTAGGATTATTGGCTCAAAAACCCTTTTCTCAAGGAAAAGAGTGTTTCCCTGGATGTAAGAGCTTTGAGGAGATTTCAGGCTTTTCAGACCCATTTTTAGCTTTTGGCATGGTTAAGGTGAGAAATGTACCACTCATGATTGTTGAGAGGTCTTCCAGCAGCAGAATGTTGCAATTGGGGGTCACAGGCCAGCAAACTAGCCCAGATATGTCATTATTCTGACCCATTTCCAGTTGCTTGTGACAGGTGATGGAGAATGGTCCATGCCAGCAGAGTGATTTGTGTGGTGCCTGCTTTAGAGAAGTCCTGTTAGTACCCAGCTATTTTTCATTTTCCTGTCCTGTTTTCACATGTAAGTCAATGGGTAGAGAAGGCAGGAGGAAATTTCCCTGTTGTCATATGGATGATTTGTGGCTCTTTCATCTTAAAACCTACACTTGACCCCTAAAACAAAGAGAATATTAAGCTTGAAGAGCCAATACTTCAAGCTGACCTGTGTTGTTCTGTAAAGACAGGAATTAGCTGGTATTTTCAAATGCAGAAACATCTGCAGAAGTGGGTGGAAGGGAAGTGCTTTGGGTGCACAGATAATTATTGGGATTGTTACATGATAGATGAGGTTATTATCTCAGTTCTGTGTACGAGTTCATAATGAGTCTAATCCCCTGAAGTGATGTGACATCTAGTTGCTGCAAGTAGAAGGAAAGACCGCTGCTGCCTGTCAGACAGAAGGTTCAATGGCCTTTTCACTCTAGAGAGGAAAACAAGAACTTTTATTTCAATATTAATTTCTTTTCCCCTGCCCTGTAAAAGATAAGGAACAACACCAGCAAATTTCTGTTTACAAGATAAAGTAGGTGCTGGATAGGATTTAGGTGCCTACACCGCACCCTTGTGATTCCAGTGTGTCGCTCTTCAAATAATTTCAAAAACACTTCAGTTACAAAGAGGGTTTCTTTTTCTTTATTTCAAGACCTTTTTTTTTTTTTTTGGATGATGAATCTCATCTATTTTAAAAAGTAATTTGAAAATAATATAAAATGTTTTAATTGATCTGGTACTCAATGAAAGGACACACGTATACAGTGTTCTTCAAATCCATTACAAATGGCGAGCAGAAAGGGAGAATTTTCTCCCTATCATAGTCATAGATCAATATTTTGAATTCATTGTCCTTGGCTTTGTTAAAATGCTTTTTATCTCCTGTTACCTTACTTTTATGCTTGGAATGAGGCATTATTTCTGAAGTTCAAGTAGATAAAGTTATTGAGTGTATCCAGTGTGAGTGGAGAGCATAATAGCAAACTATAAAAGTAGAAAATGTGTTTATATGAGTTATGTCACAGCTCCCCCCATATCCTCTACCCCTTCTGGTGGACAGCACCAGCTCCAGATTATATCACACTGCTGAATGTACTTGAGCCCACTCATGGTTATAGGGTGCTTGTTCTCCTCCATCTTGTGTTACTGACATGTTGCGCTGGCATATTTCTGGCATATTCTATGTCCTGTGATTCCTTGGAATTTAAGAAGAGGATTGAGTCCTGGCATGTTGATAAAAACATCCACCAATTTCACAGAAAATTCAATTAAATTGACATCTGTTGCACCAAGTTTCATAATCAACTGCAGCTCCTCTACAGTAGTTCCAGGTCAATAGTGCTGTTAGAAATTGATTTAGACCACCAAAAAAACCCTGTTGCAGCAGAACTCCCACATGTTCTTGACTTAGAACCCATGCCCTCTCTTGCCACTTTCCCATTTAAGTTATGTAATTTTGATGAGGAGCCAGTTACATGTCATAATGTTCTGGTTTAACCCCAGCTGGCAACTCAGCCCCTCACAGCTGCTCCCTCACTCCTCCACAGTGAGATGGAGGAGAGAATTGGGAGGGTAAAAGTGAGAAAACTTGTGGGTTGAGGTAAATACAGTTTAATAGGTAAAGTAAAAGCCTCATGTACAAGCAAAGCAAAATAAGTAATTAATTCACCACTTCCCATGGGCAGGCAGGTGTTCAGCCATTCCCAGGAAAGCCAGGCTCCATCACACCTAACAAGGACTGGGGAAGACAAACGAGGTCATTCTGAGCATGCCTCCTTCCCATCACCTTGATCTTATTGAAGGCAGATTGCTGAGTGGTGGCTACTGATGTCTAATGTGGGACTTGGAAAACCATCCATGCATTTTTTCACAATATTACTGCAATTCTTCATGGGACCATTTGTCAAGGTTGTCCACAGTTATACCAATCTGCAGCCTCTGGGAAGTATTTTCAGCATGCCTTGTAAATCAAAAGCATTTTTCAGTTATTTTTGGAGAGAGACCTTTCTGATTTGAAAACTCTTTGTAAGTTTCTTCCCATAAAAAAAGATACACAACATCAATGTTTTATCCAATAGAATGGATCAGAGATCTTGGTGAAATTTTGGCTTAGCCAGAGTGTAATTGTCACTGAACCTTGTCTCTTTGAACAAAGCAGAGAAACTCAAAGAGACAGCTCATCTATGACTGTGGTTCAGATCTGCCTTCACACAAGGTAACAGATAGAAAGAGCAGGTTTATGTCACTTTCAGCATTCTCTCTTATCTCTTTAAGATCCAGAAGAACAAGAGCTTCATTGTAAAGAACTCCCTGAAATTTAGAAGATCAGAGATGTACTTCAAGGTTAAAATCACTACACATTCAGGTAGGATGTCCTTGAATGTACAGTTTCCAGATTATTTTGCATTAAGGCTCCACCAGGACACCCATAAGTTGAAAATTGCTTCCCCCACTTTGGAAATGGTGTGCTCAGATTTAACTAAAGACCATATATAAGGATTTTAGCTAGGTACACTGTTAAAATTTAAATTCCTGTCCTGCTTATATTCAGATATGAATAAATCATATATTTCTTAGAAAATAAAGCCTACATGGGAGCACAATCTTCCTGCTGAAATCTGTGAGCATCCTTTTAGATCAGGGGAAAATCTGCTATAGAAAAGTTTGCTTGAACCTGCATGGCTCAAAAGCTCTTACTTGGTATGCACTTCACGCACAGATTTTCCTTCTGCTGAGAAGTACAAGGAGCATAGGTTGTATCTGGTTTTAAATTGTTTGATAGCACTTGCATTGTTCAAAAAAGATTTTATGATATGTCCTTTTCCTCTGGTGATGATATGTTGCTCTCTCGTGTTTCATTAAGCTATTATTTGTAAAGTGTTTCGTGATGCATTGCATGAAAGCTGCAATCTAAGCAATTTTACAGTCTGAAGTGACAATTCAGGTATCAACAGGCAAGGATTAATGATGCTAATTATTCAAAACAATTGTTTCTTTCTTTAAGTACTCTGTTTAGAGGGAGAGGTAAATTGAAATAAGTGAGTGGATGTTGTGTATAAGAGGTGTAAGCATTTATGCTGATGGAAGATAAAAGAGGAAATCGAAGAACATGAAAAATAGCTCCAAATAATATCTATTGGAGTACAACCCATATATGTCATGTAAATTACTCAATAAAATAGGACTGTGCAAGCTACAGAGCAAAACTAATAACACATCCAATAATCCATTTGCCAACAATGTAAAAAAGTGTAAAAAATGCATCCTTTGTCACCTTCACCACTGACTGTAAACTGCAGCAGGTTTGCTGAAGTGGACTGTGCTATCCTAAGATTTTCAGATGGAGGAACATGTCTCCTATACCCAGTTCTGTTCAGAGCAATCTGTTGAAGAAGTATTAGCCCGGTGAAGAAAATAGTTACTGGCTGAAAAACATCCAGGAGGTTTCCTGTCTCTGGGACAGGGACAGGCTCTCCAGGACTAATATTACATTGTAATCCATAATCCTGGATAATCATTGTGTTTCCTTCTTCACAGCAGCATGATACCTCCGTGTTAAGTAAAATCTGTAACAACTGCCAGCATCAAGTGCCACTCATATACAAGGTGAAATATGGTTTATTTTTCTGCTTCTGCTTTGCTTTGGAGTAAAGGATGCTCCAGCTCCAATGTGCTGTTGTTTATCCTTGATGGTAGGATTCAGTTTCTATCAAATCCCTTTTTTTCTTGATCATATAATTTTTAATGATTATTAATAATGGATTTAGTAGATGGCTACCTAAAAGTGCAGGTTCTCTTACTTCCTACAAAAGAGTGCACATGTAGCTACAGAAACCTGACAGAGCAAATGACTCCCAGTTACCACATGAGAAACTATTTACAACATTAGGACTAAAATAAGCAGCCACCAAGCAGCAGAGGAATCTCTTTTTACTGATCTACATGCCTTTCTCCTGTGATTTCCCATAAGAATTTAGGTATTCACCAGCTTTATGACAGAGGAGCTCCTGCACATTTCAGTAGAGAAAGTACGTAAGAGAAGACTTTTTCACTGTGAGGGCAGTTAGAAAGGAAACAAGGAAGGCTGTCTGAAGATGTTGTGCAGTCTTCATCCCTAGAGATATTCAGAACCAAATCAGACACGGTCCTGGGCACTTCCCTCCACATCAGCAGAGGAGTTGGAGGAGATCTCAAGAAGTCCTTCTTCATTTAGGCCATTCTGTGATTCCATGAAATATCGCTTGAAGGATCTCAGTCTTTAGTGACCTGATTTGAGTGGTGGGCTGTGGGGTGCCCAGGATTCTACAGCTCAGAGATTTGTGTTATTGGATGCTATGATTTAACCTCAGCGTGCAGTTGAGTACCACACAGACACACACTCAGTGCTCTGCTCCATGCTCTGAGGGACAGAATTGAAAGGATAAAAGTGCAAGGACAGGTGGGTTGAGATAAATTCAAGCAAATACAACAAAACCCAGAAGAATAATCCATATTTTTTAAACTTTTAGATAATGTGTACTTCGGATTCCAATGTCTGGCACTTTAGAAATACTCACCAGAATACTTACTTTTTTCTTTTTTTATTCCTTGTCATCCTGGAATGAGCTCTACATGTATTGTTTCTTTACATGAGAAAACAAGGATTGATCTCACACTGAACTACAATCTACTTTGTTGTTCACACTTCCCATTCCCCTGCAGTGGAGTTTTACCTGTGATGATCTTATTTAAGGCAAATGAATTTACCCTATATCTGGCTATAGGACAATAATCTTTCAGAATCAAGTGCAAGTCTCCATTCCTGTTTGTGTTTATCTCACCTCATCAAGGTCTTCTGCAGAAGGGAAATGTTTGCAGAGAGAATCCCACTTGCATTGGCTGCTGTATCATGTCCTGTACTGCCACTTGGACTAACAGGTGGAGAAAAAATGAAGCACTTTCTCTGTCAGACTGTAACTTTAGAAAGCCAAAAGCTGTGTAAGAGAAGTGCCTTCTCCTTGTGGCTTTATTTACTGCCTGTGTAAACCAGATTTGGGGAGACAGCTCAAGGAGGTAAGCAACAAACTTTCTGTATTAGTCTACTTCACTCGTACTCTTTCTCTCTCTGGCTAGTTCCCCAGGCAGTGTCTGATACACCAAGAGATTTTTCTTTACTGGTAACTGCAACCACGAACATCAACCTGCAAGAAATGTCAATCTTCTTTATATAAAAAAATGCCTTCAGCAAAGACATGCATGTTTCCATGCAGTGGGACTTCCAGTTTCACCTGTTTACCCCCTGCTTCCCAAGCATGCATAAGAGTCTCTCTGTTTCTGTGCTGTCATGAGAATGATTTGTTCACATTGTTCATTGGTGACTAAATCCTAGACAAAATTGAACAACCTGTGGAGATGACAAATCCAGTGAGAACACAAAGTTAAACCCCTGTTTACTTTCTGTAGGCTTCACATGGGAAAAGAAGATGCTGCTCCATAAGGTAATGAATCCAAAGCATGATCTCTGTGTCTGTGATGTCCCACTTTTCTTGTCTCCTACTAGGGCAGAAAGAAAATTAGAGTTGAGCTGAGGGACACACAAAGTTCTGACACCTGTGGTTAATTGCCTGCCCTGCTTTCCCCAGCAGCTGTGGGCACAGCTTGGATATCTCTGAAGCATTGCTGCCTTTTGGAAACCAAGGTAAGTCATAGCTTCTGGGTGCAAGGCCCTGGACCAAAGCATGACCTGGTTACTAATAAAATCAGGTACTTATTCCTTGATGGTTAGTGTGTGTTCATTACAAAGTGCATCTAATGCAAATTATTCAAATGATTTTAATTGTGTTCTCTCCTCCCTACGCACGCTCAACTGCCATTGACAAGGAGATGAGAACAGACCCCCTCCTCTTTCACTCATTAGCAAGTGTTACAAGGATTATTCTGGTTGGGAAGGTTTCTGTGCTCTGCAATGATGTGTCTGACTCATCCCCTATTGTAGCAAGTAGGGAAGGTTATTTTTGCAGTGTTAATATGGAAAAGCATGTGGAAAATGTAGTACTTCAAAGAGGTGCCTTCTGTGGGAAGTCATTGCTAATTAGGTGGTACGTGGGTGTCATCTGGGTCTCAGTAAACTATAGGTCACGCCAATATTTGAATCCTCTGAAGATTTTAGCATAATTAGAGGGAAATAATTAGGATTTCACCATTCATTGGGAAATTGTGATTAACTGTTTACTAATTTTTTAATGATTTTCAAGTTTTCTAGAATTGTTCAATTCCTTGCTGCTTTCAAAGCTCTTTGCCTAATGACAACCCGAGGGTATGTGGAAATCTTATTGACTATCACAAAGGGTCTCCATCACTCTGATCCAGACAATTACTGTCATCATCTCTTTATGCTGAAATATCTTATGCTAAAATATCTTTATCCACCTGAGATCTGAACCATATTGTGCTAAGTTCTGTATCTCAACACAGAAAGTCAGGTGCCCTGTCTAACACAAGCAAAAATTGGAAAGGAAATTGCAGGAGTCACTTACATGATAAAGCAGATTCAGGACTAGAGAACTGAAGTTATCCAACTGACAACCCTGTTCCTCCCAGCCAGAAATGTAAAGAGTATCTTACTCTCTTCCCAGTGGGTTTTAGAGAGATTAATCCCAGGCTCCACACGACTTCTTTTGACAGAGACACGCACTCCACACAGCCATGATGAGTACAGCAGGAGACAGATATGTGAGCAAACTCTAAACCAGATAACTTAGGTACTAATTACACCATAGTCATAACTCAATCCCCCTGGGGCTCTGGAGTCGTCTCGGCAAAACTCCTTGATGCTATTCAATCAAATGCTCTTTTAGGTATGTGCCCAGAGCCACAGTCACACTTTTGATTGATACAAGTTTTACCCATATTATGAAGCTTTTCAGTCCTTGCTACTGTTGGGTTGTGTGCAATATGGACCAACCTCAGTAGAACTGTCCTCCGAGGCTGCTACTCCCTCACAGAGTATCTGTGCTTGTGTTATGGAGATTGCTGTCTTGTGATCAGTCCTGGAATGCAACTTTGGAATCAAAATTCCCTGAATTTGGCAGATTTATGCTTCCTGTGAGAGGATTACAAAATCAGATCATTTTTCACAGAATAACAAAGTACTTTTTTGCCTTGCAACCAAACGGACAGAAGTTTAGCCTCCAAGGACATCTGCCAAGCCATGCAAGGGGTCCATCCATGATCCAGACACAAGAGTCCAGGACTCAGTGCTCTCTCTGATAGACCCTTGAATATCAATTCCACTAGAGCCAGGAGACAAAGCCTCCCCACATTTAAAATGAGTTTTTTATAGCACAGCTCAGAGTACCTTAACATATCTCAGGATAAGGATCTGGAGCTCCTAAAGCTCCAAGGCATGGCTATTCATGAACTATGAACCAATCTAACAGTCCTCTTGCATTCTAAGGGGACAGATAGTTTTATTTTCTGATTTGATGTGTAAAGCTGACGGACACTCACCAGGAATACTTGTACCAAAGTAGAATGTGGATGCCATTCTGCAAGAAAATGGTTCTGCCCTGATGATGCTCTACCACGGCTTTCCTCTTCTCATCTGCAGGCACAGAAAGTACATCATCCTCAGGTGTCACATTTCCATTAGAAACACAGCCTGGTTCCCAAAAGCCTTTGATGAGGTGGTGTTAAGTAGAACAGAGCGAAGTCTCAGTATTTTTGATTCCCTGATGCTTTCACTGCCTTTTGGATTGACTGTGGGATGCCCTCTTTGGGGCACTCCAAGGCACTTTGCTGTGTGGTGTTTCAGCTGGTGCCAGCCAGCAGGACCAGACAAGCCTCAAGTGGCAGTGGGGGAGATGCAGCCATCTCCTGTTCAACACTCTCTGGAAGCACCAAGGACCATATGTTGTTCCTGGCAGGTGCAATCAGCAAGACTGAACGTAGAATCTGGCAGTGCCCTGCCCTCCCTGAAGCACCACAGAAATCAGAGGAGTTGCCAGCCATTGACAGGCAAGAGATTCGGCCCAGAGCCATCTGTCCACATTACTTTCTCCTACTGCTGTTGCTGATGCCCAGCAAGCTCCCACAGGCCTGCAGAGCAAACTGCACTTGGCCTCGCAGAAAAAGCTGGTGCTGAGAGAGAACTGTGACAAGAAGCTTGGAACTTTCAGTTTTCAAAAAGACGTATGGATGTAGGAGAAAATTAAGGAGAAGAGGAGAAACAGCCTGACCACCTACCTTGCTGGAACAGAGATATGTGTCACCATATGCGCATGCTGCAGGGCCTCAGGGGTACTGTGCTTGGAAGAGAGGCGACATCGTCATCCAAAAAATGAATAATAGTGGTGCAGATAAAGACTGTGGTATAATTACTCACATTAAAAGCTCAACAGAGAAGGCAAGTACTGAAGGTGACATGACAGGTTCTGCTGGCCTACCTGGTTTCGACATGATTTTGCCTAAAACACGTAATTGGACTTCCCAGCAATGTCCATAAACACACGTGTGCACTAGGGGCTGGGATAATGCTGAGGAAAGCTTGCAGGATATGCTGGGGAGCAGCAGGCAGTTCTCATTCACTAAATCCCCCTTTAAAATAAATGAATGGAGGCAAGGGCACCCCAGCAGCCTGAAACCCTGACTTTCAGATCAGCTTGGCAAAGCAACTCCAAATAGTCAGACTTGAGAGAGCATGAGTTTCAAAGGGATGAGGAAAAGTGAAGGATCAAAATTTACATGTGCTCCATGATAACAAGACAAAGCAAATCAACCCCAAACACCAGAGCAGCAGCCAGTGACTGGAACCATTCCCAGAGGTGGTTACAGCCCAGGCCAGCTCCATGGAGCCATCTTCTTTCTCTCTACTCAATGTTTCTGTGTGTTTGTGAGGAAATCTCTGAGCCATATGGGACCAGGAAGGGGACACTGGGCTCAAATTGGCTGTAATTGTCGCCCAGGGACACTAGATGGAGAAACGCCTTTAGGGATAGAGAGTAGGTGAGGGGCTGTGTCACCATTCTTACAGGAAAAAACAGGGAGTAAAGTGCCCTCCACTCACCATTATTGATGCTGTTGGCTTTAAGTTTTGCTTAAAAGCTTTCTGTTTTCGGATCCCATTACAGCTCCATGCAGGCCATTAGTTAATTAAGTTATTTCACTTGAGTCTGTCAAAGCTTGGATTTGTTATTACTGCCAGCTCTCCCAGGTTTCCCCTCACCTCTCTCCCCTTCACCCGTCATCACTGGCAGATTGCAAAATACAATAAAAAGCAAGATGCTGAGTAGATTAAAGAAGTTATTTTATCCTTGATGAGGCAGAGTCAACATATCTTCCTTGTGCTAAGTGCATCAGATCACTATTTCCACACAGCTGTGCGACACACAGCTTTCAAAAAACTTCCCAAAAACATCATCAGAAGTCCTTGTCTATTTTTTATCCCCTACGAGCATGCTTCTACCACCCCATGACACACCTCTGAGGAGTAGGAGTTTACTTATAACAAGAGAAACCCTTGATATGAAGGAGCCAAGCTGTCTGTGCATTGTAGCAATGAGGCACTGACATCCTCCAAGACATACAGAGGAAGAAACAAATTGGCAAAGCCAAAAAATTACTACCCCCACCTCTGTTTGCCTCACTTTGTGTGCCAACACCAATAGTTTTGGCTGGGAAACAATCTCCTGTGGAACCCATAAATTCTTACTTGAGCTGTGGCATGTCTCATGGTGTCTGAGCTGATAGAGCTCAGACTAACTCCAAAAGTGGAAATGATGGACCTATTGAAGAGAGCTTTTTAGCATAGTGTCCTACTGGTATGGCTCCTGAGACCTTTATCATATTTGTGCTCTGCACTGTGCTCTGTCATTGCACCAGCCTGGCTCTACCCTTGATTTCTGTACATCACACTGCCCAGCCCTGTACCTGTTTGATGGCCCTAATGAGCTACTTGTTGATGCTCACTATTTGTCCCAGTGACAGCCTGTTAATTAAAATCAAACTGTGCAAGAGAATTCTGTTTATGAGCAGGTATCTATATGTAAAACATGCAGATGGTACTGGCGGCCTCTGAAGACTCTGGATGCAGCCCTCAAAAGAAGGGACACAAAGTGCTCTGATGCACTCATTGCCATATGGAAAAGTGTGATGGGCTGGAGTTTCAAGGCTTGATTAAAGAAATCAGGACCGTTTATTATCATGTGATGATAATAAACTCAATTGTTTTTATAGAGAGTCATATGCAGAGGGTTCTGCATATCAAATCAGTCTTAGAACAAGACCAAATTACTTTGATCAGGTAGCAGTTGTTACTACAGAGAAGAGTAGAATCAATAATGAATCTTGTACTTGACACAGGCAAAATTTGACTCTTAGTGTCACAGGCTTAAGGGTCATCACAACATCCTCCCAGTTCTGGAAAAATCCATACAATTATTTACCTTGCTCTTGCTAGCTGCAGATTTTACAGATGATAAAACCATGCTACTGTACTTTTCACATGCAGCAGGATGTTTGTTCTTCAACAGAAAGGGCATGGTGCAGTCATCACCAGGTCTCATTTTACCCAGTGCAAAAGCAGAAGCCAAAGGCTGCTCAGCAAAGGGAAGAAGCAAACTGCTTTTGACAAGGGACAACATTCTGTATTTAGACTTCTTCTTATCAGAACATGTAACAGTTTGGGAATTTGCTTCTTACATTTTCTAAGAGTGTATTTTTAGCCTCACTGACTAAATTAGCTATATTTTTTCCTTTCTTAATGTCTTCATGGCAAACCATAGATGGCAAGGATGCGGGATAATCCAGAATTTTCCCCTTATTGGATGCAAGTCAGGGTCTTCTTCACCAAACACCATCCAAGGTGTGGAGGCTTTATCAGTTAACTGGCCTTACAATTCATGAAACTAGTAACTTGTGGCTGTAGAGCAGTTCCTTCCAATGCAGAAAAATTACTCTGTGTGGGTGTATTTGAGCACAAGGAGAAAGCTGGGAATGACTAGAGGCTAAGCAACAATTTTCTTGTTTTTCACAGAGCCAAGTTTTTTATTATCAGATATTGGGACTATGTCAAGTAGACTGAATTACAGACAGGTCAGTGAAGAAAGTCTGAACTTAACTGAAAACAGAGAGGAGGGAATGAGATGAAAGTTGAAAGTGGCAACAGGGAATCTAAATCCAGCTGTGTTAAAACTCAGTTCAGGATCTCATAGGACCCGAAAATCCCTCAAGAGCTGACCATAAAGTTGAGAGCAGCCTTTGCTGCAGTCATAAGTGGTTAACTGAGCTTTTGATACCTTGTGTTTGAAGAATTAGTGAAAAGCAAACCAGTTTGGAAGTAATCCTTAAATAAAATAATCCTTAAATAAAGCTCTTGCAGTGCTTATTAAGACAGATTCTTCTTATGTGAAACTACTGAGACTTATCATCATCTTTCTTGTCGGAAAAAGAGGGCAAAATGCAGAAGGTCATATAGTCTTTCTCCCTGCCCTAAGACAGCATATGGTCTGCCTAAAATAACATCAGACAGACTTGCAAGAGGGAAAAGCCTGAAAAGCAAATACTAAAACTCTGAAACCTGTAGGCTTAAAATTAAGCACTGCATTCGCTCCATAGACACCACATCTTAGAGCTGCCAGAGATGAGTGGTATTCAATGCCTGGACATAAGCAAAGGCACTGTAGCTTGTGATTCTTAGCAACTTCTGTGTGGCTGCCAGATGAAAAGGCAATGGTAAAAGCCTAGGAACTAGCCAGGAGTGCCTCATCAAGACATTTGTCTTACAGCACTGGAAGAAAACATGTTTAGAAAGAGGAAATTGGATGGAATTTAGCCCAAAGGACTGGACTTGTAGCAAGAGAAAATAGAAAAAGCACCCAAGTTCCAACAGCCAAAGAGACAGCAGATTGTTCCCAGCAGTTTGGGGGCTATTCAGGACCATGGAGTATCCAAGCTGAGTATTTCCTTTTTCTGTTAATTTAGGCCAATTTGCAGTGCTTTGAGTACAATCAGCCTTGTGGCACTGGGACAGCAATGAAGCTGCAGATGTGATGAGACCCACCCACATGGCCCCACCAATGGTCACAGCACGTTGGGCACATTCTGGGGGATGGTTCACTGTGGTCCTATATGAGAGTGGGCACAGACTCTATGGATCATTTCTTCTGCCCCTCCACAGAAAGGCCAAGTGTATTTCTGGTCCTATAAGGTGGTGGTATGACCGATTCATCAGTGGATCAAAAGGACAGACTTGACTGAGTAGGAAAAGAAACAAGTTCTGTTGCTCACTCTGCCAGGAAAACAACTCAGCCTCTGCCTCTTACTGAGGCAGAGTAAGTTTCCAATTTTTTTCAACTTCAAAAGTTGCTCTTCTGGAGCAGGAGCTGTTTTCCAAGACAGTGCCACTGGTGCAATCTGCTGCTCACCAGCTCCCAGCTTGTCCCCTTTGTCCCCTGAGGGCCACCACATCTCCTCCCAATTCTTCCCCATTTATATTCTGATGCCACCCTTCAACTGAGCTGGTACAGCAAAGGTGGAATGATGAAGCTGGGCTGTGCTAAAGCATCTCCTCCCCTTTCCTTTTCTTGTTGCCTGGTGTTTGGCACATTTTCACTGTGAAACCCCAGAAACAGCTGGGAGGGATGGGGCACTGGTGGCCCAAATAGTCAGGTCCAGGAGGGGCAGAAGGAAGAGACGTGGCTGGGGGGTCCTCCTGCATGGGTGTAACGGTGCTCCCACTGTGTCTGCAGGGCCTGTCCCAGGCCGGGCTGCAATCTAATCTGGGACTTCTACTGGTTATTAACGTGGAGTGATGGGCTATGACAGATATAAAGCCCACAAGCACATTGATGCTCAGCATGCAAAGCCTCTCTGTGTGAGATGGGTTTTCTCAGGCCACTGTGAAAAGCCTGACTGATCTGTGAGTGCTCTGATGTCACCCCAGCCAACCTGACCCCAAATGCTTGTGAAACAAGCACCAAGTGCCCTATTTTGCATTGCCTGTACCATCCCAAAACAGTGTCTGACTTCTCAATTAGTCTGAGAGACGACTGCAAACTTGAAATCCAAACTGATGGACTGTGAAATCCATATCACATTGTCACCCACAGCACACTTTCCCTGCTCTGCACTGAGCTATAAATAGACTTTCATTATTAGCAAGCAGACAAAGGCAGCCTGGAAGATGTTCCACGCTGACACTACTCCTGGTTTATGGATTTTTTTGTTTTCACCTTGGTATAGGAGTGAAGATGGGGACAAGCAGGGAGGGGCTGATCAACAACAACAGTCCTGAAATCACTTCTTCCCCTAACCAGGATTATTTCTGGGCTTTGTTTGGGGTTTTGGTATTTTTTTAACATTCGCTCCCCTGGAGCCAAGAGGCTCAGAATACATTACCCAGTACTACAGAATCCATTACACCCACCTCCTCTCTTAGGTCATCTATTTAAACTCCTGGAATCTGACTATCAACTCCCAAACAATGCAGTCATTAACCCCCAAAATTTTCTTTCTCCAAGCTTTATTTAAATAAAAAAAAAAAAAGTTAATTTTTGCTTTAACTATTTCAGTGTCTAACAGGAGCAATTATCTTGGAAAAAATGGAAGGGACTTGAATTTTCTAGGAGAAGGCAAATCCTGACACATAACAAATTCCATCTTTGTGAACAAAGAACCTGTATGTGCCTTTCTGAAAAAAAAAGATTAACAAATCCACTGCAAAAGTATCTGATCACAAACACTGGTGAAACACAGAAGCTGTGACCTGGAGGCATAAACTTGAAGATTTGTGTTCTTTAACCACCATACATAGACACCCTTAGTGCACCTGTTTTTCCATGATCCTTTCCTCTTTCACAAAAAAGGAATTCACATTAGTAGCTGAAATGAGGAAGATGGTTTGCTTTTCCTGCTCATTCATACCTTGAGTCTAAATACCAGCTCTGCCCTTCCCATCCCCAGTCCCCTCTGACATGCAGCAGCTCAATTTCTGTTTGGTTCCTTGGCATTTACAACAAGATCAATTAAACAAGACATTGGCTGTCCATTATTTGTAGAGTAGGAGTTTATTCCTGGACTAACAGAATGAAATGGCTTGGCAGAAAACCCAGGAGGGTTTAGTATTGGATCACAGCAGACTGAAGTTCTGAGATAACTGGTTGTGTTCATTTGCTCTGCAAGCTGTCCTTTTGTATCTCAGCTTTCTTTGAAAATGAACCAAACCCCCGAATGTCCATAACCCTTGCATGCTGTGCCTGTGAAGAAAATCTCACTCACAGGGCTGTGTGTAAGGGTGTTGTTCCATTAATTTTTCTTTCCCAGAGCAGAGAAGTTAGCATCTTCCCAGTCCCCTTTTGAGCCCTGCTGACCTTTTCTTCCCCATGGCAGTTTTCAACTCCACAGCTTCTACTGAGCTGCTAAAATGGCTTGCAAGGCTTTGCTGGAAATTGGTTCTCTGGGCAGTGGGTACAGAGGAGTATGTTGAAGCCAAATCACTGTACTTTGCCTACCTGTATAAAATAATCAAGGTTTTAGAAGTTTTGGGTTCAGTTTAATGTATGTTCCATAGTGGTAGCATTGTAGAGGGACAGGACACTGCAGCTGGGGAGCATGGACATGTAACTTTGACACTGAAGGAGCTGGAAAGAAAATGTTGGGTGTTACTAGAGCTACAGCCCTGAACAGGCTTGGAACAACAGCTTTGAGAGAAGTAACCTGTCCAGTCATTTTCAGGAAGTCCTGCCTGAGTGGTTAATAGCCAAAAAGTCAAGATAATTCTGATTCTTCCTGCCACAGACATGTGGGGGTCACACATCTATAGGTGATACCTTCTGCGGGCTGCTTTAGTGAGCAGTGCAGGGAAATGCAGCTAAGAATCTATTGTACGCTTATTCAAATGTTTCCCCACAAAATCTAAATTCAAAGATCATAACAAAATTCAGCAGTATACCATTGAAACCTGCACTTCATTTTTGCTTTTTCTGTAGTTTATTATTTGTGGTTTTTCTATGCTACTATTCCTGAATTTCCACAGGTGATGAAAACAAGTTTCCTAGTTTCTGAAGGTGGACAAAGCCATGACCAACCATAATAACTTTCATTTGCCTAATCCTTTTTAAAAAAAACTAAAGTCGAATTAAAGTTCGTGTGATACAAAGACACTTGGGAAGTCTATAGTGCACATTTGCTGTGTAATGAAATTAATATCAGGACAATCGGGAATATTAGCAGAATAACAGATACTCCTGAGTCATAATAACAGCTGTAAAAAAGGGAAGATACTGGATGTTTTAAATATATCAAGTGCTTTGCTTTGTGTATCGACACAGGTAATGAGTTCTACAGAAAGAAAGCTACACTTGAAAGCCTTTAACACTAAAAGCTTAATTTAGTGTACAATGAATAATACAGGGAGCCCATTCATGGGTCGATCAGAATGGGATGAGAGAGCACCAAAGGAGCAGACAGATCATGTTAATAGGAAGCTTGAAACTTATTTAAAAATCTATACTGTAGTTATAATTAGAACACAAATTGGAACTTGGCATTCTGTTGCTCAGGAAATTGGTAATGGGATACTAAAGCCTTGCACTTCTCTCTGTCTGGACCTGGTTGGGAGAGGACAAAGGCGATGACTGCCACAATGTCGTTTACCACAGGGAGGCATTAAAGAAAGTACTAACATAAAGAAATTCGCCTTTTCCAGCTATTCACAGTGTGTTGTGTGATGTATTCCTCTATTAGTCCAAGTGTAGAAAAATATGGGTCAAAATATAGAAGCAGATGTTATTAGCTTCTTCAAGACTATTTCAGGGATTGATGATAATTTTGACTTTTTCTTTAGGGGTGAATTCACAGATACCATTCAGCCTTCTGTGGCCAGTGGTTTCATCTGGATCAGATACACCATTGAGACTTCCTAAAGAGATTTGGCTAAGGATGATGGTGCCCAGTGTCCCTACCAATCAGAGATAAAGGTCAATGGGTGGGGTTTGTCTCTTTCCCAGAGGTAAACCATTCTTATCCCAAAGTCCATCCTTACAGTCAGGCAACATTTATCAGGACAGATCCTGAAAGCTAATGTGAGAGCAGGAGAAGAAAACTATCTTTTAGAGGGATGATGCTTTTGAGTTAGGGCAGAGCCATCATCCAGGGGCAAATATCTCACTTCACTGTTACATTTTTCATAATTTTGTACTGAGGTTCTGTGGCTATTTCCAAGCCAGCTATTCCACTATATCTGAACAGCAAGCAGTGGAAGCAGAAAGTGGGAAAAAAAGACCTCGTAAAACCCAATATTTAGAAAAAAACTACAGCAGACAGCAGTCAATGTCTCACCACAAAGGGACCAGAGCAGCTGGGTGACTTCCCCCTATAATCTAACACCCAGGAGAATGATCCCACAAGGAATGATCCCTGATGGTCTGCTTCTCTCTCCCTCAAGAGAAGCAGACCATCAGGCGGATTTATATCCTGGAAGAAAATTTGCCTGGAGATTCTAGGAAACACCCCTGAAGTTAATTTTGGAAATAAACCACAGTAAAGAAATTACTAGTAATCCTTATGATAATTGTTTCCCAGAGTCACAGGAACAATGGAGAGTAGTTAAATAACTTCTTGTTATTTTAAAACATATAAAAAGTATTGAAAAAAACATTTAAAAAATCTGTGTTCTGAGCAATGCCTTACACAAACATAATGATTTTAAAAAGATTATAGGCTTAACTGGAGGAATAGTCACAATTTTTTTGGCCACTGTTTGATTGCATATTTTTTTTCCTTTTAAAGCCTGACTTCCCTGGCTGACAATTTAATTATTAGGGTAATGTGATGGATAAAGGGACTTGCTCTGTAGTGCCTCCCACTTGCTAAACATTTGCTTACAATCACAGCTGCAAAAATGCCACAGTTCCTCAAAGCAAAGATAACAATTTCCTTGTTGTCGGTGTCCTTAACACTTTCTATAAGAACTTTTAAAGAAAAAAAGACCTTTCCATCATTAGTGCACCTTTTGGAAGTCAGAGCTATATGAGGTGGCAGATTACTGAAAGTTCCAGCCTTGAGCTGCTCTTGAGTGGCCACGAGTAAAACCGATCTCTTCTATTTCACAGGGATTATCTGAGGGGTTCCAGAAAAGCACTTCAAGAATTTCGATCACAGGTCTAAGTGCCTACAAGTAGCATCTGTTCCAAATATTTTTTTTTAGACTGCCTTATTAAAAAAAAAAAAATAACGTCAGTAGATGTGAGGCTCCAGAATAACAACATAATCAATAGAGACAAAACTGCACAATCAATAGAGACAGTGGCTGACTAGAGATGAAAAATCTTGAGCAATAGGACAACAAACTTTACTGCAGATGTGATATTACATGCTGTCATAAAAATTGCAAAACATTGCAGAATGATCTTCTGATGCTGGGAGAGAAACTGGAAAATAAATTTCTGTGTCAATAAATACCAAAATAAATAGCTTGGTGGGTGTAGAAAAAAACACCCAAAACAAACACCTTTGCTACTTGTATTGCCAGTGCAGAGTATGTGTTTCTGGTTATCCCATCTAAGAAAGGTACAAAAGAATCTGAACCACTAAAAAAAAGTCAAGAGAGATGATCAAAGGTCAAAACAGCTCTGACCCATGACAGAGTCTTTAGCCTTAAAAAGCAAAAGATGTGGAGATGCTGTAACAGAATTTGAGTCAGCATGGAGTCATTACACAAGAACTAGCGAGTACCAGATGAGATGATCAGCCAGAAGATGTACACAAAGAAGTGCTTGCTCACACAGTGCATAATTAAATCATGAACTCATCACAATAAGATGCCCTGGAAGTTATAAATAGGTTCAAGAAGCAATTAGGCACTGTGTAGAAGAAAGGGCTATCAGGGCCTGTTAAACTCAAAGCAGCATGGGAAAACCCCAGGCAGGAATCTGCCTGAAGGTGGAGGAAAATGCCACAGAAATAGGGCAATATCAGCCTATTCCTGCTTTTTTTTGGTGTTTTTTCATTAGCCCATGGCATTCTTCCATGACCATGGATAGATGCAGGTTATTGGGCTGAAATGACCACCATCGGAGGCAGAAGATTCTTTGGCATCTTAGCTCCAGCCCTGGAACCTTAACCACATCAGCACATGAGGTGTTACTCCAATGAAGTCCCATTTCAGGCCTCCTTCAGTGGGATGAGCAAGAAAACCAGAATATGTTTACAGTGGGGACAGCATGTTCTAGAAGGACAGGAAGGAAAGAGGGTTTTGTATTTTGTGCCAAACGCATTTCCCATGAAGTTCAGAAGTGCTGCAGGTTTGCTGCTGTCTCCATGTGAGTATGAGGGAGAGTAATGGAAGAAGATGCATCTTCGTGGACTGTGAATACCTGAAGGAGAGCTTGTAGTGTCAATAAGGAGTAACAAGTGCCCAAATATGTGCTGGGAGAGCACAGAGGGTTCAAACTATCCATAACATCCTTGAAATGAATCAGGAACATATCGAACAGTTAAGGACATTGTAAAGAGACAAAGTGTTTTGGATTTGGTTCTGTTTAGCACAGAGGAACTGGAAAAGAATCTGAAGAGGGGGGGTGAAACGTGAAAGGGCTGTAAGTCACTATTCTAAGGAAAAAGGGAAAGAGTTGGAGAAAAGAGAGTAAAGATAATGGACTTCCAAAAAAAAAAAGGAAAAAATTAAAAATAGCAAAATTCAGCAAGCCCAGGGAACTCATCTAAAGGGTCTCTTGGGAAGGTAATTTAAAGGATAAAGGGCAGAAGAGCTGGCAGTTACAGTATGAAAGTGTGTTAAAGGCACAATAGCAGCCTATCTTGATACAGGGGAAGGACAGAGAGCACAGTGAGAAGCCATTACAACTGCATCAGGAGTACTTTAAGGGCCCGAAAATAAACTACGAAAAAGAAATAATGACACAAAAGGGAAAAAAAAGTCTATCATTAAGGACAAGAGATAAAAACCTCAGTGAGGGTTTGGGATTAAATGGGTTGCGGGTTGAAAGGATCATAAAGAGTAGCACAAAAGGGTCTTAAAAATACATTGAAAGTAGGAAAAACCATAGGAAATTACTGGTCCATTACAGGGGATGAGAATAAATAGTACATGATCCACAGAACACTGAAGAATTCAGTGCTTTGCTGCAGACTATGTTAAAAAAATTATGAACAGCTATTTAAGCCAATTAATTTTAAAATGACGATAAGAGGACAAAGCTCAAACAGAAAATTAGTAGGTTAAAACTATGTAGATAAGATAGAGTTATTGAAATTCATAAGGTGTCATGTAATTCAAAGGATTTTGAAGGAGTTCACCAAAATAATCTGTGAACCATTTGCAATTACCTCTGAAGACTTGAGGAAGGCACAAGAGAGGCTTGAGTACTGAAGCAGAGAAAGGAGAGAATATAAAGGAGAACCCAAAACCATGAGGCCAGTCAGCATCACCTTTATCCTTAGGCTGCCTCTGGAAGGAGTCACTGAACAATCTACAGGCACTTTGGTAAAAAATAGTTGATAGGAAACAGTCATCAGGGATTTGAAAATAATATATCATGTCAGATCAACCACATTTCCTACTTGACAAGGCAGCACAAGTGTTGGATGAGAAGGCAGTGGTAGATATGTTCTCAGCTGGCTTCACTGAGGCTTTCTTACAGTCTCATGTAACATCTTACAAGCAGTAGAAAAGACAGAGAATATTTCTAAAATGTTTTTTCATCATTGTGAACATATTTATCCACACTCCAGCTGCTCTTTTTTCTGCCTTGAGAATGTCAAACATCCAAAATTTGTTTTGTCAGTCTATCTTAGCTGCTTTGAGGACAGACAGCAGGACACAAAGCTGCCATGCATTAGCTGCTTCACAAAACCTGGCCTTTTCCCACTGATAAATGTGAGGCAACTGAAGGTGCCTCACACCTCTATTAAAGAGGAGATATTTATCATTTTTTGCCTTGGATGAGAACATATAACTTCTTTCTTTCCAATGACAGATAAGAAGATGCAAAAAAAACTCACACCTCCCTTGTCTGTCCCCCAGTATATAGGAACTAGCTATTGCCCTGGTGAAGTTAATGAGTTGTGTCCAGTCATTAAACCTTTCTCTTTAATGAACCCTGTGCACAAGGGTGAAGCTGAGATTACAGACATGTCTTGAGTTCAGGTAAATACAGCATTTCAACTGTAAATTGCAGCTGGCTATCAAACTCAGAGAGCATTACAAGGGCTCCTCTGGGGGTCTTTCACACATGAGGCTCATTCAATATTACCTGGATTACTTTGGATGGTATTATAGAAAAGACACATAAAATTTGCTGATAAAGCCAAGCTGAGGTCTTGCAGGGACCCCAGAGGGCAGGATGACAAACAAAAATGGTCTTGGCATATTGAGAAATTGCTCTGATATAAACAAAATCAATAAATAAGTGTTCTGCTTAGAAAGAAGAATTGCAATGTAAAATAAGAAATAACTGGCAAAGCAGCATGCTGCAGAAAAGAAGTCAGGGTGAGAGCTAAGCACTAAATAGGACTCAACGTTGTGCTGCTGTAGCAGAAAAGGCACATCTCATCCCTGACTGAATTGGCATATGGAAGACACAGGAGGTAATTAGGATTATTCTCCTTCATCCTGGTGGTGAGACCTCAGCTGGAGTGCTGTGTCTAGGATTGGGCATCCCACTAAGATGTAGAAAGACTGGAGAGAGTCCAGAGGAAAATAGCGAGAATGGCAAGTTTAAAAATGGCCTGTGGGAAAACTGGCTTTCTTTTGTTTAGGAAATCATGATATGATTCATCAATGATAAAGAGAGATATATCAATGGTCTCCCAGCCCGTATAAGGTTATGGAAGAGTCCTATCATGGTTGAAAAATTTGCAGAGTAAATATTTCACATTAGACTAATAGATTGTGCTAATGAAAGGCGTCAGAAAATTTGGAGAGTTCCTCCTATAGAGCTTTTAAAGAACAGGTTAGACAGATACAGATCACTGATGAGATAAAGATGTGTTTAATCCTAACCTGTGTAGGAATAAATATCCTTCCAGCCCCCCATCCCTGGGTGAAGAAAGGTCCTTTCCCTTCGTTCCTCTACATGTCCAAAAACTCTTCTTCTGCACTTGGGAGGGAACCCTGTAGACCAAAATTAAGAAACAAGAAAGACATCACATGGCTGAACACAATGAAAAGCCAGGAAGGAGGTTTAACACTTTCAAGGGATGCCTGAAGGCTGGATTCAGAGGGAACAGAGGTGCCTCTCTGAAGCTCTGAATCAAGCAGTGGATAGCCAAGCTTTTGAAATCCCTTTTGTCAGCATCTTCTAGCTTGCTCTGGACAGCTGCATGCTGAGCACAGAGAAGATAGACCTCTCCTCACTCAGCATGCTTTGGATATTCCTCTAATCTTTTGGATACTGTATTGTGTGTGGCCTTGAGAAATGAGTAATTTCTACACCACACTCATCCTTTATTCCTTGAATTGAAGTCTTGTCACCTTTTTCCTACCCTGTGGCTCAAAGAATTAGTAAAAATGGAAGCAGGTAATGAAGTTTTCACACACAAAATTGTAAGAAAATAACACAAAACAAAAATCAACATTGAAGGGATATTATCTGCAAATGTCATCTTTACTCTGTAAGAAAAGAATTCCTTATTTCTGAATGCCTACTAAACATATTTTTTATGAAGTTTGTCACCATCTCAACTGCTGCTCCTGTCAGAGTCCCTCGTTTCACGTTCCGTCTCCTCCCCAAATTACCTACTTAAGGAGCAAGTAAAACCCATTTCCTGTAGGTTTCATTTTGTCAGCAGAACGGGCTGGTTTAAATCATATGCATGAATGGCTATTGCAGTACTTTAAAGCTGTCCCAGCTACTTCCTCCCAAGAACAAACCAGAGATTATGTTACCATAATATCTGTTTCCTAAAAAATGAGAGGAGGCTTCTGACTTGCTGTGTCTGCTCTTATATCTTACTCCAGGCAAAGAATGGAATATGTCAGGGTAAAATTCAGTTTTAAATGCTTTCCTTCCCTGAAAAGCCCATCTTTCATTCTGGAGTATACTTAGAAAACTAAATGTCACCAAAGAAAACATTCCTTGAGAAGACAGTTCCAAACAAACAAGCTTTGCTGAAATCAGCTTCCCTCAGATTTCTCAGATTTTGGGACATGTCAGTTCACTCCTTGATAGAGTCAAACTCTAGGAAAAGATAAAACCAATTGTAGCATTTAGCTGCTCTCCTAGCAGTACATATTGTGTTTTGTTAACCATTCATGGAAGAGAGGGGGAGTCTGGTTTGAAGACTAATCCAGAGTTCCTGCCTAACACAAGTGCTTTGCCTTGCCCTTATTGAATTAACATTTGCTTTTGCAGATCCATGCCCTTTGCCACCACCGCAGTTGTTCAGCTGGACTACAAGATTGATCCCTGGCTCCCCAGGACTCCTGCAGCTGAGGCTGGAGTTGTCCAGCAGTGGGGGAGTACAACAGATCAGAAGATGGAGGATCTAGTCTGGATGGTTGGACTTGATGATCTTGGACATCTTTTCCAACCTTGCTGATCTGTGATTCTCTGTTGCATCAGAATACCCAAGGAAGTGCCCAAGGATGCTCAAAAGTGATCATGTCTGCATGGAAAATGAGGATTGGTGAATCCACTGCTCCAGGACCATTCAGGTTTAGCCCTGGGAGGACCAGAGCTTCCATGGTCAACTCTTCTGTGGTTCTGAAGAAAATTAAAATTATGGAATAACAAGCTAACAAAGAACCAAAACAAGCAATTAACCTTGTTGGACCCTTCTGATTCAGGATATTCTATGAAATAACTGAGATGAACATAGCAGACTTGCAAGCTGCACTT
Source organism: Phainopepla nitens (assembly GCA_013400175.1). Lineage (NCBI taxonomy): Eukaryota > Metazoa > Chordata > Aves > Passeriformes > Bombycillidae > Phainopepla > Phainopepla nitens. The sequence goes on along the minus strand of VXBQ01001802.1, from coordinate 472,546 downwards.
GAGTGAAGCAAAAGGCTTAGCCAGGGTAATGAGCTCTTCAGAAAACAAAACACAGTTCAAAACAGTGGCTTGCAAGAGTTTCAATCAATGTGAAAGAAATAGCTGCATTTCCCAGTCAACAAATCCCTTTAGTAAACACTGGCAAGAATAGAGTTTACTCAGAGCAATCAGATTCCAAAGAAACACTTGCTCAGGTGAAGTTGGGAATGTCAAATAAATCAGAGAGGAGCTGATTCACTTCTTATACATCATACCAGTGCAAAAACACTGCAGAAACTTGGAAAGTGCTTGTAAACTAGGAGATGAGAATATTAGGTGCATGAGAAAACTGAAATCAGGGTTTTGAAACAGAAAGGATCAAGTCTTAAATAATTAGCTCAATACTTCATTTTCCTTCAAAGCAGGTTTTATATTAATAAGTTAGGTTTAGCTGGATTTCCTACTATTAACTCATTGCCATGACAGTGATTTGCAGTAGTATCTTTAGTCTGAAAGGTAACACACAAGCAAATAACCAAATAATGTGAAAGTTTAACCTTTCTGAAGCAGCTGGACATCCCAGGGGAGCTCAGACCCACAAACATCCACAGCACAGAGCCAGCATAGTCCTGCTGGCTGCAATCTGAGCCAGTTCAGGCAGATCTAGTCTCAGTAGTTTGCAACCACAGCAGAGTTAATCCGTGTTCTGGGTAATCCCCTCACAGGTAATTAAGAATTGACCATATCCTGGAACTGTCTGAGAAAAGTCCACACCACTCTGCTCATAGCAAGCCTAATTCTGAAAATTCAGCCACAGAGACATAAGTGTCCTCACTGCAAGGTGTATCACTGGGGACCAGAACATGCAAAGAGAGGAGAGGGACAGCTGCTCTCCATAGCCAGAAAATTCTCTTTTGGGTGGGGTTAAACTGGATAGCAGGTAGGTCTATAGGATACTTCTAATTTGCTTTTTTTCAGGTGTTCTGCCTGAGAGATAACAAGTGTGTCCATCAATGCTGTGTGCTCTCTGCGTTGCATTATGTAAAAGATAAATATGTATAGATCTCTCACACAGCTGGGAAAGTTCAATCGGACATGGTGAAGAAACTTCAATTAATATTTAATATGGAATAAACCAGGTCAATAACTGTGTGAATTTTTGCTGGTACATTTACTATCCAATGGATTAAATTCACACAGAAGAAATATTACAGTACTTACCCAATACCAGATTAATTACATAGAGTCTTATATTCCCTGATCCTATATTTTGAACATCAATGCCTTTGCTGAGCAAAGAATCATGGAAGATTCTGAGTTGTAAGGGCCCCACAATGATCAGCAAGTTTGACTCTTAAGTGAATGGCCTGGACAGGAACTGAACCCACAACCTTGGTGTTATTAGTACAATCTTCAAAGGCAAAGACCAGAGAGTTCAAGAAATGAACAATGTTTTCAGGCATGTCAGCTTTCTGGACACTCAGTTTGAGGTCTTTTAAAAGGTCTTGAGTTTCCCCAATGTATTGAGTCTACTCACACCTGAGAACAAATCAGAAGTTCCTACTCCAGGCATGGTTTCAATCAATAAAATAAGCACCAAAATTATTAGAATTTTAGAAATAATCAGGACCTAAACCAAACAGGCTTTAAAATCAGAAAGAGGAAAACAAAAACCCTGGCAAACAAAGCTGAACTCAAGTATCATCTTTTTTCCAAGTTTGTGTCTATGTGAAAGTTTCTTTTGGGAGATGGGAGGCTTTTTTCTTGCTCTGATCTGATTCCCAGCACTTAGGAAAGCTGCCAGCAGCTGAGGAGCAGCCACGTTTCACATGCTTACCTTGAACTTCATTTGATAGGACCCAAACCACTGCTCTCTTTGATTGGATTAGGAGTGCACTGCGGCATTGCATCATTACCAGGATTTAGTTGACCTCTGGGAAAATGTACTTCTGATGTCCCCATCAATCTGGCCCTGTGTTTTTTAACTCAGGCAGGAGAGATGCTGAGGGAAGCTCCAACACAGCAGCCTAAGCCAAGCCTCTGAGCAGGATCTGTCCCCTGAGTGCAGAGAGCCCAGGCACTGACCCGCTTACGTGACTTCTGCAGCCACTTGACTTTGCTCAAGGTGACTGGCCCCAGCACGGGAGCGGGGAGCTGAACCGGGAAAAATGCAGCCAGGCAATGTGCTGAGAGGCAGGGAAGGAGCATGGAGGAGGGACAGGAGGCTGCTGGACTGTGAAGCTACTTTTCAAACATGTGAGAGAAGACTTTTCTCTTTTTTTAAACATTTTTCCCCTTAGATCCTCAAACAGCCTCCATTCATCAATGTATGAAAGAGATTGATTATAAAAGAAATATCCAGTCCACAAGAAGATGAGGCTGAAGCCACTGCAGGCACTCAAAACATGCAAAGACACCTTGGTTTTCCACAACCTACAACTCTGATCTCACAATCAAGGACACCAGAAAGAGGTTCTAATCCCTGCCCCTTCCATGTAACCATAGAATTTTAGGAATTCCACTTGAGAGAAACCCTGGGTTATAGTGAAGACACAATCATGGAATGGTTTGGGTTGGAAGGGACCTTAAAGATCTTCTCATTTCAGCCCCCTGCCATAGGGAGGGACATGTTCCACTGGACCAGATTAAAGCCCCACCCAGCCTGGCCATGAACACTTCCAGGAATGGGGTATCCACAGCTTCTCTGGGCAACCTGTGCCAGTGCCTCACCACCCTCACAGAGAGTTAAAGAATCACTGGGAAAAGCTACTGTCCTTTTCCCATGGGCATGGCTGTGCTGAATTCCCTCTCTGAATGCGAGCAAGGGGGTTACCTTAGCATTGGAGCTAAATTAAATCTTTGTCCATCAAAGATTTTGGTTGTGGCAGAAGGGATTTTGGGCTAGATATGTAGGCGGGTTTGGTTTGACATTCTTTGTGCTTTTCAGTTTGATGCATTTGGGTAAGTGAGACAGGCAGGACAGCTTTGTTTCTAGATGGTTTTAAAAAATTTCATGGTTTGGTTTTAATATAGAAACAAATGGTTGTTATGGAACAGGTTCACAGTAGTGCAGGCAGATTTTGAAATTATTTTGTGAAACCCTCAGTTTACATAATTGATGTGTTATTTATGTCATGAAAATATTTTACTTTTTTAAACACTTTTTTAAAAGTTTGGCAGTAAACATATGTTTTGGACTGAGTTCACCACAGGCCCCCTTGAAAGAGATTGAGGAGTGAAGTGAGCATTTGCCTAAGTCTATGTCAATGAAAGACTTCAGTTGTGGCAGAAGGATTTTTGGAACAGAATCCTCTAGTTAGGATTGGTTTGGGTTCCTCTTTTAAGAGAACTTTATTTTTTTTCCTCCTGTGATCTAATTCTTTGCACTTGCTTTGCTGTCACAAGATTTTGTTTATTTAGGACAATTCCCAGGTTTCACAGGGAAGCGTGGTTCAGTGGAGCTGATTGCAGTGAGGGAGCACAGAAAGAGTAAAGGATTGTTTCCATTTCTCATTTTCTGAGTGGTGCAGTGCCATGGGAAGGCCAGAGCTGTTCCTTTCTCTCCAGACCAAGGCTTCAACTGTGTCACCCCCAGAACCTCCGTAGGATGCGCAATTCCAAAAAGTTCCACCTCAAATTTTCACAGGACTCCCAGTCTCAGGACAGCTCAGAGCTCATACAGCCAACTTTGATCTGAAACTGGCTACAAACCAGAGCCTTTGCAGCTATTTTCGTGGTCAGACAAAGAAGAAACATAGAGGAATTACCCCAAACCCTGGTAATGCTCATTTTGAAAATACATGTTGTCAAATAGTCATTGATGATTCCCCATAAAGGGTTAATTTATAACTCATCTTTTAATAAGCATTCTGAAAATAGCTTTTAGGAAGCCCAGCAGTCCAATATGTTGCCCACTCCACAGTTTTTCATAACTAAAAAGTGCTTCTTATCCAGGTGTTTGTGTCTGTAAGATGCTTATAGAAGCAATTAATTATTTACTAAACCTTTAGCTGTTTATAATGAAAAATTCATAGAAAGTGTGACCATAAACAGACTAAGCTAGCAAATGCTTCAGTAGATGAAGAAAAAAAGAAAACTGAAAGCTTTTCACTTCAGGCAGTTTAAGTGCCTTTTCACCCACCACATCATGGTGCAGAATGGAAAAGTTCCTTTGTCCTGCACCAGTGAGTAGGATGCTGCTTGACATGGAAGCGGGACACATGCCATCTCTTTGGCAGTACATTTTTGACTGCATTAGATAAATTTGCATGCAGCAGTCAGCTCTGGACTATGCTTAATACTATTTCCAAAGCCTGTCACACAGCCAGCAATATCCTGATACTGTGGCATGCAAGAACTTCCTCTTGCAAAGCAACTTCCCATACTGACAGAGACTCCCAGACATCCTCATTTTTGCAGAGGGTAAAGCTGTTTCACTCTTCCCCCATGACACCACCTAAACCAGGTGATTTTTGAACCCTCAGCATTACCACTTAGCGGTCTCAGGGTGATTGTTTTGTTGGGTATCATGTACTCAAAGTCAACAAAAAGTACCAAATGCATAAAATCACTGGTTTTTTTCTCTGATAAAAGTATTCCTTTTCTTCTAAAATGTGGGTATGCTATCAGTTCTTCTGTACCAGAACCCAGAAGTAACAAGCTACTGGTAAAGATTTGCTTGACTGCCTTTATCATCAAATGTGATTTTTTTCTCACTGGCATTGTCTGAAAAAAGCACCTACACCACATGGGGCAGCCCTAAATGAACACATCAGCGGAAGGCTGATGAAAGCTTTATAAGGCTATTATGAGAAACAGAAAACAAAAGTGTAGGAGGTATGTGCAATAGCAAATGCATTTAAAAAATAAAGGTAACCTTCTGAAAAATACTATTTTTTCTACCCTGATCATCAGGCAAGAGGAATACAAATTCCAGTATGAACTTGGTCGATGGCTTTTATAGGAAAAGTGCAGGTTTCTCTGTCTCATGTTCTTCAAAGGCTGCCAAATTGAAGCTGATCTAACAACAAACATCCAGCATCTCTCAGCTGCACCCAGGATAAAAAGGGGAAAGAAAGGAATCTGGCAGACATTAAAGTACTGGTGGTATATACAAATAATGTCATCAGTCTTGACCATCACAGAATCACAGAATAATTAAGGTTGGAAAAAATAATCAAGTCCGACCTTTCACTAAACACCACCACATCAACTAAACACTAACATTAAATGCCATGTCTAGCTGTTTCTTCCAGGGATAGCAACTCCACCACCTCCCTGTTCTAATGTTTAAGAACTATGTTTCACTGTTTTCAGTGAAAAAAATCTTCCTGATATCGAACCTGAACCTCTCCCAAGGCACAGCTTGAGGCCTTTGCCTCTCGTCTCTGGTTGCCTGGGAAATCGGTCAACCCTCACTGTGCTACAAACTCCCTGCAGGGAGCTGTGGAGAGCAGTAAGGTCCCTCCTGAGCCTCCTTTTCTCCACGCTAAACACCTCCAGCTGCCTCAGCTCCTCCTCATAGGACTGACTCTGCAAACCCTTCACCATCTCCATTGCCCTGCTCTGGACTCACTCTAGCACCTCCAGACCTTTCTTGCAGCAAGGGGCCCAGAAGTGCACACAGCACTCGAGCTGTGGCCTCGGCAGTGCCCAGCACACAGGGATAATCACTGCCCTGCTCCTGCTGGCCACACTAGTGCTGACACAGAAGGCCAGGAGGCCACCAGCCTTCTTGCCCAACTGGGCACACGCCCAGGCTCATGTTTGAGCTGCTGTCAACCAGCACTCCCAGGGCCTTTTTCTCAGCTGTGCCATCTGATAGATGCACTCTGTACCAATCTCTCACTGACTCACGCTCCCAAAGAGTTGGCGTTCACAGCAATAGTGATTTTACGTCTGATTCTCCTCAAAATCTTAATCAATGGCTGCATGTTGATGTAAGTTTTACATGACCTTATTTAGTTGACTAGCCTAAATGTACAAACTACCTTATTTGTACTGCCTTTTAGTTTATCTTTTGCAAAGGTATTCACAGTTCTCTAGGCGATGTACTAAGGCACTGGGAGGTACAACTGGCACATGAAACACTGATATTTAAAGCAGTATCACTCTGACTAACTTGTATCCTGCTATTTTGTTTCTTTTTTAAGCCCATATTCTTCATTTGTGAAAAGGAGTCAGCAAATAGAAGTTGCTGATATTTCTGCAGGTGGCTGGAAAGCCTCCATGAATTATGCTCTTTCTCTTTTTCTTAGAAATTCTTCTTTAAGAGTGAAAGACATGTTCTGTGACAGCAGGCTGCCCTTCCCACAGATATTTTTATTTTCTATGGATGAGTAAATGTGTAATTTAACCAATTTGTGCCCCAGGTGTAAATGAAGAAACTTGGCTCAAGAAAACTCGGTACTCATGTGGCTACGTGTTTTTAAGTGTTAAAGCTCTGCTTCAAATGAACGTAGGCTTTTCACCTTCTCTGGAGATGCCCTCCTTAGAGCTTTGTGTGGTTATTTGGGACAGAGCCATTTCATTTACTTCTGTTGACACTGCTCTGCTTTGCATAGCTGAATTAAGACCTAATGAGCAAGAGAAAATGGGAATTTCTCCATAATACAGTAGTTTGGGCATTCACCTGGGATGCTGGACACTTTCTCCCAATTCCTGCTTCAATGAATAATTATTTATGTGAAAATGGAACAGCTTCAATATGTATAAATGAGAGAGTCACATCTTCATTATTGGAGAGCCTGAAGTAGCTGCTGGTGAAGGTTGTAAAGAAAATGCAAGCGAGGCACATTCACAGCAGTTTGCCAGGAATCTGCAATAGTCTGCCAGCTGTAGTTTGGCTGGATCTTCCTTTTATGCTTTTGTTTTGGACTTCAGTCCAAGAACTGTAACAACTACAGCAGGAGGACAACAGCCCAACTCTATGCAAATCTCTAACGGCAAAAGATTTTTTTTTTGTCTTCTTACAATGAATATTCATTCCATGCTTTACTCTTTATCATTTTCTTTGCTTTTAATGCTATTGTTTTACTATGTATGTTGGAACATTATTGTACAAGGACAGAATTAAGATTTTTTTTTTCCATTTCTGCATATATGATTGTAAACTTGCTTTGATATAAACAGGCACTCCTAATTTGTTTTTGCTATTCTCCCTTTCAAGGGCTTTTCAAGACGCCTCTGCTCATTCAAGGTCTAACCTCCCTCTCTTCACCCCATGCCTTCTCTTCCACAGCCCTTGATTAGTGTTCCATAAAGTTTTATTCTCCTTTTCCTTTATGAAAACTGTAATCCTGACTCACATTTTACACTGTCCTGGCTCCTGGCCACATCCTTGCTGACAGTTTTAAATCAGTCTGGTTGTTAATGATGACTAGTTAAACATCATAGATCACAACTCTCCTTAGATCTCTATTTTGACACCCAGCCTTCTTTGAACTTGGAAAATATTATTCCCTCTATTTTTTGTTCCTGTGTAAAATGCTGTAATATTTTGATTAGGTATCACTGCTTTCCCAGACAGCCAGCCTAGGCTCCACAGGTTCATCAGAACAAGCTGCACATCCTTCCTCTCTCTGCATTTCTCTCTTCTATGATTCTGTGAAACCTTCTGTCAATTGATGAGATATACTTTGCTCTATTTCTTATCAGATTCCCTTCTCATCTGACTTTAAAGCCATCAGGAATATCCAAGTACTTTCTAAAAGCTCGCTGTACCATCCTCATTCCCTCTCCTGCAATTTTTTGCTCCTCCTATTCACTGGAAATAACAATAAAACCAAATGGAAACTCACAGCTCTGTTGGTTTTTGAGAGTCAAATGTTTGCAGAAGACCAGATGAGGCTCTTTCTGCAATCTGGTTCCCCATTCAAATTCAGGATTGTCTCTCTTTCCATGCCACTGAGCTGGTCTGCAGATGCTGCTGTTTATTCCTTATCTCCTTTGTGACTTTGGCACTCAGATACCATGTTCTAGTAGTTTTGTGCCCCTTATTCATGTAGCATTCTCATCTATATGAGCTAAAAATTCTATTTCTTTCGTGTATCTGAAAAAATACTTGGCTTCCCCTGGCACCAATTTTAAAAAAACCTAATGCTAAAAGTCTCTCCCGAAATTTTGAAATTTTCAAGACTTTTGTTCATGCTTTTAACATTGTTTAAGCTTCTTGTTCTTTTTTTTTACTTTTTTTTTTAATTTTACTTCTGGAAATGTTTATCATTCCTTTTAATAGTTTTCACGTCTCTGTAGATGAAAAATATTCAGCCATTTTTTTCAAAGTTTACCAGAAAAATACAGAAAAAATATCAGATTATACAAACCCTCATTTCTTTTCTCTTTCCTTATATTTTTATGCCTTTTGATTACTTCAGGAAACACATTTCTTACCTTTTTTTTCCTATATCCCAAAGAGCATAATACATAGACTGGACTGCAGCCCACAGTCCATGCTCTGCACACCAATCTTTTACTGTGGTCAGGTAAAGATCAGTAGAAATGATAGATGAGAGCAGCAATCTCTGTATGAAGACACAGAGTCTCCATTAAAAAAGGACCTAGTCATGCATTCATTTTCTTCCCAGATGCAGACAATTTGGTCAACATCGATTCACTCTAGATTTGAGAAGAGAAAAGATGATGGAGCATACAGGACATCCTCTCAGCTGTCTATCTTTGAAAAATTATTTCACTAGTTAGTTTCCTTTTTGAGCCAGACATTTGCTCAGTTCCCTGTGGATCTGGCTGGGGAAGGTGGATAAAATGACAGGCTAGAGCAACCCAAACACCCTACACACAAATATATGGGGTTGTGCTTGCCTTCTTGCCTCAGCTCTTATCTCATGACATCTGTCAAAAAGAAAACCTTTCCTCAAGCATATCCTGACATGGTGAATGGACCAACATGGCTTTGTTTTTAGAGTGATTCCTTGCTCTTCTCATGCACAGAGCATAGGATCAAGTCAATATCAGGTTCTTTGGCATTTCCTGGTGTGGAGAACTTACTCTATGCATACCTGTTGATTTCCCAGTGTTATCAATAGACAGTGTAAAGTCAGAGGATTTTGCATGGTTGTGCTGTAGGTCAGAAATCAGACATTGGAAAAAACCCTTTTGTTTTCTTCTTTCTAAATCAGAGTTTTTCCTACTCTCTGTCCTAAGGGGGGAAAAAAAACCTTCACGGGGCTGACAGTCAAGCCTGATGTGCAAATTACATGTCAGATGTTATATTGCACTCATTATTTTATTATTTTTTTAATATATGTGTTCATGTCCACATTCCCCAACCCTATACATGCACATGTATCCATGACAGTAAAACACCCAGAATGCTACAAAATCAAGCACTGAAAAATGAGCAAACATCAGAAGTGAAGGTTTCTATGCAACCATAATTTCATACAAAATCATACAGATTATTAGAAGTTGGAAAGTGAGAGGAACCTCTGGAGATCATCTAGTCCAATCAATCTGCTCAGAGTGGGGACAGGTAAAGCAGGTCACTCAAGGACATGTCCAGTTGAGACTTGAATACATCCATGGATGGAGACTCAACCACCTCTTTGTGCAAACTGTTTCTGTATTCAACCAGATTCATAGTATAGAGTTTCATTCTTCTTTCCAGCTTCAGTGGTTTTCCTCCCATCCTCATCTAGTTATTTATAAATCCTTGAATTTTGGTGGTTTTAGCATTTTTTTCTATACAAAGCTACTTAGTTATTAGTGGTTTTTCCAATCTTCACAGCCACCATGCAGTTATTACATCAATATCATTAATGACACTATCAACATTGCCTGTCATATGGGCAGACTGTGGAGCAGATAAATAATGCTATTTTTGTTGAAAAAAAAATTAAGTTACCTTAATTCACTAAAAATTAATTAAAAATCTGGGTGCTCATTCCCCAAAGCAAGTTAGCATGAAATTCAATTTATGCTCATCTGCTTCAGACTGAAGTACAGAGTGTAAGACAGTGCCTGAAAATTCTAATAAAGCCTGTTAGTGCCTCCCATTGTTTGCATTGTGGTTATCCTTTGTGTCCCAGCAGTGTCTGAAGGATCCAGTGACATCCTACATTAATATGCATGTTGAGCACTTACTACAGCATTAAAATATCTGAGTGTTGGTTTTCTTGTTAGATCTGAGCTGAATTATTGAAAACTTTTGCATCTGCTCTGGCAATTCCTCCAGGACACACCTTTCTTCAGAGTTCACACAACAAGCAGATGTCCATGTGCATGTGTCCCTTATCTCAGAAAAATTTTCTCTTTGTCTACTAAAACCTCACCTCCACAGCTGTGTTCAAGATGCTAATGTCGAAGTTTTCCTCCTGCTCTGTGACTGAATACATCACCTCCCTGCCTCCCTCCTCAGTAAGACTGGCCTTGGAAGGATCTCTTCCTCTTCGGTTGCCAGATCCACAAACCTCCCGCAGCAGGACACACACATCATCTAATCTGTTCTGGAATCCATTCTGGAAATGGATCAACCTCCCTTTTGAAAAAATTTACTTCTCCTTTTCATATAACCCACAGTCATCCCCAGTACATCCAATTCCTTGAACATTTTACAATGCGTGTGTTCATTCCCAATCTTTCTTGCTTCATTAGAAAAGTTTGACACTATCAATTCAATCACGACTGAAATCCAGAAGAAGGAAATAGACTTCCTTTTATCAAGAAGGGAACCATCAGGGCTTGGCATGCCTTAGGTGCAGATAAAGCCACTTAGCATTCACATTTTACACTGGCATCCTTGTCTAATTATTCTTTTCTTTGAATTTTAGAGTGTGATTAATTAGGTAAAGAGTTATTCTTCCATTAGCACTTTCATATTCCATTTATCAAAGCACCAAAATATAGGCCCATGTAACATACTGAAAATTTCCAGAAATAAAAGAAAGCAAAGATTTCAAGATCAAGAGACTTATGCTTACCTTATACTGAGAGCATAAATGAATGAATGAAAAGATGAATAAATATATGAGTAAATGACTACAGTAAGATGTTTAGGTAAAGTGGTGAGAGAAATGACTTAACATTAAACTCATTATTTCTCTGCCTAACCAGCTCCTGCTATACAGGGTGACCAATTACAGTTATTTTCCAGTTCTTAATAGATGATTAATTATATTTTAATCTGGCTATGAAGCTATTATACTGTTATAGACTCCCCTGGTATAACACAGTCATGCTATTTAACTGGCAAATGCAGCCTGAGGCTACAATTTCTAGTTGAGTTAGGTCTGATAGACCTAAAATGTTATTGAAAATAAGGTCATAGAGTAAATAAAACACTGAACTGTGGAAGACAGCATAATACTTTTCATTCTGATAGTTCTACTCCAGAAATTCCATGGCATGACAAATGTTTTGAATAGGTGTGTCATATAAAAACTTACACATCACCCTTATAACTTTCATTATTTGAAATTACTCTTTTTATGAAACTTTCCAGACCTGGCAAAGTAAAGAGCCCCATCAAGCATTACTGGGGCCAGATGGGAGGTGCTGCAGTTAGTCATTCACAAAATACATTAAGAACAAAAACACGACAACTCTAATTAATATAAATGGATCATTAAATCTCTTTCAATTGCAATGTGAAATACAATCTCTGAATAGCAAGCATCTCCTGGAAAAGAAAATCATTTATCTGAAGTTTAAAAGAAAAGATCCATTCTGATCTGAATGTGAGAATGTGATAGAAGGTGAAATGCATTTTCCTACTGAATGCCAGCATTATTAAGACATTAATAGCTGTTAATGGAGGGAGGTCTGGGATGAGAAAAGTAATATTTATAGAAAAGATAATCTGCAAAAAGGAAAGACAGCTGTGAATTGTCATATTTCAGAGGTAGATTTTACAGCATTAAAACTCTTGTGGGCAAGGATGAATAAGGTGACCTTAGGGAAATTTCCAGTCACTTTCTGAAAGTCACTGCTTGGAGAGGAGGACTCCTCTTCCACACTATCAAGGGAGCTGGTGGAAGTTCCTTCCCCAAGCACACTTGAGAAGACACGACTGTGTACGTAAACACCAGCCCTTTCGAACAACAAAGGAAAAATAGCACAAAAGGAAAAGAGCCCAAAGGGAGGAACTGAAGATGCAGAAAGCAGCAGTAATTCCCAAAATGCTATAATAAACTTTTTACTTCAGCTATTCTGTTCCAAACATCAAGCACTAGACTGAGACATATTACACAAGGGAAAGGTAGAGAATGTCTAGTGGAAGTGACAGCACATGCCACCTGCTTTAGTGCAGTTTATACAAAATTCCCACACTTAATGTGGACAGAGGAAGCAGTTATACAATGGTTCACCTGAACTAATAAAATATAACAGCATTAAATAGATTTTTCTGTAATAGGGAATATTTGAGGCCAAAACCTAGACCTGATCTGTAACAGCAAGGTAAAAGAAATGGTCAAATTAAAGCATAGACATCAAAGAGAGCTAAAAATGAATGTTGCCACAAACCATTTTGAATGCAAGCAGTGGTGGGAACAAGCCATTTTCACACACAATTTAAATCCACATCAATCAACATTCTTGTATTATTCTCACATAAATGAGAATGCTTATTCTTCCTCTATGCAGTCCTCTATTCTTCCTCTATTCCAGTCTCTCTTCTGGACTGTTTGACTCCCTTAACTGGAATGGAACATGCAAAGAAGGGCTATAGATAATTAATTCAGTGTGATAGACATGGTGAAATGCTCCCGAAACCTCTAAGTGGAGGTCTGTTGCAGGAATAACTACCACTTCCTAGTTCTGTTTATACATATGCCCTTACAGTTACTGAATGTTTTTGGTGAGGGATGGTCAAAGCAAGTAGGAGCTTTGCAGAATGCACGTTCGACACTGATATGGAATAACCTGTGACACCCTCAGCCCTCGTGCCTAGTTCTGCCTCCCTGAAAAAAGCTGAAGTCCTTCACCACTGGCTTGTGCTGATCAGAAGCAGCACAATGTGTGGGACCTGTCACCAAAAACAGTGGTTGAATCACACCTTGATTATCTTCTCTCCCATCCGAGAAAATATCAAGCATGCTTAGTCTCAGAATGTGTCTTTGAGGAGCTGTAGGAATGGGGAACAAAGTGACACAGACATCCTCATGCATCCAAAGATCTCTTTATTGCAGAAATTGCCCCTCTTTATACCTTTAATTTCCACTGGACATAACCAAAACCAAACCAAAGCCCAACAGAACTTAACAGAAGAAGGGCACCCATTGGCTGGCTCAGCGGCAGTGCTGCTGTCCACACATTCTATCACCCAATCAGCTTCCAGTTCATACGCTGTCCAAGCGTTCCTCCAGCCAATCACAATCTCACTTCCAGCTGTCACTCCGCTGCCTCTTTCCTTGCTCCTCGCTACCTTTCACCCCGCTATGGACTTCCAACCATCCAGCCTGCAGCTGTGCCTTTCGCACAGGGCCTGCTGGTGAGCATAAGCCTTAACAACTTTAACAAATATAACCCCATATTCCACAAGGAACGCTGTTAATAACATCAACCACTGCCATTGCAACCAATTAGTTCTCTGCAAGCTCTTTAAATATTACAGCCATCTCCTTTTCTACATTTATCATGCTTCTTTATATTTAAAAACTTTAGGAAATACACGACACTGTTTATGCCCAGTTTTCCCATAAAAAACTCCTGGGTAACTTGACACAATCCTAACCCCAAATCCAGACTGGTTTCTTCATTTCTCACTCTTTGTTCACCCTTCATTCACCTTTTCCTTTGAAATCTGTTTAGAACTTGAGTTTAGACCTTGCTCCTCTTATTCTTTTCTTCTTTATTGCTACTCTTCAGACACTTAGTTCAAGAAAAAGTATGTGGCAAAAAAACACAGGACAAATGTGAGCGCAAGACATGAAATCTGTACTTCTCATTCTTAGAGGGCTTACAAAGAACGTAGAAAATTCAGCTACTCAAATCACTACCAGGTATGCACAGGAGAGGAATAAAATTGTGAGGACTGGAAGAAATAATGCAGAGATTTTGACGTTTTCTGTCTGATTTCTTGAGAAAACAAGACTAAACCCAATGTGCTGGTAAGTGAATACAAACAAAGATTTGGGTCTCAATTGCCTGACTATCTGGAAAGCCTTTGAATGAGACCCTACCTACCAGTCATTGCAACCTGGCCTCACTCTTACTAAAAATTAAGGAACACACTTCTCCTTACTAATCCACTGGAAACTAGTCTTTATTGTTCATCTGCTCATGAAAAAAAGTTAATTTGAGAAGTAATAAAGTTCCAGGGCCACCACATTGATATGAGTGAGGTTGTGCTGAAAGACACAATGAAACACTCCATTCAAGTGGAGAATGCTGTACTTCAGCTAAGTTTAAATTTGCTCCTGAGTGTCTTTGAGCTATGAGTTCATACCTCAGTGCTGTGAAGGACACCAGAAAAAGTCAGGCTGACAATTACTTCCAAGTGAATAATTTATTCAACAATTTTAGATACTTCTCTTTCATGAAGTGTTCCCTGTGAATACAGAAGAACTCCATTTTAATTCTTTATGTTAAAAATTCTGCTGTATAATTTCTGCAAATAGTTTTGACTTGAAAAATGAGAACATTCTTTCAACAGCCCAGTAATCACAGTGACCATGATTATCTCATGATCACCAGGTAACATTCCTTCTGTCTTTGTTGTATACATTGCTTGTTTTATTCCAAGACTACAAAAAGCATCAATCTTCCCTTGTTTTAACTTCATGCATGATTTAATGCAATGGAGCTGAGCACTCTACATCTCATTGTAATATGAATAATAATTCAGGGTATGATCTCTTTTGTCAACACACATCAATCTCAGCTATTATACAGCTCCTCTAAGACAGGCAGCAAAGCGCCTCATGGTATCAAATAACATCCATTAGACACAGGAATTCTAAAATACCCACTTATTGCTATGGAAGAAAGGGCCATGTATAAAATGATTACTTCAGGCATCCATTGTAAAGCTTAACAAGAGAAGAATGTTTTCAACCATCTAAGTTAGGCAGCAGTCAAGTCAGTGCAGGTCAACAGAGAGGATTAAACACCTCATAAGGGGAGTTCAGAGCCAGCTACAGCACTCATGTCTCTCCAGTGATGCTTTTGGGACATTGCATGGCTGTCTGTGTATCATTCCCAACTGGAATGAGTTTTCAGAACCATTCATTACTAATGAAAAATAGTCCTCTCTCTTCCTCTCTGCCCCAATCCACAGAGGTAAGAGGGATGACATGAGGGGAACAAACAAACTGAAAAACCGTCATAGGAAACCTCACAGTGAACCAGAATAAAGGTGCTAATGCAATAGGAAGTTTCATTTTCCTGCATGCATTCCTGTATATTTCACTACATTAGCAGGCAGGCTAGGTCAGGGATAATATTTGCAGATGGACTAGATGATCATAGGTCCCTCACTTATGAGTGAAACAGTCTATTCGATTCTATTTTAATCTGTAAAGGCTCACAAATTATGGGAGTGGAGAAAACGTGGTTTTGAAAGCAAACTCTAGGTAGCCAGTAAGAATTATAGAGCAGGACTCCACAGGAACATCCTCTGAACCATTCCCAGTGTCAGTCACACACCTGACTAGAAGCAAAGTCTCAATGCCAAGCTGAAAGAAGCTGCGGGAAGAAGGGTAGGGAATTATTAGGATCTGTAGGAAATTCTGGACAGAATGCCCAACACCAAAAGAGAATCAACCTGCAGGTAGTACCATAGGGTAGTCCATCAAGAGATAGGACAAAGCAACAGGCACAGAAAAGATGCAACTGGAGATCATGAACCTTCACTTTCAAATGCAATTGAAGACACAAAACCTCCCTTTCCTCAACAAGATATATCACAAAAATTAAAAAAAATATATAGACAGTAAGCAACAAACAAACCAATCCATCTAAAGACCAGGCAGAAAAACTTACATTCAGGCCTAAGTTAAATATATTTTTTGTTCTTTGCAAATGCTAAAGTGCCTCTTAAGTGTCAATATTGAGTTAAAAGAAACTTAGGAGAGAAACGTCATCCTGTAACAAGGTGGTGATGTACTTATTCCCTGAAAGGTCTGCCAAAGCAAACACAAAAGGCAATGATCACAGCAGAAGTGAATTCAGCACTTTCTTTCCCCAGTAAATGCATTGAACTCGGGTCCCACAAGTAGTAGTATTAATACTTCTGAAACTCCAGTAGTACCTCTGGAAAGATGTAAAAAACTGCTCCTAAAGAACACTCCTTTGGCTTCCCATTGCATAAATATGGGGGCCCATAATATATGTCCAAGGCCTGGCAGTTTCTTCAAGATATTCCCAAATCAGGTCCTATCTCCAGCTCTCATAAAAAGTAGAGTGGTAAAAGGAAATTATTTCTTGCCAGACAGAACACGTATAATTCTGTTTTCACCAGAACATACCAGATGAAGGCTCCAAAAAAGAGCAATTTAGGTTTTGTAATTTGCTTTTTAACATGGAATAAACCCCTTTCCTCATTTCCTGTAGAAAGAGTCATTTTGCTAGTTGGTCCTGGCAGCTCCAGTCAGAACCACCTACATTGCTCTGCTCTATCCCACATAATTTCATGAGCCATCAACAAAGTGCTGCTCTTCACTTTGTATTGGCAGCAAAGTGCTAATTACAGTCAGGCAGCAAAACTTCTGCTACCACGGTGGGGAGAAGAGCACGCAGAGGTTTAAGGATTGCCTCAGAGAAGAGGGGGCAAATGTACTTCTATCTTCCCTAGAGGAGGATTATTATTGCAATCAGCTCCAGCCCTTAAGGATATCTTCCTTGCAAGCCTATGGTCCTGCCAAAAGCTGCACACAGAGAAAATGGCTGCAGGAGGCAGATCAGAGAGCCTAAAGGCATGGCTGTCCCTGTGTAGGAGCACATTGTGGCTATCCTGTCCCTGCCTGATGAACAGCAAGTTTGGGAATGATCTCAGCCAACCTCAGCCCTCTCTCTTCCAAGCTTCCCATCCATTCTCCCCTCAAGCTCTGCACACAATTTGGAGGCCGCCCAAGGACAGGCAGATTGCATGAGTATAAAACCCAGCTCAAACTGATCTAAAGAGTCTATTTCCCCAGGTGAACAAGAGCTCTACCACCAGCTAAGGCTCTATCAGAGGCATTCACTACATGAAATGTTGTTATCACTTTGCATATAATAAATATTCAAGCCACATGTCTCTAAGGCACTAGGTTAAGGTGCTTAACATTTGAGTACACATCACTGAAAAAGCAGGTTGGTACTTTGGTACTAACTCGTCTCTATTTTTAGTCTTAACACAGCTGTAACATCCCCAGAAGCTTGACCACCCTGCTGTGATTAAATATCATACTTGTACAGTGAACTGCTGCTTAGATTTTAGAGCAGGTATTTTTATTTTAAACCTCTGATCAGCATAGTACACCCTTATTTTCATTCTAGGCTATTAAAACAGCAGTGCCATTCTGCTCCTTTTTCATATATAGCCATGCAAAGTATTTGATAATGGTGATTTACATTT
This sequence comes from Phainopepla nitens, assembly GCA_013400175.1. Classification (NCBI taxonomy): domain Eukaryota; kingdom Metazoa; phylum Chordata; class Aves; order Passeriformes; family Bombycillidae; genus Phainopepla; species Phainopepla nitens. Next base: position 455,052 of record VXBQ01001802.1, on the reverse strand, counting down.
TTATTGGAATTAGTGGAAAGACTTACATAGAATTAATTGGGAGTTTTCATGCCTGCCACATCATTGAAAGTTGCTAGGACAATGAGGAAAAGTAAGCTTGAAGTGCTAAAATTCGGTGAGAGGACAAAAGTAAGTCTTCTAAAGGTTTAAGATCTGAAATAGCCAGACACATCAGGGTTTCATTTGAGAGTTTACATTTTGAAACATGTTCTATATCACATTAAACATCATAACATACAGGACATCTCCAGATACTCATGCCCCACCATGTTCTGGCTGCTCTCTAACTACCACTAGGCAATCAAAGTCTCCTATCAACCCTGATGTCTTACATGCTGTGGGATGCTTCAAGCAAGCCAAGGAATTTTACTGTGACTCAGTTAACTTCAAGAATAAAATTCATTTGCCCAAACACAACCTCCTGAGTCATTCTGGATGCTGTGGATCATCCTGCTGCTGCTCCAGAATAGAGCAGCTCCTCTGCCACTCAGATTTGGTACAGCACATTTTCTGCCTGCAGCTACAGTCTGTTCATACTCTTACCCTGCTCTGATTTAACCAAACCTGAATTCTAGCAAAGATGAAATGCAATGGATTAAGAGGACGCACACAGTCACCTTCCACAGTTCCAAGGACTTGCAAGAATCCATTATGCAGTGCTAAGTCTGACCATTTTCATCTCTCCAAAAACAGTGAAGTGGTCCAGCCCAAATGACTCCATCTTCTCAACTTCTACATCAAGTCTGGCCTCAACCACTCTCCAAAGTGGCACAAATCCTACAAAAAGGCAGGCTGTGAGAAAAAAAAACTGTATGAGACAGTGAAATTCATGGCTATCACATCAGAGATTGTCTATGCAGTAAACTGGAGCTGGTGTTGCTTTCTGCTACCAACAGACTGAAAACTGAGCACACAGCTGGGGTGTATTATTGCAGCTTGTGACAGCCAAAAGCTTTTCCTTTTCCTTTCCGTCTAGTCCTCCTGTTTGTGTCAGCCAACTTTTATGTCTCATCCATCAAGAAAGAAGTCAGAACCACTTACATAGCTCTGAGTGGGTACAACAATTTACTTTGTACAACTAGCATGACTGCAGATGAGGTGTCTGAACATAGACTCTCTTTATAGATCAGTTATTACTGGTGGTTTCCCCAGGCACTGTCCAACCACAAGTATCTCCAGCCAGCAGTGTTCTCAGGTGGCCAAGAAGGGCAACGGCATCTTGGTTTGTATCAGCAACAGTGGGACCAGCAGGACCAGTGATAACCCCCCTGGGCTTGGAACTGGTGAGGCCACATCTTAAATCCCGAATTAACTTCTGAGCCCCTCAGTTCCAGAAAGACTTTGAGGTACTGGAGCACATCCAAAGAAGAGTAACAGAGCTGGGGAAGGATCCAGAGAGAATCTGAGTGTGCTGAGAGTGTTTAGCCTGGAGAAAATGATGCTCATGGGGGATGTTACTGCTCTCTACAACCCCCTGAAATGAGGTTATAGCCAGGTGGGTGTTGGCCTCTTCGCCTAAGTAACAAGCGCTGGGCAAGAGGAGTTGAGATCAAGTTGTGACAGAGCAGCTATCAACTGGATATTGGGAAGAATTTCATCCCTGAAAGTGTTGTCAAGTATTGGAAGAGGCTGCCCAGGGAGGTGGTTGAGTGACCATCCCTGGAGCTATTTAGAAGGTATGTAATTGTGGTACTTATGGACTACAAACCAATTTAGTGACTGGTTTGGCAGTGCTGGGTTAGCAGCTGGACTTGATATTCCTAAAGGCCTTTTCCAACCTAAGATATTCTGTGACTCTAACTAGGTATTAATGGAAACTGGAAAAAGCTTTAGGAAAACTTTTAACATCAGCTGTATTTTTTTTTTTTATAGTAACTCTACCTAATCTGTCTTCCTTTGCTCTAAACATTTAAAATACAATGCAGCTCCTGTGCTGGTCAGAGGGTGGCTTGTGTGACGGAAGTCCTCTGATTTTCTCATTCTGTTGCAGATGTTCAGGTCAAATATATAAGCCAGAGTGCTAGGGGCAGTTGGGAGGCCAAAAACAATCAAAAAAAGTAATAAAACCCTCTGATTTTTCAGTTGCAAGATATCAATCACAGTAAAATACTGGCCCAGTCATACTGGCTTGGCAGAAGCTCTTCCCCTTGTGTGTCTGCATTACAAGCAAATGGTTGGTAATGATTTGTGTGCATGCAACACTTTTAAGTAATTAAAACAAACCTCTGCCTGCTGCAGAATGCAAATGTGCCAAGAAACTAACCCAACCAAGCCAACTTTGCCCAGGCTCAGTAAATTCAATGCAGTGAATATTCCCTTGTAATGGCCAACCGCAAGGAAGCCAGCTGGACATCCACTTCTTTAAGGACAAGAAACTCTGGCTGAGATAGTCCTGTGGCTTACCTGCTGTAGTGTAAGTGCTTGAAACGTGGGACGTACAAATGAGTTTTTGTATTGATTCTATCCATCAATTATTGCTTGTGAGGGAAATGAAAATAGTAACATAAGTGGATGTAGCAACAGTACCTTGTACATCTCTATTCAATTCCTTCATCTCTAATATGACAAAATCCCCAAATTTTCTTCACTGGAAGGAAGAGTGATACAGGGAGATGTCCCTTGTGATGGTCAGAACATGAAATTTGTGATTTTTAACCTTCTTGGGGAGAAGACCCCACTCAACAATGAGGGATTTTATCACTTTGGCTGAGACTACACAGAGTTTGTGAAAAGGTGAGGGCAACTGTAGAAGGCAATGGTAGAAGTTTTATTTGCTGGCTTCTGACACCTGACACGAGACAACCACTGCTATGAGCATCTGCCTTGGGAGAGGGTAACAGCTGATATCAGTATTTCAGCTGGAGATATCAGTAGTTCTTCCACTGTAATGGTTTGCATAAGATCAGTGTGGGAGGTAGGAATAGGCAGGTGAAGTGTGTGACCTCTGGAAGAAGCAAAAAGACAAAGGGCGTGCGTGTGTGTGCTTGTGTGACAGATATTTTCAAAGTAACTTTGAACTGGCTTTTGGTCACAGCTAAGAAAAGAATACTCCCAGACAAACAACTCCCTGCAGAAATTAAATAGAATTCTTTCATCTGCATGGCATGGCAGGAACAATACAACATTTAATGATCTTTGCTACAAATTACAGTTCCTTTACATAAAAAATAAACATTTTCCATTTCTTTGGTATTTGCTATTGATCTTGCCCCTTGTCTTTTTGCCCAATTTGGCATGCATTTGAAATTGTTCATTCATGTGTCTCACAAGCTTTGATGTCTGTGTGGTTTGGAGGAAATTGCAAATCACTATTGTAAGTGCACTTTCTGTATTGTAGTAATTGCCTCTAATAGGGTGGGGGGAAAGGGCCTCGATCCATCCCACCAGCTGGATGCCAGTGCCAGCAGGAGATTCCCAGAGACTCTGCAGGGGTCAATCAACAGAAGGATCCCTGAAGAGTAGCACAAAGGCATTCCAGCCACTCCAGCCAGTGAGCTGGCACAGGGAATAAACAAGAGGGTTTAGAGCTGTGCACAAGCCTGTAGGGCTGGGATCTTATTGGCACCACAGGGACAAGGTGGGCTGGCTCCTATGACAATGGAGTGTTAGGAGAAAAGGATATGGGCTCTTCAGGAGGAACTGGCAGGGCAGATGAGGAGGCAGTGTTGCCCTCTATGCCAATGACCTGCTGCAGTGCATGGAGCTCATCTGGGGATGGATGAGGAGTAAAATGAGGGACAATGGGCCAGGACTAAAGGGAAGACAGGGACAGGGGACATTATAGTGGGATCTGCTACAGGCCACCCAAATAGGAAGATCAAGTAAATGTAGAAGAAGCCTCATGTTCACAAGCCCTGGTCCTCATGGGGGACTTCAAACACTCTGATATCTGTTGGAGGGACAACACAGCAGGGCATAAGCAGTGCAGGAAATTCCTGGAGTGCGTTGGAGGGACTGCTGGGGAATGTGAAGATCAAGGGCAGCCTTGGCTGAAGTGATCATGAAGTTGTGGAGTTCAAGACCCTTAGGGAAACATGGAAGGTGCACAAGCTCACTGCCATGGACCTCTGGGGAGCAGACTTTGGCCTCTTCAGGAATCTGCTTAGCGGAGTACCATGGAATAAAACCCTGGAGGGAAGAGGAGCCCAAGAAAGCTTGTGAGCATTCAAGGATCACCTTGTCCAAACTTGGGAGCAACACATCCTGATGAAGAAGTTGGGCAAAAATGCCAGGAGACTTGCATGGATCAACGAGGTAGTCCTGGGCAAACTTAAACAAGGAGCCTGCAGAGGGTTGGAGTACAGGTAATCTGGAAAGAATACTGAAAAATTTTCCAAGCAGCCAGGGATTAGGTTAGAAACAGCAATGCCCTTATAGAAATAATTCTGGCCAGTGATGTTAAGGGCTATAAGAAAAACAGAATCATCGTAGAATTGTTTGGATTGGAAAGGACCTTAAAAATCATCCAGTTCCAACCATCCTGCCACAGGCAGGGACACCTTCCACTAGACCAGGTTGTTCAAAGCCCCATCGAACTTGGTCTTGAACACTTCCAGGGATAAGGCTTCCTCAGCTTATCTGAGCATCATTTTCCTGTGTCTCATCATGCTAACAGTAGGAATTTGTTCCCAATGTCCAATCTAAACCTGTTCTCTTTCAGTTTAAATCCATCACCTCTTGTTCTACCCCTATATGCCCATGTCAGAAGTCCCTTTCCATGCCTCTTGTAGACCCCCTTTAAATATCCCAGAGAAGTTGGAACTAGATGATCCTTAAGGTCTCTTCCAATACAACCCATAATTCTATGAATATAAAGAGGACAAATTACAGAATTTTGAAGAATTCAGCATCCAGATTAACATAAGAAACAACTGTGGATTTACAGCAAATGTGGTAAAGGACAGTTAGTTCAAAACTAAATTTCTTAAAAATAATATATAAGCTTCCATTTCTCCTCAGACCAAATTATTGAAAATTATATAGCAACAGCTTTATAACTTTAAGAAACATTGACAGAAAATTTTAAAATAACAGTTTTCATAAACTTAGATAAAGTGTTCACCTTTCAACTCTTCCAACACACATCTTTAACAGGTCTTCTCAGAGGCACACTGTCATTATCAATTCACTTCTATTGCCAAGGAAATCACTTGCAAATGTAACTTATATGTTGAATAAATATCAAGGTTATTATAAAACTACAGAAATTAGGTTAAATCACTGCCCTCATTTCCTCTCTACAGAAGAATTTCTCACATTTCCCTCTATATCTCCCCATTTATTCACACATTTTCCTTTAGATATGGCAAGATTCCTTTCAACTAACTACAGCCACTGAAAATCTAGGCTTGTAAGATTGCCTTTTATGTTCTTGCTATTTTCAACAAAGAAGGACTTAAAAAAAGATAATTCTCTTCACAAGATAACTCACAGAATCATAGAATCACAGAACGGTTGGGGTTGAAAAAGACTTCAGCAATCACCTAAACCAACCCTCTTGTTAAGCAGGTTCACCTAGAGCAGATTGCGCAGGATAAATACCCTGGGTTTATATGCTGCTGTTTTGGTGGAATGAATTGCCCTTTGAAAGTGCTGATTCCTCTGTGTTGTCTACAGGGTGAACATAAGACTCTCTTAAGCTGTATATCTACCTCCTAAATGAGTAAATTAATTCCAGTCTCTGGCTTTCTCTCTATCCAGGTCCCAGTTCTATATACTGCTTGGCTTTTGCCCTCTTCCCTCCACTGATTATCTATCCACTTAGGAACTGATCTCCTGGGTAATCAGTTCCAGCCCTCAATCATCACAGGAAGTCATGTCATATCACACTAGTCACGCATTTATCAAACTCCCTCTTAAAATTAGTTATGTGATCTGTAGCTACTACTCCAAGAGAACAGCTGATCTGCATTAATTTCCTTCCTCCAAGGCTGCTTCTAATTCCCTGCCTAACCATATTTATGATCAATTTATACTCCATTTGTCCTTTGGCTTCTATCTCTTCCTGGAATTTACCTGCTTGTAGATATTTATAAGCAATAATTACATCCCCTTCTAGCTTTCATTTTGCTAGTCAGAAGAAGGGATGCTTTTAGATATTTTTTTGAACATAGTATCTCTATTCTTCCATTCTAGTAACCATATTCTAAATTTAATAGTCCTCTTGAATAATTCTTGTGAGAGATATAAGTTGTATTCCAGGTCAGTTGCAATGGCACTAGAATTTCCCTCTGGATATGGAGAAATCCCACATAAAACACCCCAGTATGTTTTCTCCTGGCGGCCTGGCTCTGCTGGGTCACAACCATTGTGAGCCAATTAAAGGTGTGCATCTTCCCTCTCTTTTGTTTTCTGCTGAGGAGATTTGGTTTTAAAACTTCTAAAGCTTTCTCCAAATTTCATCCTGTGGCAGTTTTTCATCCTATGGCCATTTTTCTAGTCTTCATGAGAAGAAAATCCTTTTGTATTTTAATCCAATACTTCTCTACCTTGATAATGAACCCCAGTCATTTTGTCATCACTTACTTCTGCTGACGTGATCTTATCTTTTCTCTTTGGTGAAAACAACACATGCAATGAGCTGTTAAGTATTAGCTTTGAGTAGCTACAGAAATAATCTTCTTAATCTAATGATTCTTTTTTAATTATAAAGTATGGGCTATAACTTTTAATTATAAATTATAAAGTTCTCAAATTCCATTGCAATAATTTCCTAGACCTATTAGTTCCTTTACAAACTTTTACCTCCTCTTCATAGTTTTGTATCCAGATTTCTCAAATGTCTTCCTGAGGTTCTCTTCTGGAAAGACTCTGGCCTTCGAGACTACCAGACCATGTTTACTTAATAGATAAATTCATATAAATGTTTTTGTAATATTTTAAATTAATTAATTATGCACTAAATTTTTAGGAGAAAAACTTAAATGTGGATCCGATAGCCAATTAGAAAAGATACCTGGATTTTTTTACGTACTATACTGGAGAAAAATGTTCATATATATGACACAGGAACTCTGACCTTCCCAGTGTGTGACATAGCTCAATTAATTTAGCTTAGCAGATGTTCTTTTCTGGTGACTGGAATAAGAGAGAATGAATAAATTTGTCACTAGTCATCCAAAACAAGATTGGATATATATCTTTCACAGCCAAATAATAAGTCTCCTAACCTAGATCCAAAATCTTGTCCTCACACTTCACTCAGTTTCACCAAAAGTCTCTCTGAGCAAAAAGAACTATTTCACTATTCATAATCTTATTATTGCCTCCTTTTATCATCAATCAGTTGTCTCTGAAGTCCACTCATTTTTAATGTCTTTTGAACAATTTAAATCTCATCATTTTCTTATGAATTTTAAATTATAAGGATTGAGACAAACCATTCATGTCTTTTCTACAGAAAAGTTGATTTTCTTTCCTTTGTATTTGGAGCAAAGGCTGCTGAGTTGTTCCCCTCCAAACTAAATCATACAGGTAATCTACTTTTGGTAACAACTTTATACTGGCATTGTCCCAGCTGGCCTACAGAAAATTAAGTATCACAAAATCACAGGATAATTTGATTTGAGAATGGCCTCTGTAGTTCCCTAATGCAACCTCCTACTCAAAGATGGTTAAGATGGACCAGATTGTTCATGTCAAGTTAAGTTTTGAATGACTTGAAGCATCTTTTACCTGTCATGGCCATGGGATGTGTCCTATTCAGTGGATCTCAAATAAAAGCATAGTCATTAGCTAAATAAACAAAGAATCAAAAGAAAAACCAAAATCCAAGAAAAAAAACCCCCATATTTGTAGAAATTTAGAGGATACTGGGGCAGAGAAGGCTCAGTCTAGCTGTCTACTAGAATATGATGATTACATATGTACACATCACACACATCACGTGTATATGTTTATAAAAACTACAAAAGAGTAATTGAGTGCTAACAGGAGGAAGAAAAAAAATGAATCACTGCTACTCTGCACCTAAAGCAGATTTTGCAAAGTCAATTGAGTTAAAGCTGATATGCCACAGAAAACCCTTCCTAAATGTGCATGCACCAGAAGCATGAATCTGTCTCCCTTGTGCTGCATTAAGTATGGGATTTTTTATGATCTATCAATTTTTTTAAGTCTTCATTTTACCTTTCATTAAACATTACAAAATGTGTCCCATCAGAAAGCATTGATTTTTATGGCAGCATTTCAAACTCAGTAACTGAGGAGACTTTATTCTGCATCTGAACATGATTTCCGTTTTTCTTTTAATGAACTATTTTTATAGTGCAAATGCATAAACAAATAAGAAAGTGAGCGAGCAAAGATGCTTAAAGTGCCTTCATAGGAATAAACTTAATTAATATCCAGCTTTCAAGAGGAGCAGTTTGAAACCTGTGTAAATGTTTCATTTGTAGACATTAGGAAGAAGCTATAGGGCAATTAGCAAGACCTTGGTTCTGGAAAACATAATTTGGAGTCTATTTCATTGGTTTGAAATCGAGTCTTCCATCAAATATTTCTTCCCTCCAGCTGTTGAGGAGTTCATCAAAGTTTTAGCAGAAAGAGAAACACAGCTATACAACTCAAATCTAAACGTGAGGTTCAATAAAGAGTTTTAGCTGACTCTTGGGAGTTATTAGAGCACAGAGTCTCTGGCTGGGACTTGAATCTTACCCTTACTTTAGACAGCCATAAAATCACCCAGCTTTTCAATAACAGCAACAATGAAAAAAAAAAACCAACAAACCAAACCAAACAAAAAAAAACCTACCAAACAAAAAAAACCCCACATAACCCCCCCCAAAAAAAAAAAACCACAAAAAAACCAACAAAAACACACACAAAAAAAAAAAAAAAAAAAAACCAAAGAAGACAAAAAGAACACTGAAACCCAGCTACAAAATCTGTCAGTTTACAGCTGATGATCCCATGTGCCCCTGCTCAGGATGTAGCAAGCATGTCTTTCAAGCAAGTGTCTTGTCTTCTTCATGTGAGCAAACAGAGAAAGGAGGAGGAGATCTACAGTTTCTACCATTATAATCTTGACTGAGGTTGAGTTGAGTCCTCCTGTGGCTCACGAAGCCTGCTGCGGCTTTCTGTGCATATCCCGACACGAGTGTTTATTAACAGCCTTGCAGACCACATTTATCTCCTTTAGCATCCAAAGAAGGGCTACAAATATGGCGAAGGGCCTTGAGGGGAAGCCTCATGAGGAGCAGCTGAGCTCAGCTGGTCTGTTCAGCCTGGAGAAAATGAGACTGAGGGGAGACCTTGTAGCAGTCAAGAGCTCTCTAACAAAGAAAAGAGGAGGAGCAGCACTGATCTCTCCTTTCTGGTGACCATGGATAGGAATCCAAGGAGTCCAATCCTGGCAATGAAGGCTTGGATTGGATATTAGGGAAAGTTTCTTTACCCAGAGGGTGGTTGGGCACTGGAACAGGCTCCCCAGGAAAATGGTCACAGCCCAGAGCCTGACAGAGCTCAAGAAGTGTTTGGACAATGCTCTCAAGCACATAGTGTGAGTCTTGGGGACTGTCCTGTCCTGTGCAGGGCCAGGAGTTGGACTTGGATGATCCTTGTGTGTCGTTTCCAACTCAGAATGTTCTATAATTCTCTGGTTCTACAATTTCTATAATTTCCCAAGAAAATAGCTTGAAAAGGAGACATTTTTTCCTTGTTAGCATCTGATTAAAATGTAATAAATTCCTCTTCTCTTAATAGGAAGGGTTTCTTTGAATAACTTTGAGTCCCATTTCTTTCATTATTCTGTGGTGAAGGAGCCTCCAAAGAGCAGCTTTGACTGTTGTGGTCCTTAGCTTTTCTCTCCAAGTTTTGCTCATCATCCAGAACAGTCATTTCACTAAATTATCAGTTTCTATTATACATGAGCTACTTCTACTGGGCATCAGAATAACTTTTTTTTTTTCAGTAACTAAAAATTTAACTGATCAAATGAAAACACTCAGACAATTATTTGAAAAGAATAACCAAAGTTGCCAATAAAATCTGGGCTATAGCAATCAAATCATGATGCAAGTTGACTCCCAAGATATGACTGCTTTAGCTTATATAGGGAGAAAATATTTTCAATATTAATTACTGGTGCTTTTTAACAAACTTGGCAGTAAATCCAATTTTAACAATAACTAACTGCACAGTCATTAATTCTGGAACTTAAGCCAAATGTAGTCTTCCATAGTGAGGACATCTGTGATTGTGTCCTTTGGAATTTGTTCCCTGTGCATCTTATATAAGTGCATCAGAAATATTCCAACTCTCATCCCTTTGTTTTATTTAGAGGACATGAGAAAGCAGGCTTGGAAACCTATCAACTGAAGCTGAGAGGGAGCAGTGAAGGGGAAAAAATAAATTTTAAAAATAGTTCTGATTAACTTGTTTCACTGAAAAAAAAAAAGGAATGGAAAGAAAAGAATTATCTTTGTAGTCTTCATTTGAACATGAATAAAACAAAAGACACAAACATGCAGAATACATTCAGAGAAAAAAGCTGCTAACAAGGATTTGCTAATTGTTGTATACTGAGGTTTATTGGAGCAATGAGAGTCTCCAAATTCTCTGCTCCTTGCAGTTGAAAGAGCCACTTCCTAAAATAGTGCTTCTTCTCCAAAGCTACACAAATCCACTTCCAAGAAATCTTCCCTAGATCACAGCTTCCTTGAACACAGCCCAGATCCTTGGTTATGTATGTCAGTACATACTGATTTATTTGGACACTTTCCTTCTGAAAAAGAAGAGCAACCTCTGCTTTCATGCTGGCTTACCTTGCCCTCATCACGCCTGGCTTAATAGTGAAACAAAGGAATATTTTTAGGTACTGAGGAAATGAACAGTGAAACAATATGCAGGATTTCCACACTATTCCTTCCTGAGTTAATGCCTAAGTGCATCTTAGAAGCCTGCATAGATCAAGGTTTTCCACTTACACTTCTGCTTTTATATCTTCTATTTACTAGAGTATATATAGTTATTGCCACCAAAAAAAGTGCAAGGCATCCAACTTAAACAGCCCCCTTAAATGGTGCTGACTGTGTACTTTACTTGCAGAAACCACAAACCAGAACAAATAAAAAGAGCTGTTGTAAGACTTGCTAAAGAGGTTCAGGTACTTGCCATAATCATTTTGCAGATGGAGATAAGCCTGAAAGAACATTAAAGTTTCACAGCAGAGATGGGATGTGGACTTGATTGTGTCAAAAGGTTAAAACATTTTGGGTTTTTTTGCTTATGTTTTTTGAGAGTAGGTTGTGAGATAAGTATAAATCATTCATATTCTATTAAAATAGAACTCTGATTCACTTCTTGAGGATTTCAACAGATTACCATACCAAAGGACATTTTCTGTCCAGCTTCCACTCTTCAGCTATGTCTTCTGTACTCTGTATCATCCTTTTCAATATGATCTCCACATCATTTTTGAAACCTTAGCACTTCACAACTCTCATTTTCTGGCACTATAATCTCTTCCTTCTTTTCAAGCAACTGTCAAAACGTAATTTTTCCCTTCTGAAATCCTTCTCCCATTTTTTTTTTTTTGTTATAAAATTTCTACACAAACTGCTTTCGGTCAAAAAGAATTGCAAAAGCACTGCATAAATGTAGTTCTTTTGATAACTGAATAAATTTAAATTTCTTCAAACAAATGTGTTTGGTATTCTGCATTATTGCAATTACAAAATTATTATGTCAAAAGCATTTGTGCAATTTATGAATGAAATTAAATGACTGAAAGATAATGAAAATTAGCAAACTTAATTACATCATTATAAGTCTTAAGAAAATTATAATTTCAAATAATAAAACCTCTCATATTTTAGATTGATTTTGACTGGGATTAATAACTTTGGGAAGGTACCATTTGAAACAAATTCAGAGCACAGTGTTGGAAATCAAGGAACCTGGTTCCAATTCTGGTATTCTGTGAAAGAGTAGTTGGGGAAAATTTGGATGTGCTCATGCTAATCTTTATTCTAAACCTAACATAAGTGAGAAACACACCCACATGTTTTGCTACTGTTGCATTTTGAGTCTTCAAGCACATTCACAGGTAAAGATTATGCATCTCTATGGTGTCAGGTATTGCAATATTGAAAAATACTGGTATTGTCCAAGGGCATAATATGAATGCAGAGAGAAATCCAAGCTCATAAAGTCTCTGCCATTATTCATACTGAACACTGAAGTTATTTCTATCTTGGGTCAGGCCTACCTTTTTAAATATTTCACTGTGTACTTTTGACAAAGTAAAATATTAATGAATGCATTTCAGAATAATTGAATCTAATTTAGAGTCTAACTTAGAGCTTTTCTATTCAACAGGTCTTCCTCTTCTCCTGCTTAGTTGTGAACTAGAGAACTGTTTCCCAATCTGAAAACATTTCTGAATGTTAAACAGATTGCACTGAAGAAACACTGCTCATTATTTTCCTCTGAATGTGTCTCAGGCATCCAAGCAGGTTGCAAAGTAACAGACCACGTGAGCTTTACACATATGATGAATAGTGATGATTTGAAAGGAACAGTTTGCAAACAGTGCACAGACTGAAAAGTTTTAATCAACGGTATTTAGCAAAAGCTTATAAATAACATAGATAATCATGAAAGTCAGGAAACACATCTGAATTAAAATGGGACTTACATGAAGCTTTCAGCTGGAATCTCATCTTTAAATGGTTGTACCTTTAACATTGTGAGATCTCTGTACTCTTTGTGGGGGCTAAATGCTATCATTTCATGCCAAAGGGTTACTTTCCTTTTGTGTATAATATAGGGGAAGTGAGAGTGATTGCACAATGCAGGGTAGTCCCAACATTCTGGTATTGAACACCGCCTTTTCATGGAAAGCACATGGACCTCTAAAGGCCAACAGAAGGAAACCTGTCACAGCAAAAGGCAGTGTGCATTACAGGTTTGTGTAGCCTGCCTTTTCACAGAATCTCAGAACCACAGAACCATTAAGGATGGAAAAGATCTCCAGCATCATCAAGCCCAAACCATGGCACTAAGTGACATGTCCAGTCATTTTTAGGGTGATCAACCCCACCACTTCCCTGGACAGTTCATTCCAATGCTTGATAACCTTCTCAGTGAAAAAATTCTTCCTGATGTCCAACCTGAACTTCCCCTGGCACAGCCTGAGGACATTTCCTCTTGTCCTGTCACTGATTGTCTGGGAAAAGAGGCCAACCCCCAACTGGCTACAACTTCCTATCAGGGACTTGTAGAGAGTGACAAGGCTACGTGAATTTGAAAGCAGTGTCAGGAGCCAGCCACGATATCACTGCAACAGGCAGCAATTCTGGGCACACACAAGTGCCCTTTAATTTTAGGGATTGCTTCGTTGCTTGAAACAGACCACTGAGGTTGAAAAACAGATAAGTGAAGGCAAACAGCAGCCTAAGATATCACAGGACGTAAGTAGTGATATCTCTTCCATGTTAAATTTTGCCGTGCTCTCCCCCAGGCCCAATGCTGAGGAGGCAGGATCAGGCCAATGTGCCAGCTCCAGCATCACAGACATCCAGGAAGCAATCAGGCACTGTGAAAAAGCTGCAACAAACAGCTGGTTTCAGCAGTTTTACAACTTGACTTTCATTTCAAGGTGAAAGTGAGAGCTGGGCTCAGTTAGAACTGACTTCAGCTTGGTTTCAAAACCATGTGGGGATTGATGTGCCAACAGTAATGCTAGCAGTGAAACTGGTAAGACATTCAAGAGTTTCTAACATTGTCACAGTTTGCATATAGAGCCCACATTAATTCTTACTGAAAAGCTGATCAGAAAATACTCTGATTGTTTATTAGGCTTGGATAATATCAAAACAAACTGTAAATGTGTACTGTCAGTTGAGCAGACCTCAGATGGATGCACTTGACCCCCTTAACCAAAACCAGTAGTTTCCTACAGGCTCCAAAGGAGGCAAAGCCTGAGCCACAACCAGGCCAATAGCTCAAAGAAACCCACAAAAGAACAGAGAGACACAGAGAGCATTGATGTATATTAGCTTGGAGCACTGATCCTGAGATTAACACGAGCAGCAGGAACACCCCTCATTTATCAAGGAACAAAGACAGTTGTGGGCACAAGAAATCCCATGGATAACTTTCCATTGTACGCAGTTTGAGTACAACCCAACCATTTTATTCCAGAAATATGACAGCCTTCACAAAGGCAGAAAATCCACCGTAAACTGTTGCCTTTTTCCCAACCTGGAAATGAAACTCAAAATAATTTTAGTAAAGAGGTAATATAAAAGAGGATCTTTAATGAAGGCCTTCAGGAGCAGTTATGGAAAGATGTCCACAGAAGTCCACTCCCGAAAGAGGGGAGTACAAATTTAAAGGTTCTAGGAAATTAGCATAATTGATAAAAAACACCAATTAGGAGGACAAGTGATGATGCAATTCCCCCCCAGGTCAAGCCCCTTCTCTGGAGCCCCTTTCAGCTCTAGTTGTACTTTGTNAGAAAAAAAAGGCAAAACCTAAAGAGCATCAAGAAAAGCTCTAAGTTTTAATCAATGGATGGAATTTGCCTAAGTGTCCTACGTTACAATGTAAAGATGTGCCAGAAGGTATGTATTCTATCTCCATCTTTATGAGCTGTTGAAACTAGGAGAGGCAGTGTTTTCTTTGCCTCCTCCCCCGGACTATCTCCTGCTAATGGGCCATCAGTGCCTTGCCCCATGAGTCATAGATAACTCCCTCAGGGAGCTCTTTCTGTTTAATGGGCAATCAAGGACCCACGGCATGACTGATAAAATGACATCATCCCATTGAGAGATGCTCTGCCCAGGAGGAGGAGCCAAGCATTCCTACCTGGATATAATCTGGTTTTGGGAAAGAACAAGGTAGCTCTTACCCACTGGTTTCCAGGGGATAAGAGCTACAGACCCTCCTACAGGATCGCCACTTCAGCAAGACCACTTCATCTGGACTGCTACCACCACCCTAACTAGCAGGGTGTCAGGTTGTATTCTGACTTTGTCAGTGTTTTCTCTTTGGTACTACTGCATGTATTTTACTTTTTCCTATTAAATTGTATTTCTGACTTGAAGTCGCACTGGTTTTGTTTTCAAACCAGCACACTAAGGCAACAAAAGGAGTCAGTGTCAAAGCTGGCATACAAACATATCTGTGGAAAAACATTTAGAACTTCTTTCAACAGAAATTTGCCATAGAAATTGTCAGAGAACTCAACAGGAAATGGATTACTTTCTCTGCAGACTGGGATGTAAATGGTACAATGTTGCTATAAGATTGCCTTAATTCATTCCATAGACCTTGTTGTGGTTATTTCTCTCTGTCTCTGTGAGTACGTTTATTTTCCTCATCCTTTTTTATATCACTGTTGGCCTCACATTCTTGAGGCTTCAAATCATTATTTATGAGACATTTCTCAATTTAAAAATAAAATTAACAGAGCAAATTATACACTGGATGAATACCTCCTGCTTCCAGAAGGACCTTCTATAGATACATACATACGTACACATTTCCAGGTGGTAGGAATTAACCTAGCCTCTGCTAAACTGATTAATTTAAAATGCATGAAACATTCCAGAAGCTCAGGAGAGAGCAACCTAATGAATGTGGTGGTATATGCTCAGTTTCATTCTTCATCAATATTTATTTGCTTTTTCTACCCTGCCTTCTCTGACTAAAAGACTTTTAAGTCTTCTTTCATTTCAAGGATGAATCTGAATGAAACTCCCAGCTCAAATGAGAATCTCTTTCCTGCACCTACCTTCAAAGGTTTTCATGTCACTGTCCTTCATTACATAATGGAAAGTCAGTGGAATATCTGTTGGAGACCTTCTAGTAAAATCAAGTTAGCTCACACAGAGTGGCTGCAATAAAATAAATATTCCTTTGTGGCGTCAAAGGATCCATGAGGAATTGTGGCTTTAATTTTCTCACTGTGTACATATCTGAACTTCTCCCTCTGAATTAGCACACTTCATACCTCAATCATTTCTTGTGCGCATGAAAGCTTCTGATCTTCAACACCTGTGACCTGCCCGGTCCTGTCCTCTCCTGTCCTTACGTGCTTGAGGCCCAGTAACCTTCACCTCTACATTTGTTTCTCATCCTTCAAGCTGAGAAGGCTGCATTCATAAACTGCAATCAGATTTTACCACTGGAGATACTGTTTCCTGTTCTGTCTGTGCTTTTATGATAATTCACATATCCCTAGAACGTGTATGGCAAGGACTATCTTGTTTTTTCACATCATTGCCACAGGTTTTGGGGTCCACAGGGAAGTTCCTTCTGTGATAGTTTTGCTCCAAGTTAAAAGAGCCGTTCTTATATGCCTGTCCCATATGGGTCATGGTGTTTGGGCACTGAACCTCTGATTACTTTCCCCACCAATATTTGCTCAAGGCCTGATGTCTGCCAGCCTTGGCTTTCATGCCCAAGCCCCACTTATGGGTTTGGGCTTTATGCCTCCCATGAGCTGAGTCCAGGCTTCAGACACATCAGGCTGGTAAAAATCACTATGAAAAGAAGTCAGTCCAAGACCACCTAAATCAGACCAGTGCCTTTACAGACATTTTGAGAGGATGATGTTTTGTTTCTGAGCCAGTGTCTGGAGATAACCTCAACACACAGTTTTTCCCCTCTTCTGGGAGCACACCAGGAACTTCCTAAACTGAGAAACTTGGGACATAAGTCATGCTTCAAAGAGCACATGCACTCAAAAAGATATGAGATTTTCCAAGCAGCAGTTAAATAACCCATTTAGTCCATAAGGAGACACTTCTCTTATACTCATATTACAGTCCTTTCTTTTTACTACTTACAGTTTCAGGATTGCAAAAAAGTCTCTCTTGGAGAGTCCTGGAAAAGACTTCCATGGCAGAGTGAAATCTCAGACAGAAAACAATTTTCAGACATCTCTCCATTCAGTGTTCTAGCATTCAGAAAAAAGTGGAACATTAACGTTTGTCACCATTATAGAGCATTTATAAGTTGGTTTCTCTGATAAGGTTACTTAATGGTTACAGCCACCTTGTAGTGAAGGTGTCAGCTCTTCCACTGTGGAGATCAGCCATAAACCCTTTTGAAGGCCTCTTGCTGGATGAAGAAGGACAGTTTGACAGACCTTCACTCCAGGTAAGTTCAGGTTTATAAAAAGAGAGGTCACCCAGCATCCTCCAAGAAAGGAAATTAAATTAAAGCTCTGGGATGCTGTTACACTGAATTAACCAAATTGTCTCAAGCAAAATCCTACCATGATGTGTATCATGGAGGGGAAAAGAGAGACAATTCAACATAGAAACAAATTGCAGAACTTTTCCTTGTTTCATAGGTTTTGGTTTCAAGTTTTCCATCTTCTGCTCATTTTCAGAAGCTTAACAGAAAAAAGTGTCACAAAAAGTGGCATAATTCTCTCTCTAAAAGATAAGGCTTTTTCCACAGTTAAAATATTAAATAATTGACTGAAGACTTAAAAAAAATTACTAATTTCTCCCATAGGAGCTGTTGTACAGCAATCCCTGGAAAAAGTTTGAAGTACACCAAGAAAAACAATGAAAAAAAGGAAATTTAAAGTACATTGAATGAAAAATATCAAATTGCTTTTCTTCTAGGAAAACTCTCCTTCACTCCTCTCACAGGCATAGCAAGGCTTCAGAGAGAAGTCTATTGTGTAATGAGTCACTTGCCAGCACCAGCAATCTCTCTTTAAGCAGAAAAAAAAATATCAATCCTCTCTGGGATTTTAGGTCAAGAAACTCCTATTTTTCTTTTTAATGATTCCTAGGATTTCTTTGAAAACAAAGGAATGAAAGAGGGGGAAAAAAGGTAAAAGAGAAGTCAGGCAAGCTCTTGTCTGATCCTCCCTGGTACACTTGTGCCTCAGCTTAGCCTGATACCCCTGCCATGCCTTAGTGATGGTGTGACACCAGCCTGTTTGCTTCTGGGTGCCTTCCCAAGCACATTCTGCCAGTTTTGCCTTGAATTGGATTGCTTCCAAAGCAGAGCCTGGAGACTGTGAGCTGGAGCCCTTCTTCATGGGTTTTCTTTCCAGCTGCTAAGGCTGGTTATATTCAGCTGCATTAACTCCTCCGTCCTGTTTGTTTCTTGACTATGTCCAGAGCCTTTGGGTGATGTTTTAGAATTTCAAGAAGGTGGGAAAAATTAAAAATCTTCTTGTCTCCCATCTAGGGCTCACAAATCTTCAGGCAATATTTGAAAGCCCGAGAATATCAATTGTGACTGAGTTTCTTACATGAGTTTTGAAGGTCACAGTAACACCTTTGTCTATCCATGGTGTCTCCAAGCACCCCAAAAAAGAACAATCATCTCAGGTATTCACATTTGGAGGATTATATAGAAGCAAAAGTCCTCAGAGGGACTGAAACAACTGCTGCTCCTTTCATTGCAAATCTGCAGCTGCAGAAGATCTGTAAAAACATCCTTCCTGATCAGAGCTGCTCTTGCAAGTGTCATCCAAAGTGGTGCTCCTGGACTAGAGTACAGGTACCTCCCCCAGATCCTGTCTGTGTACATCACCATCACTTTACAAGTGGAGAGGAGAGGCCAACATGTTTGAGTGAGGGACAACTCCCCCATTTCGTCTCTTTGCTTTAGGTACACTAAACCTGCACTGCCCTCCTACTGTCTACCACTGTGGAATCAGTCTCTAAACCCTGCTCTATCATTTTTTTCCCCAGGAAAACATCACTGATCACATTCCTCGACAGGAATTTCACTGGTGCTCAAACTAGTCCCAGGTGTTATTTTTATGACACAGAAGTAGTGTGGTGGAGGAAGAATAAAAATATCTGAGCCATTGATAAGACAATTTCCACTTCCAAAGATGAAGCCTACTGAGCAAACTGCAGTCACCAACAGGACAGCCTTTCCTCCAGATTTCTGAAAAGAGATGAGTATGACATACTGGAGTCTGCAACTCCCTTCACAGCACTGTAAAACAAGCCATTTATTCTCTAACATCCTCAAACTTTAATTCCTTTAATAAGCAAATTGCCAACAAAATTAAGTATGACATGTCCGTTTCCAATCCCTTTAATGATCTGCCTGTTTTGCTGTCCACAGCTGCCTGCCTTTATCACTTTCTCCCTTGAGCCTTGGATCTGACACCTACAAGCCTCAAAGGCTTTATTTATGTTAATTATCAAGGAAGTTTCCTTCTAAGTGAATAGTGGATTATCTGACTCTTGATTTAATGGCAGAATCAGCTTTATACACTGTGATTTACTGTTAAAAAATATGGTCCAAGAGAAAACTAGTTTTCTGAAGTGCATGAGCTGAAAGCAGTGCCACTCTGAGTTAGGAGTTTTCAATGCTGGCTGATGTCACATACTTGAAGCAGGTACTGCAGCTTTGCAGCCACCCATTAACTTTTTCCGTTTACCTTCAGATTTCCTCTGCAATCCCAGCTCTCTTTGTGGCATTGCTCATTTTTTATCTCCAGAGCGTAACTTAAGGATGCAGCTTGCCCCAGAGACACAATGCAAAAATGCAGCTGATGCATTTGTGTTTGGAACAAAGCAGAAAGAGAAAGGAGCTTGACAAAGTAACTTATTCAGAATTTTATTGAGGGACATATTGCAGATTTAGCCAAGCTTGTCCCTCTCGTGGCCCAGGGTGTTTCCTGCATGCTATCTGCATGTACTTCAGAGTGCATGCTAGACATGGAAGAAGGATCTGAATAGTAAAAGGGGAGGCTCAGAAGTAGGTTGGAAGCTGAAGGCACATATTAAAAGTCTCCACAAGGACTCAACATGCACAAATCCAGACACTGTAATTAAGCCATCATGCAGTTACTCATCCATTAGTCACTCCAAATATATCATATTTGGCTTCTCCAAATATATCATGGCTGAAAGTCCCTCCATCCCCCTTGTACAGGAAACTGCAGTACTGATGTATGTTCAAGGTTTTCCTGCTGCCTTCTACAACTCAGCCATACTAAACAACTCAGCCTTATTTCTTAGGCAGGCCAGTGAAGGTAGAGGTCCTTATTTGTTTGGACCCATTTTTAAGACACAAGACCCATCTTACCCTCTATTATATGTACAACCCTGACATTCCCTTCTCATCCCTCCATGTCCACCACACAGCCAGCTGGCCCTGAACAACAGCCCACTGAATCATCTGTAGAAACACCAGCCATTAACACTAACACCTGGAAGTAAAGCTCTAGCAAATTAGTTAAGAACATTGTGAAGGTCAATGTATATGACAACCTGTGTGCTCAACTCCCTCATCTTCCAATCCAGGACCAAAACTATCTTGATGAATTTTCAGCATAACATTAGGATATTGTAGCCAGGTTCTCTGATAATGAACACTGGTCAGATGTCCAGTATGTTCATTCAAGGCTGTTTTTCATGGTGCTGCTACAGACAGTGTCATTGCTTCTTTTTCCCTGGCTCCACTTATATTCCTACATCTGTACCTGGGAATTTCTGTCAGGGAGATGTCATTGGTGTACAGAAACCACTAAAATGGAGGCCACAGTAAGTGCTTTTTCTGATAAGAAAAGGGAGGCTGCAAGAATGCAGGATGTCTCTAGGAAATTTCAGCACACATCTGCAATGCTGTTGGGAATGGGTGGAAAAGATAAAATATCAGAGATATGGCCACCCTAAACATTCCTTGCTTTACTAACAGATAGCACTGTCTTCATTCATAACACTTCCAAGCAACTGCAGAGATTCCAGCTTCTCGTAGTAGTACATCTCAGCACAAGCTGTGCTTCTCTGAGCCCCTCACAGAGAGGTCATTGCCAGGGACAGAGAATGGGCATTAGTGATTCTGAATGTTTTACCAACTTCTCACAGAAGTGCTGCATAAGTCGAACATTGACCTGTTTAACTGTGCTGTGCCCTTGCATGAGAAGAGCATCAACAAAGTGGAACATCAGTGCCTGGAATAACACAATAACTTTTTAATGATTTATGATTCGAGCTAGGAAACTTGCTAGCCAGATGGATCTGCAACTGAGCAAACCAGGGTTGACCTGAGGCTACAGAACCTGTGTCAGCACACTGCAGAGGTTTTGCTAGAGATTGGCTACTATTTCATTGCCACTAATTCTTCTGGTTAATTCTTATTTTTTTTTTAATTATTATCACTCAATCCAGACATACTCTGTTCACTTTCTTCTCTGGTGCTGATATATCAGCTTCTGGAGTTCAAGACTTCTAATAACTTGCCACAAGATATTAAGCTTTATTAGGTATTTTTTGCTTTTGAGAACAGCAGGTAATATTTGCAAAATTACGGGAGACAGGTAGCAGAACAAAAATATCAATCATAGGATCACAGAATGCTTTACATTGGAAAAAAACTTTAAGAACATTTAGTCCAACTGTTATCCCAGCTCTGCCAATCTCACCACTAAACCATGTCCCTGAGAGCCACACCTACACAACTTCTAAATACCTCCAGGAATGGTGACTGGGCAGCTGCTTCCAGTGGTTGACAACCCTTTCAGGGAAGGAGTTTTTTCTAATATCTAAACTTCTCCTGGCACAACTTGAGGCCATATCCTCTTGTCCTTAAATGTGTGGGCTAAAGTGCTCATATCCTTCCTCACTAGTGTGTTCCCTGATTGTTTTATTTCCTATGTCATCCTTCAAATGAATGATTTTATTTCAGCATTACTCTATTTACTCCTACTCTGCTTATAAATTGTACCATTTTGTGTCCAAGTGATGAAAATTTCAGATAAAAAAGCGTCAAATGGCAAATCCAATACAGTTGTCTGACTTTCTGGGCAAAGACTCTGCTTTATTCATAAATCCTCTTTTGCTTTCCTGAATATGGTCATCTAAATGAAGACTCTCCTAATTACTGTTTATTGCAGCAGGCCTCTCATTAGGGATAGAAATGAGCCAAGACACAGACTCTCATTTAACAACATGAAAAGGGTCCTGGTTTATTCTTCTTTACATCTTAGCCATCCTGACGCTGACTACAGCAAGCTCCTACTGTAGGGTCCAACAGTAAACTGACTGCTGGACCATGCCTGCAAGCACCAGTTGCAGACTCTGACCACAAGCTTTTACCTAGCTCAGCTATGACTGCAGGCTCCAACTCCATCAGATCCAGACTGCCCTCATAGCAGATCTTTTACAGCAGCAACTCTCTTCCTTGTCTCCTTCTTCATTATGTCTCTCTGGATCATTTCTTCTTCCTCAGGGCTGGTCCACCTTCTCAAGATCTTCCCCCTCCAACCAGCCAACCCACCCCTTTTATCACACTTTGTTAGTCACAGCTCTGATCCACTAAGGGCAAGGCTGCTCCTCTTCTTTGGCAATTAGTACAACTGTGACTTATCAGGGGTGAGGTTGCCTGTAATCCCTTCTTCTACACCTAGATCTATTCACAAGCATTGTGCATTTGAAGACCACGCTTTTAGGTAAACTGAGATTCACTGTAATCATTTTTCTGGCAGATTCAGGGTGTGGAATCCCAGATACTCCTGTCTGGTAAACACTGGACCATGATGTGTGTTCACATCTTCTTTGCTAGACACAGGCTAAGTGTTTGGATTCTGGTGCATAGTAACACATCACCAAATTTTCGGGAACTTTAGCACTTTCTCTTATTTCAGATATTCAGTTTTCATCACGTAAACCTCTCCTACCATGAAGTCCTCACCAAGTAGAATTTCCTTCTTCTTGCTTTCTATTCTGTAATGTCCATCTAGGCTGTCCTTATCAAGGTCAACTTTAATTAGTGAACTGAAGATTGAGTACTTTCATTAATCATCTAGAAAAGGGAGCAAACATCATATTAGTGCAGTGGATTGTTGACACTAGGATGGAAGAGGTCACACCCAAGGGAGAAGGAGAATTAAATGCTAAGGAGAACAAAGAGATCATTTGTCTTAACGAAAAATATCTCTTTTTAACTCTTCTCCAACTTTTTCTATCTACTTTATTTCTTAGCTTTATTTTCTAAATCAAAAGTGTTTTTTTAGGCATAGGTCATACTTTACTTTTTATCCTATTATTTATAAATACAATATTTATAATCCTAAACTCTAATTTGGATCCATTATGAGTTTTTTTTTGAGAACAGTGAAGCCACTGGCATGGTACTTCATGTAACCAAGTAACCTCTCCTGGAGGGAGGTTAAAATGCAAATTGGTCTCATTTTACTCCATCTTTTATGCAGGTGCAAGGACAGGTCAGGCCTGTGTGGAAAAATGGGTTCAAACCAGAACAGCAAGACAAGTTGAAAGCAAAGCTTTTGGAGCCCATCTTTGTTTCCCTTATAGTCAACTCATTCATAACATTTTAAACCAGATGTAACTTTTTATCACACCCCTTTGTAGTTTTCACACAGACCTTACAGAAAAGAATATACAAACTGGAGAACAAAGAAGAATTGAGTCTAACATATTTCACATAGCACATGGAAATACAACCAATCTTCCCTTGCAATGAAAAAGTGCATGGAAAATACTGCTACTATTACATTTATTCCTGCCTGTATTGTAATTTCAGCACCCAATTTCTATGCAGACTATCATTACTAATTATATTCTATCAAGCCAAAGAGAAACAAATACATTACCTCTTTAGTCTTCAAAAGAGGGCATCTTTGTAGACCTTCTAGACAAAGCATAGAGGAGGATGAAAGGCGTGTTGTACACTTGTAAGTGAATGTGCAAGAACAGATCAGGATTTTTTTAATGGTCTGCTTTGTACAGTTACTTTTCAATAATGTTTTCCAGGCCTCAGTTGTGAGTCAATGGGTAAACACAAAGGTATCATATCAGAGTACAAGTGAGACAAAGGGGAAACATTACCAAATAACTAATTGCTTGGTGGGTAGGAAATTCACTGTAAATGTGTATGAAGCTGCGATTTATTGCTGTAGCCAAGCTGATATTCTAAGATGCATCTCTTTCATACATTCCCTCGAGAGAAATTTATAAAAGACTGGTTTTCAAAAGACTAGAGAAAAGAAAGCCATGAGATCCTTGACACATTGTGATGCATGGTTTTTATTTTTCAGCCAGGCCTTCATTTTCCTTCTACCCTTCCCACATCACAGCACGTGTGCTTCAAAGGACTCCCAGGGACAAGAGAGGAACAGATATGATAACAACTACTAAATTTCAGGTTTATATTAATAAGATTGGAGATAAGCAGGCTTGTCATTCATGCATTCAAAAGGCTCCTTTTCATGTCAAAAGTAGATTATACTGCTACTAGATTATAGTAGTGCAATACACAGATGTGTATTACACTGCTAAGTATTTCACAGATCCATCAAACAACCACAACCTCATAACTGACACTGTCCCACTTTTTCTTCCTGTCCATCCCTGCTTGGTGTAGTTAGAATTGCTTTCTGGTAGCAACATCCCAGAGTATTTCAGAGGAGACCAAGTATTTCCATGGCATCTCCAGAGATCTTCCCCTTCATGCTCAGCTTAGACTTCCCAGCAACTCCTCCTGGGAATATATCCATGTATCTTATTTTAGTAAAAGCTGTTGTGTAACTTGATAGTTGAAAAATCTTTTCATTGATCTCAGGTACTCCTTGTTTATCCAATTTTCTGCTCAATACAATGACTAGTGCGTACTCTATCAGACTCACTCTAGTGAGGTGCCTAAACATTTGTTGACCCCTGCAGCACTCCCAGCTGTAGATAAGTTTGGTTTGGAATGAAAGGCAATTAGTGAAGAGAGTTCTTTACCACAGGTGGTTGCATAAAGAAAACAAAAATGCCATTGCAAAAGTGCTGCTTGTTTGTATTTTGCTTGTTCATCACATTAAACTCATGGAGGGAATGTAGATCCTCATCCTATTTACACAAAAATTAATTGGTGCAACACCACACCCCCCTGCAGCCTGTCTCATGAACTGTCTTAGAGAGGAACTGGGCAGATAGAACCTATTCCACCACAAACTGCTTGGACAGCAATACAGCTGAAATCCCTGAGATGCAGCAACCTTGAGTATTTTTCAGGGAAATACCCCAAAAATCTATTGAGAGGACTATCCTTCAATGCACAATTCCTAAACAAACACATTCCTTTCCACACCATTCTTCCCAACTGTGAGAAGTTTGGCATAAACATTTCTGGGTGGTTTTTTTTTTTTTTTTTTCCTGTTTGTGTTGGTTTTTTTTGTTCCCATAAGTCTTTGAATGTCTTGGAATCTATGCTTATTCAATATATACTTTTAGCTGATGCCAGAAATGACATATCAGAGCTTTCTGGGGAAAGTCCATGACCATGTGGTATCTTAATAACAACCTGAAAATGTGAAGACAAAGACTCATATGTGGCTTCAGAGGCAGAAAAGAACTTTGTAATGTTCCTCCTGCCTTTTATAATGCCTTTTATAAGGTATAATAATTTAGCATTTGTAGCTCAAGGATGCCTAGACATGATGTTTCAGTAGTATTTTAAGCCAGATCCACAGAACCATCCTGCATGCAGTGGATCAGCTTTTGCTGGACTGAAAACCAGAAAGGAATGTGTATCACAAGCTCACAAGGGACAAGATGAACATAGAGAAGCTTGAAAGATTCATCTTAGGCTTCATGTGATTTATGGGGAATTTCAACAGATACTTTTATGGCCTTGTAGAAACTTTGAAAACTCCTGTGCTTGAACATGATAACTTTCCAAGTTACTTGTTTTTGAGCATTATCAGATACAATCAAGTCCTTAAAGCAAGAGCTAGTACTGTCTAAACTTTTAATTTGATACTGTTGTTATTGCAGTTTAAAATCATAAACTCAATGTAAATTAAAATAACATCCTCTGTTTGCTAACTGGCACAGGATAAAAGCCAAACACTGTCCAACATGAGTCTTCACAGAGATTCTCTTTTTATTTTTTTTTTCTGGATGCTAAAAATCTTTATTCCCCTTTAATTTTTATTATTTTCATTGACAAGATTAAATATAAGTTTTGATGTGCAACTGGGCAGTATAGAGACTAAACACTTTTTGCTTTCCTGACATAAAATAAGTGTGTAGCTCATTTCATGTTTGCTTTGTTTAGAAAGCACAACCTGGCAAGTGAGGCACAGCCTTGGATGCCTGGTGGCAACTACCTCTCCAGAACAAGCACTGCACTTACCATAGTCCTAATGGTAATAAAATAGTGTCAATATTTCCTATTTTGTCAGCCTCACCTGTTTCAAACCCTAATGAAGTACTGATTTACACAAAAGTGGGAGAATATTGCACCCACTTACTGCTTTCATTGTCTTGTATGTCTTGTCCTTTGGAACTCCTTGGATGCTCTATTGACAGAAGAAAACTGCTTAGAATCAACATATGCCAAAATGAAAGAAAAGCAGAGTCCAGATACACAAATCATCTTTTTATTTTTAATTAGATCATGAACTGTTGTAAATCTTAAACAGAATTCCTATGAGGAATCATAGAATCTCAGAGTGGTTTGTGTTAAAAAGGACTTTAAAGATCATCTCATTCCAAACCCCTGCCATGGCAGCGACACCTTCCACTAGACCAGGCTGCTCCAAGCCCCATCCAACCTGGCCTTGAATAATTCCAGGGATGGGGCAGCAAGAGCTTCTCTGGGCAACCTTTGCCACTGCTTCCCCACCCTTACAGGGAAGAATTTAGTCCTAATATCCAATCTAAACCTACTCTCAGTTTAAACTCATTCCCCTTTGTCCTATAACTCCATGCCCTTGTCAAAAGCCCCTCTCCACCCTTCAGGTGGGGTGTCACAGAGTGAAGCAGAGGAGCAGAATCCCCTCTCTCACCTGCTGCCCACGGTGCTTTGGATGGAGCCCAGGATATGGCTGGCTTTCTGGGCTGCAATAGCATGACTTACTTTGCTGACAATGACCTCGGTTTTGAAAGTTATATTTTTGGAGCATTTAAAATAACTTTCTGGGTTTTTTACCCTCTCATATAACCACTTCCAGACCCTTAAACTACAGGACACAGGACTTCTTGCTTTAATTTTCCTATTTTCCACCATCTCAATGGCTCTCTTCTACACTTTCTTCACTCAAGAGGGGATATATTCAACAGAAATGTTCTTATACGTACAAATCACTTAATTGCAGTTCCCAGTATTTAGGGAAATAAGCAAATTACAAAAGTATAACTGTCCTTTCTATACTGAAAAATTGAAAATGAAGACATTTGTGAACACCTGGTAAAATTCATAGTTGTGGCTGCTTTGGGGAGTCACAGTACTTAACTGCAATATTAGAATAAATGTTGTGCCTAATATTTCAAATATTCCTCTTCTCCAGCTGAGAATCTTTCTCACTTGTAATGATGGGTAGGAATTGAACATATTCATGGATAATGAGATCTTTGATCTTGCAGACAAATATTATAGACTAAAGTCTGTAGTTGGACAAACAAGCCAGGCTGAGACCCACAATTTAAGTACAGAAAAATTGGAGTAGCAGTTGCAGAGGATTCTAAGGCTTACAGCAAAATCACAGCGACCTGGAAACGATAGTATCTCCTTCTAACACAGATAGATTCAGGGAGGTCCATAGGTGTGTACTACATCACAGGTCAGGCCACCTGAACATAATGGTTCCTTTGGATGTTTTTATCCTGGAATCTGTGAGCCTGCAGTTGATCCTGTTCCTCATAAGGTATAAATGCTTAAGTTTAGCTCCTTGTGCACTACAGTGCATGATTAAATCAGAAATGCCAGTTATGCAGCATGCAGATGTGGTACTGGGACAGGAGAAACTCAACCTGTGAGATTAGAAGCACAGTAAAAGAAGGAGGATATGTTCTCCACTACCAGGAAAATCAATAACTGGAATTTACTCTGAATCCTTCATTGATTACTACATAACTTGAATCACTTTCTAAGAACACAAATGTGAATGGGGAAAAATTAAGTTAGGACTCCTCTGGAAAGTGTCATGTTGTCCTGTTCCCCTGCCTCGGTAAACGGATCTGATTCCATTTTGCACTTGTATCCTTTTCTATCCTGAAGGATAAAGCCAATCTGAATTGCCACTTAACAGAATTGCTACAAGAGTGGCATGAATTTCTCTTCCACTGAGTATGAGAGACTGAAAAAATGAGCTGCCATTTATAGGAAGGATGTTACTTTATTTGAAATACAAGTGATTCTAATTGGTTAGACTATGATGTTATTACTTCTACAACAACCCTCTGAAGTGTTAAAATTCCTTTTTCCATCCAGTCTGATGAATCTGTGGGAAGAGGAACTTCTAGGACACAGACTCATACAATTAATTACTCTGATGTACCATGTTTGGAGGAACTGCTCATTTGTGCTATTCTCTAAGCATTTCTAGGCAGTGCTTACCAACATGGTCCCATAAAGGACACAAAATTTCAAGTTAAAGGAAGCATCACCTTCACCCCACGTACTCAATCTCTCCAAAGAAAAATAATTCTATTATACCAATTCCAAGGTGGTCTCCACAATGAGAGTTAAATCCCTTCAGGAAGGAGAAATAAATATTTTCCCTAACAATTGCTTTGAAACCACCATGGATGGAACATCCCTAAACAGTGTACACTGCTCTCCCTTCCAGCAGTGAAAACAAGATGAGCACCAAGCAGCATCTAGACACATTATGCCCTGTGCTTGACAGTTTTAAGGTCATGTAGAGATAGTGACTCATTAGAAGCTCAGCTATTAGTCCTCTTTAACTCTGTTTTTCAACAAGTGCAAAGTCATTTACAATGAGGAAAAAAAAAATCTCATTAGTGATAATCAAAGCAGGACAAGTGACCTATCCTTGGCCTTTTGTCCTTGTAAGCATAGGTGCCCCAAACAGCTTCCAACTGTTTTCAAAATATTTGTGAACAAGTAGCCATTCCAGAGTCTATTTTTGAAATCTTTCACTCCACAGAAAAATTATCTGCGTCCTGATTTCAGTGCCTTTGTAGCTGAGGCTAATGGTTTGTTATGAAATAAAGGTTGTTGTCAGTTTTGGGGAACTTCCAGATGACAATCTCTCCAGTCAGTAAGCAGTATCAACAAGTTCCTTTCTAAACAACATATTTTATGCTCTTTTGTTTCTGAATATTTATAAAAGGCAGGAAGGAATTTTGTAGAATGAGAAAGATCTCTCTAAAATATTACTGGGTAGCTGATGTGCAAATTATTAATATAAAAAAAATACAGTAATAGGCATGTAAATCCTTTCAACTAGGATATGAACTATTGTCAGAGAGTAGGACAGAATTACAGAAAATTTCCCATCATCAAAAAGGAGCTATTATAGGTAAAACGGTATAGATTATTGTTTGGAATTACCTTAAATTATACTGAAATCCTTAAATCACTTTCCTTTTACATTAAATTTATACACATTCCAATATGTAATTTTTGAAAGTACAGCTTTTTAGAAAAGAAGATATTGCAAACCGAACAGGACTAAATTTTAAAAGGCGCAATATGTGCAGATATTTCATTTTAACTGGTGGCAGCTGTTTCAGGAAGTGAAAGGCTGATCAAGCCTGTAATGGAAATAAAACAGTCATGAAATGCACTTCAGTGCCATGGCAGGGAGAGGAACAAAGCAAAAGACTCTGAATCGGATGAGCCTCAAGTGGTCCCTGCTGTAAACATAGATTTAACTAAGCTGTATGTAGTGGGGAGCTATTCACTCCTCTCACCAAAGCAAGAATTAAGTGAACTGAAAGTCTGTTTAATAATTTGTCAGGGTCCTCATTGTGCCAGCCTGCATCATTTTATATTAGGACATTAACTTGCAGTTTCTGCCTTAT
The DNA here is from genome assembly GCA_013400175.1 of Phainopepla nitens. NCBI lineage: Eukaryota > Metazoa > Chordata > Aves > Passeriformes > Bombycillidae > Phainopepla > Phainopepla nitens. The sequence continues at coordinate 425,332 of VXBQ01001802.1, read as the reverse complement.
TTGTACATGACTTGTTTCAGGGATCAGGAAGGACCTAACGTGAGCAAATCATGGGAAACCTGTTCTACCAAAAGGCAGTGCCTGAAGGCCACCATGTAACCATCCTTTTTCCACTTCCTCTGACTCCAATGTGCAAAACAAAGTTAGCAAAGCTCCATGTCAGAACCCAGTGTAAAGCTTTCCTACAGAACAGGGAGTACAGATTAAACCTAAAAGTTAAGGTCGGACCAGAACTGAAGACGCTGGTAGCTTTTGTGTGGACCTGGATTCTAATTCAGGCCCTAAATGAAACATTAATCACAGTTTGTTAAATGTCTTTGAAGTGATATTTGTCAAATATTCCAGTTCCCTGAATTTTCCACTTGTCATTGTTTAAAAATTTTCATTTCTTTTTCGACTGGTTGCCACAGAGAAAGATAAATGACTAGCCCTGGAGAAGGATCCCATGGTACACTGCATGCTGGGACTTTCAGAGCAAGTTTCTGCTCCAGGGATCATGGCAGACACAGTGAGCTGTAGTTATTGATGGCATGTCTCTGCCTCCCCTTATGTGTTCCCTCTACAGAGTTATCGACAGATATTTGGCACTCTCCAACCCTCAATCTCCTTGTTCTGTACCAACAGAAAGGGCTTTCCACCCCCACAAAGATGATTGTCATACTTGGCACCTGCTCCACACTGCCATGAACCAACCAGATTTACTCATTTTGAAATCTAATTAAATCTCTTACTGCCTTATTGGATGAATCATTTCATTTTTCAGTGACTTGTCTTAAGTTTCCTGCAGATCCTTCTAATCCAGAGAGAAAAAAAAACAACAAACAAAAAAGCATGGAAACCAAAGTACTGGCACTGAAATTTTGAGCTCAGTTTGAGCAAGTGTCTAGTAGTCTGACCTTGGGAACACGGTAAGAAATCTGACATTCCCTCAGCTTTGTCCCACAATCCAGCAGTGAAGGTGATCCCAAATTCCTTTTTCATGACATTGAAGGTATGACTTAAAATCTGTCAAATTCATACAAATGTTCAATTTCACTTTTCCTGCTTTGGGATTGGGCCCAAAGGCATCATAGTACAACTAGATGAAGACCAACCAAGAAAAAATCCCCAAGATAGTAACACAGTTCCAGTAGAGTTGCCACTGAAGTCTCGAATCTGTTGGAGTTTTATTTTGTTGGTCTTTTGGTTTTGGGGGTTTTTTTAGATTTATTGGGGGGGTTTTATATGCTGAATTAGAAGGCACTCACAAGATTCATTGAGTCCAACTCCTTGCCCTGCACAGCACCATTCCCAAGAATCCCACCATGTGCTTGAGAGCACTGTCCAAACACTTCTGAGCTCTGTCAGGATTGGTGCCATGACCACTGCCCTGGGGACCCTGTTCCAGTGCCCATCCACCCTCTGGATTCCTAATAACCAGTCTAAACCTTTCTTGATGCTGTTTCTTGGCATTCCTTCATGTCCTGTCACTGGTCACCAGAGAGAAGAGGTCAGTGCTGCCCCATTGCTTCCCTCATGAGGAAGTTGTACCCAAAATAAGGTCTCCCCTCAGTCTTCTCTTTTCCAGGCTGAACAGACCAAGTGACTTCAAGTGCTCCTCATTTGGCTTTTTTACTCTTCACCACAGTGCTGCTATGAGAAAAACATGGAGTCAGACACCTGGGAGCAACCCACCTTGGAAGAGCCCACCTTTCCTTGTAATTGTCACATAGATGTTTTTTTCAGAAAATGCCAACCACATTGACTTAGTTTCAACCATGTTCACAAAAAAAAACTACAGACAGACTAATTCCATATTATCCAGAATTACTACAGAATTTGCATTGTCTACTCATACTGTGTAATTTTTTAATTCTGGGGTTCTTTTCATATCTTTTAAGTCTAGAGTGATGCATTTTCCTCAAAATTTACAATCATGTTGAACTTCTTTTTTTGGGGTCTGTTATTGTTATTATTGTTGGTTTGGTTTGGTTTTTATTTCATTGCATCTCTCCATATCATATAATTAAGACCTTTCCTATAACTGGGCATTTCCATCTCAATAATTTCTTTTTAGAATTTCGAATCAATCATGCACTTGCCTCAGCAGTTTGTTCAGTCAGAGCCTTTCCTCCTCACTACCACTATTCCCTCTGGAATAGGGAAGCTCTTCCATGGCAGCAACATGAGCTCCCTGTGGTGATGCATCCCCTGCTTGTCCTTTCCAGGGCCCACTGTGGTCTGAGAAATGCTTGTTAGGCCTCAGCCTTGGAAAGCAGGACCTGGGCTCAGCTCTTCCTGACATATCAGAAACACCCAGAGACTGCTGCTGTCTAACCAGCATTATTTTCCTTATGAACGGCTTCGGAAAATATTTTTCTTGCCTGAATGGCAAAACATTTCTGTTCTCACACTTTCAAAGAAAGTGCCAACCCAAACTGTGGCCAGGATGAAACGTTGTTATGACCAAAGCCCAGTCTCTTGCAACCCTGTAAAGAGTGGTCCAAAATTAGACCCTTTGAGCTCTCCTGGGCTGTGACCAGTAACCTCCCTCTGGGTGAGGTCTCTCAGAGCCAGTGAACTCTCAAGTTTGCTATACTTGGAGGATCTCTGAAAAATGGTGACTTCTGGGCTGATACTTAACTCTTCAAGGCCAGACCCCTTGCCTGTGAGGAGATGCAAAATATCTGAAGTGAGTATTTCATTGACCTCCAAGGGGAATTTTTCACAGGTTCCTGCTTGCACTGACTCTTTATGTCTGTGTGCATAAACTTGTCCATATGTTAGAGTAAATTTGGGAGAAATTCTGCTTTCTTAGATATTTTAGTACTTCAGATATTGAAGCAAGTTAGGCTGGTAAGAAAGTTTGTGACTTATGACTTAACCTTACTTAAATGCTGCTAGGTGTTGTTCTGTTGCTAAGTTGTTAAGCTCAACATAAGTTATAAGTTAAGTGATGCTAAGTGTTTTTCTTTCGTTAACTACTAAGTTTGCCTTAGGTTAAGTGCAGTTAAGTGTTATTCTTTTGTTAAATTGTTAAGTTATAAGTTAGGTATAAGTTAAATGTTGTTTCTTTGTTAAACTGTTAGGCTTAAGGTAGAATTTAAATTAAAGTACTGTTACATTTGAGTGCTGTTAAGCTTTTAGGGTACATTCCTTTTTATCCTTGCTCTCACTGTCCTTTTGTCATAGGCACCTAAACACATGTGCACATGCACACACACACACACACACACACACACACACACCCCCACACACACACACCCCCTAGATTATTCTCAGTTCATTTCTGTTTTGATTGCCTGGATTTTATTTGGTTTTGCTGTTGCTTTCTTTTCCTTGGTGTGCCTTAACTGTCCTGTAAGTTGTTGAGTGAATCTTGTCAATGAACTTTGTTGTGCTGTTGCTAAATATTAAATGTGGTTTTTGCTCATAGCCTTGTCAATGATTTTTTTAAGTGATCTCAAACACTCAGTTGTAACACTTCCATTCCATATAGACCTCCATGTGTCCCCTGTGACCTCTCACCTCAAATCTTAGCTACAAATACTTTCCACCACTATTCTAAATTTCCCTATTTTTCACTTTTTCTTTTTCAATACCACATGTCCTCCCTTAAAGCAGTAAAGCATTATGGAATATTATTTGTATAAAAGCCAGAAGTTTCCTTAAAGTTATGACTAATTTTTGCTTTTTTTTGGGGATGGAGGTGTTTTATGCCCAGAAGCTCATGATTTGAGGATGGATATAGTTTCAGAGAGATAAAGAGAGCCAGGCACACAGCCAGTTTTAGCCTATTTTTGAGAGCAGACACCAGTACTTAATGCCAAGTTTTTGGACTAAATATGAACAGGATCAGACTTTTTAACCTAGCAAATTTCAATGAGGTATATTCACTACCAAATAATAAATATTTGCTGCACCTTATATCTCAGTTAAAATCCTCTACTTTATCAAATTTTGAAGACTTTGCCTGGGCAGAGCATATTCAAATAATTTGATAATAAGTAATACAATAAAAGGAGTTTTTAAGATGTGGGTAGAAGTTAGGCCATTTGTATAGAGGGCCTATATTTGGTAGGGCTCATGGGCAACAGTGGAAGTTTTGATCAACAACTTTACAAAACCAGAAGCACTGGCAGAGGGAGAGTGGTTATGGGGGTGAAAAAGAGTCAGAGTCCAGCAATGGGGGACTTGTAGGGAAGCAAAAAGTTCTGCAGAGCTTTGAAGAGAATGACAAGACAGTTTAACATGCTGGACTGTTGATTCAGGAGCTGACAGCCATCCTCTGTTGAACAGGGTTGTACTGTACTTTCTCTTCATTTTCAGCAACAATTGTCACAGTTCATCCCTGCCACTGCAGTGCTATAAAAAGTTAAATATTGTTAGCTAAACACAGAAGGAGGGAGGGAGGGAAGTCAGACAGGTTTAGAAATCCACTGTTATAAAACCAGAAGAAACAGCGCTGGAGAGAGAGCCTAAAGGGGAGATTGTTCCCAACTGTACAAAAGGCACCACCTGTGTCATCCCATCCCACTTGAATTCTTTCTCCCCAGCTTAAACAGAGCCATTATAGGGCTATATATAACCCCAGTGCCTGCACAAAAGGTTCATTTTGGTAGTACTGCACCATCATCCTCATAGCTGTTTAGCAGCACAGGTTATCAGTCAAATATAACACAGGAAAAGAGATGATTTGAGGATAATGCATGAAATAGATAATACAATTGCAAAGCTGTTGGGACTTAATTATGGGATGCAAGCAACCACTGCATCTGCACCACAGCCACCTGGGAGCACAGCGAAATGAATTATTTTCCATGTGCACGTCATATTGATGACTCTTTTCTATTGACACTCTTGATACTGGCAGCAAATTAGATTTTTTCCCATTCCAGTACATGCTTAATTTTTGCTAATTTCAAGTCTGTGCATATTCACAGACTAAACTACAATCTGGCAGCTTCAAACAAAGAAAGGAGAGAAGAACAAAGCTTTTGGCTTTTTTTAAATGCTACTGGCTTCCTTGTGCAACAGACTGTTAAATCCTATTAGTAAAGTTTCCCCAGGAGTAGCTACAATAATTGAGGAATGTGACACTCTCGATTGCCGTGATGCTAAAATATCCAAACATTTTGTTTGAGGACAATATTTTAAATTTTATTGGATAAAATCGGTGGGAAGACAAACTGTACTACCCTTGGGTCCTCTGAGGCCACTGAGTCAGACCAAACTCTTTGGCAGAGTTTGGATGCTCTTGTGGTCACAGAGTCTGATGCAGACATCAGAGATGTCAACGGGCCTTGCCACCTGACAGGCTTTCAACAAAGCTTCTCCACATTTGAGTTCCCTCGTTATTTAACCTCCTGGGAGATGGCAAGCCGCTGACAGAGGAACACCAGGTAAAGAGAGACTCTCTTTGCACAAAGAGTTATGTTTCTTGTATTGGTATGTGAGCAAAGAAAATCCCTTCTCACTGGTGATTGCTTTTGCAGAATCGACATATGCCTGTATTTTGGAGGTGTTTTTAGCTGTAAATAATGAATCACACAAGGGAACTCTTTATTCAACTCTTAATTTGTTTCAACCATGACCTGAGCTCTTCTGCTTTAATACGAAAAATAAATCAACATTTTTTAAAGGAGTGGTTTGGCTTTAGCTCCATCTCTAGGGGAAAAAAAAAATATATATTTCATGCTGACCAATTCAGTTCTTCTTTAGCACCAGAAAAATATGGCTCTAAACTAGGTTTTCATATGTGTTCAAGCTGAAGTCAACTCTCTGCTTGAGAATTCCATTTCTCTAAGAACAGAGATATTCATAAGGATTAAAGAAGAGATGGTACCTAAAAATCACTGCACGCATAAAACCCCACTTCAGCATCACAGTGACATTAACAACTACTCATTGAACTGGGGATATTGAAGCAGCACTTAATTTTCCTGAACCTAAAAGTCTTCCTTGTATAAAAAATGAACACAAAAGAAAAGCAGCAAGAAATTGAGCATTATTATTTTCCAATAGAGCTATTCATTCAAAAAAGCATAACATCTAATGACATTGTGTTGGAAGAGCTGAACTAAATTGCTTGAAAAGATGAAGTGTTGCTTAGTGAGTCAAGAGTTTTTTTGGTGGTCTTTCATTTTGTACTAGTTTAGCTCAACCTTGCTTAGTTTAGAGAGCTGCCAAAATTCAGTTTGACAGTGATGTTATTGTGTTTGACGAGTTCTTTTGCCTTAGGCCTTTTGATTTTCTGTAACTCACTGAACGTTTCTACCAATGTGGCAAGCTTAAAGATTAAGTATTTTCCAGTAATGGGTATGAAGGGGGAAAAAAAATCAAATACTGATTACTTGCAAATATAAAATAAAGATTATTCAGGCAAGGGCATGAGGAAGAAGAGAGAACACCTGTTCTGTTGTATTAGAAGAGACCTATATAATTTACCTAAACTATATTTCATGGAAATATTGGTTTGGATTGGAAGGGACCTTTAAAGATCATCTCATACCAGCTACCCTGGCATGGGCAGGGACATTTTTCATTACATCAAGATGCTCAGAGCCCCATTCAATCTGCCCTTGACCACTTGCAGGGATGGGACATCCACAACTTCTCTGGGCAACCTGTGCCAGGGCCTCACCACCTGATGGTAACAAAGTCTGTCAAATATCACCTCTTCCAATATGTTTAAAATATCACAGAACTCTATGGTATATTCTGAGTTAGAAGTGACCCACAATAATCATCAATTCCAACTTCTGGCACCACACAGGACACCCCAGGAATCTCACCATGTGCCTGAGAGCATTGTCCAAACGCTCTTCGAGCTCTGTCAGGCTTGGGGCTGTGACCATTCCCTGGGGAGCCTGTTCAGGGCCCAACCACCCTCTGAGTGAAGAACCTTCCTCTAATATTCAACCTAAACCTGACCTGCATGCCAGAGAGTGTCTACCCCTCTGCAAAGTTATACTTAGTTTCTGTAGTGTAGAGTTATTATCAAAATAACCGCTTGCAGGCATTGTTTTATGCATGCTTTCATAAGTGTGTTTCTCAGTCAATGTTTTCATCTTTACAGTATTTTTTCAGACACTTTTCAGTATTCTATAGACACTATTAGTGTGTTTGAACCTCACTGCACATTCCGAGTTTTCTTCACAAAGTATATTACTGTTAGCTGTAATTAGTAAATTTTGTTTAGTTATCCAGAAGATCAATCTACCTGGATATCTATACTCAAAATACACCAGCACCTCTGAAGGCAGGCATGTGCAGGAAAGACCCATCAGAAGGCAAGTGAATATGTAATATCTCCATTATATATTATTTTTATGAATGATAGGAAACGTTCAAAGGGCAAGGTTTGAACTTGAACAGAATCCCAAGCACAAAATGAGTTTCTAAGGAAATGTTTTCCTCCAAAGACAAAGAAGATCAAGACCTCAATCAATGAAAGCAATTTGGAATACTACAGCCTTGTTGAGAGATTTTATCACAGCTGGGACAGCTGAGCAAGTGTGCTGAAACTGAGTGAATGCCTTCAAGGTGAATAAATATATGCACAGTCATAGAAGGCCAGCTTCATTTCCAACATTGGTACTGTGTAAATTATGAATTCCATCAGTACATATATCCTCAGATTTTACTGTAATAGCTGTCTGGGTTTGAAGGTTTGCAAGAACCAAGCTAGCCAGAGAAAGTTTTCCAAAGAGATCTGCAAAAATTGAAATGAATCCTTCACCCCATATTGGATGAAGAGATGTCAGAAGTGTGCTCCTCAGCTGGGAGTGTAGGCTGGGTCCCAGTGAGACATTATTAGCCAGGGCATGGGACAACTGAATCCCTCTGAATGTTGTGACAGCCCCTTTGTTTAAACAGGTGTCATTCAAATATATCTGTAAAGTCTTCAGCATAGCCTGGAGATGTTGCTCATATTTTGTGTATGCCTAAGTTTTGATACTAGAAGACAGTGATAGTGAGAAAGAAATATATCTGCATTTTAACCTGTCTGACAGCCCTCTGCCTTATTACAGCCCTCAGGAATTTCTGATCATTGCAACAGATCATATTTTCGTGATTTTTTAACACTGGTAAATGTTGATCAAAGACAAGCAAAGACAATCGATGTTTAATAAATTAAGGCAGATTTGAAACGTTCTCTAGAGCTCATAGGTTAGGACTTTTTATTTTAAAAGTACTATATGCTTCATTGCAGCCCTTCAATAACACAGACACACACAAATTAATCAGGCAAATTAATCCCTAATGTGCTGGAATTATGCCAGTAATTATTCTGTTTAACTACTGGGACTGAAAGAACAGTTGGGAAAATGCATCCCTTTTCACCTGAAATAGCAGTGTTGTATCTTAAAATCACAAGGCTCTAACAGCTCTCTAAATATTATTTTGTAATTTAGTCATGACAGCTGTAATTTTAGTCTCTGTACCTGACCTCTTCCATAACATGGGATGATTATTGTGCTTAAGTCCTTTTGAAACTTGTATCCAAAAAAAGGAAAAAGCAAAGGGAGACAAGAGAAGAGGCAGCTGTGACTATTTAACCTGGAGAAGAGAAGGCTTCTTATTAATGTGTATAAATACCTGAAGGAAGTATGCTAAAAAGGTTTTTTAGCCAGGCTCTTTTCAATGGTGCCCAGGGTCAGACCCAGGGGACAATGGGCACAAACTGAAACACAGGAGGTTCTCTCTGAACATAAGAATACATGGTTCTTACTGTGAGGATGACCAAGCACTGGCACAAGATGCCCAGACGGGCTGTGGGGTCTCCATCCTTGGAGATCTTCAAAAGCTGATTAGACATTTGCCATTCTGGGCAACTGGAACTTGGGGGACCTGCTTGAGCTATGGAATTGGACCACATGACAGTCAAAGGCCCCTTTCAACATCAATGATTCTGTGAGAAAAGAAAGGATAAAAATAAAAGAGAGGCAGAGAGAGGGAGGGAGGGAAGGAGGAGAAGGAGAAGGAGAAGGAGAAGGAGAAGGAGAAGGAGAAGGAAGGCTAGTTTGTAAAGTCACAATCAAGGGCAAATGCTCAGTTGGTCTAAATCAATCAGAGGACCTTGTCTAATAGTACCTATTTATTTTCTCTTCAGCAAACACATTCCCTGTCACATCATGTGGGAGCTCCCACGCAGTTTCACATTTCTCCTATTCTGATCAAGGATGTATCTCTCTTTGCATTTACAAAGCACTGACTGCCTTCAAGATACTAAGCAACCAAGGAGAAAACAAATTATTAAATGGATCTGCTAAAGTAAAAAAAGAAATATTACATTTACGAGCATCTGACCCTCCATCTCCTAGCAGTTAGAACACACAAGCTACTAAAATCTCAGGCTAATGCCTAGACCAGCTGATCTCTGTTCCCCATGTTCTCTCAGAAATTAAAGTGTATATCCTGCAAACTAGACATTCATCACCTACCACTTAAAACCCTATTACTTTATTCTGATTTGTACTTGATCAATAAAATAAAAGGTACATTAACAATGAAAAGAACATAAATGTCTATTAATTTCCTATTAACCCATAGCTGTAAGAAGGTACATCAAACTGCAGCCTATTCCTAATGAACAAAGCATTAGGAATACAAGAGAAATATAGCAGAACACTTGATCATTAAACCATGATGATTACAAACTATTAACACCATAATGACCCATCTTCCTTGGCATTAAAGAGTGATACATATGTTAATTCATCTATCCAACAATATTATACTTAAAAGCTATGAATGCTCAAGTTATTCATATACGTAGAAGCATTATTGGTTTGGTTGGATTTTTTTGAATGTGAGCTACAAAATTAAAACATTTTTAATCAGTTGGTTTATATTTGCTGCCTCCAGGTTCTTAACAGAGATGTTTGCCAAGAATTTTTGAAAAATATTTTAGAATACAGGGAAAATTTCAATGAACTAGAGTAAAATTCTTATAACGCAATATTTTAAATGCAAAATGTGAGTGACAGTAATTGCAGCACTAAATTTTTTTCAGACATCTCACCCGGGGGAAAAGAAAAATAACCTGAAAAATATGTGAATTGATTAATCAGGAAATTAAATGGCAATATGTAAATCAGAGTTCCATCATAGAATCACAGTATAATCTGAGTTGGAGAGGACCCACAAGGGTCATCAAGTCCAGCCCCTGTCCCTGCACAGGACAGCCCCAAGAGTCACACTGTGCATGAGAGAGTTGTCCAAACCCTCCTTGAACTCTGCCAGGCTTGATGCTGTGACCACTGCTCTGGGGAGACTGTTCCAGTGCCCAACCACCCTCTTGGGGAAGAACCTTTTTCTAATGTGATAATAGATCTTTTAAAATAATATAATTTTTTTTTTCTTAAGACAGCAGGCTTTCATGAAAGACAATAATGTCAAAACAGTAGAAATCACTATGGTATTTGACTTTACACCAGAAACAACTTGTACAAGAACTAGGAGGATATGAAACGAATATGTAGATGTTGAACTTTTTACAACCCGTTGACTGATAGTTTTTGACATGAAATTGCAAACAGAGTGTATATTTAGTTGGGTTTCTAAGCAGAAAACACTGAAAAGAGAGGTTACTGAGACACACAAAAAGTGTGTTTTTATCAACTGTCAAGCTATTTAGGAAAGAATAAAGAATAAATGTATTGGCCCCTTTCCTCTTGGAAATTAGTGATTTTGGAAAAAAAATCATGACTTTTGAGTGTAACATAGAAATTATAATATGACTGTTGGATACATAAATTTGCGAACTTTTGAGTGCATGAACATACAGAAAATACACAGGCTCTCGATTTGATAAAGTATCATAGCTGTAGGATTGCTACTTCTAGTTCAGGTCTCTACTCATCCACTTCAGGATGTTTATTAAAACTTTAGAAAGGTCACATGGGTAACTTATACTGCCCACCAGTTATCACATACAGATCTGAAAAGTGAATTAAAGATTATCTTTCAGGTAATCACACAGAAAGATTTAACCTAGACTAAAAAACTCAGACAAGAAATAAGCCATGAATTGTCAACAGGCAAGGTACTTAACTATCAGAACAACTTCTCACCAGCTATGATAGATTTTCTAACTCTGGAAATTTTTAAATAAATATTGAATGTTTTTCTGAAAGCTCCATCACAATTCAAGGAGATTTAATGGTCTTGGTAAAAGAATCACTTAAAGACTGTCCTATGGTCTGGTTTATGCATTTTACACTGGATAATACTATAGTTTCTTCTGGTTTTAAAAGCTGCTACAGTAGGAAAAGAACAAGATATTCAAGAGTTGTAACTAGGATTTGAGGAGTAGAATTTAGCATTTTCCTGTTTAATACTTGAATGCATGACTTGGGTGTCCATGATGAGACAGTGACTTGTGAATTCTGTCATAGTTACTGTTTCCAGTATGTTTAGATAGGGAGATCTATCACTGCTCAAGCTTATTTTACATTAGTAACTTGATGCTGAATTTTTTTTGAAGGCTGGAAACTAGAATTCTTAGTTTCAAAGAGAATCTTGACAATAATGTGAAGTCATGGTCCTTCAGCTTCTTGTTGAAAGTTCTGAAAATGGTTGAGGGAAAGCTTAACCATCTGTTCAAGCTTTCTCTGTTACAGATATTGACATTTGCTAAAGGCAGCCCTGCTTTTCCAAAACAGCTCCCTGCTGTCCAGTCATTACTGCTCCAAGCCAACTAAACCTTGTGAAACCCAGTTGCTTAACTCATCCTTACCACATAATTTGGTTCTCTTTCCCAAGTAGCCACTTCTGGTTTCCACAAATATCCTCTGAGACTATTAGGAAAAGGTAATTTTATATTCTCTACTACAAATACCCAGCTGTTTGTTCAAATGCATTTCACATAGCTTCTACCTGCTTGTCTTTACTATTGAAGTCGTAAGGTCTTGGCTGTAAAGGCAAATTAATCAATCAACCAATGCAGGATATCTTACTGTGATTTAATCTTACCCTGATTTAATTCACAGACTCATAACATTGTTGAAGTTGGAGGACACGTTAAAGATCATTTTGTTCCAAGCCCTCCACCATGGGCAGGGACACCTTCCACTAATCCAAGCTGCTTTAAGCCTCAGCCAGCCTGGCCTTGAACTCTTCCAGGGATGGGGCATCCACATCTTTGGGCAATGTGTGCCAATGCCTCACCATCTTTACAGGGAAGAATTTCCTCTTTATATCCAATCTAAGTCTATCCTTTTCCAGTTTAAAGCCATTCTCTCTTGTCCTATCATTACATTCCATCGCCAAAAGTTTCTCCAGAAATCTTGAAGGC
>VXBQ01001802.1:378805-412987 GCA_013400175.1 Phainopepla nitens | reverse complement strand
GTCTCCCTGGAGCCTTATTTTCTCTAGACTAAATAACCCCAGCTGTCTCAGCCTGATTTTGCAGGAGAAGTTCTCCAGCCCTCTGATAATCTTGTGACCTCCTCTGGACTCACTCCAATAGGTCAATGCCATTCTTATGCTGAGGACCCAGGTGGAGTCTCATCAGGACAGAATATTGGAAAGGAATCACTTCCCACAACCTGCTTCACCCTTCTTTTGCTGCAGCCCAGGATTCAGTTGTCTTTCTGGGCTGCAAGTGCACATTGTTGTTTTGTTGTATTGCCAAGCATCAGTACCTTAACAAAGATCTCGGGAAGTTCATGGAACTCACACTGTGAGAAATAATGAAGCGCACATTAACATATCTTTTATTCCCTCATATATTCATTTAAATCAAATAAATTCACTCTAAAGCCCTAATTTTGACTCTGTCAGAGATCTTTTATTATGTTATTATGATCACATGTAGCAGCATGAAATCAGTGATGTAAATCTATACATAACACATGCTTTTCTAAGGGTTTTGAAAACTCAATCTACTTCCAGGGGTTTGGAGTGCCTCAAAATTTAAATCTATAACAAAGCATCCTTCCCACAAGCAGTTTCAGGATGACCAGTTTAGTCAAACTTTGCTGTCTGTCTCCTCTACAGTGCTCAACATATTCTAAAAAGCCAAGAATATAATGACCAGGAATTATTAAATATCACCAGTCTAGATGCAAAAAAAGCTTTATAGAGATTAAGAAAACTACAAGGGTAATAAAGCAAACCCTTTCAACTCATGGGAAAATAATAATCCCTTTTATAACATTTCTGATATTTAGGGTTATTGAGGCTGGAATTACTTTGTCTTAGTTATTGATTTCCAAGCCTTCATGATTACTGTTTTTTAAACTTTGCAGAGTCATACTGTGCTTTGCTGCAGGCTCTAAACCAACAAACAGCTGAAAAATCACTGGAGTCCCAAAATCACAAAATTCCATGTGAGGTCTTTTTCCCATCTTCAACTGACCCACAAAACTTCTGTTTAGGCCCCCTTTCTTTATCGAAGGAAAAATCACATCCCACCTACCTCCCTTCCTCCCTTCCTCCACTTTGCTATTCAGTGGTTAACAGCAGTCTTAGCAGACAATTATTTCTTCCTTTACATTGATCAGTAGGAGCAGGGTGACTCAGTCCACCAACAAACAGGAAAGTCCTAGGTCATCTGCCCTTCCCTCCATTGGAGTAGGAGGTATAAGCCTATGATCAATTGGCTCAACTCTTGATGCTCAAATCTCTCTATCTCCTCTTTTTTCAGCCTAATAGGCAAGTTATCAGGGAATTTTCTCCTTAACTGGTGATTTAGAAGCTCTCATTTTCACTTCTAGAAATGGATAAATAAGCATGTCAGAGAATCGTGATTTCAAGTAGATGAAAACTGCACTGATGAAAGACCCTTCTATATTGCAAGAGTAGTCTCAAAGACAGTTTTGGTCCCTCTTTTTAGCACAAGAAGTGCCAGGCTCAGAAATCTAAAACCATCATGACGTCCATTAGGACCCAGTACTCAAAGAGCCAGAGGCCCCAGCCTGGTATGTACTGGGACCATGACGCCCATTTGGAGCAGGGATCTGCACCAACGTCCTACACACAGAGACATGGAGAACATGAGAATAAAAGAACAGAGAATAAAAGCTGCAGAATAGCATCCAACATTTTCTTGTACAGAAAACAAGTATTTGCCATCTCCAAGGCAAGAATGTATGAAATTCCAGCTGTGTTGCACTCCGCACATCAATTCTTCCCATCGCCCTTCAAACTTGAGGAAAAGGAGATTTTTGTTTGTTCTCCTTCAAGAGCTGTTCTCTTGATTAAGCAGCTCCTTCTCAGCTCCCCTGAGTGAGGCTGCACTTGGTCAGCAGGTGAGGGGAGACTGATTTTACACGAAGCCTGTGATGGGAGATCCTTAGCCATAAGGGGCATAGAAAGAACATAATAAATATTATGGTCTTTTCAGTGGTCATTACACATATAGAAGAGAAGAGAGGAAACTGTGATATATCTAATGTGGTAGATAGAAAACTGAAGCCATTACAGATATCTTAATTTCTGCTCAGTACTTAGCAGAAGAGTCTTACCACGCTTCAGCCTCTCAGTCGGGAGAAATTACAATGCCCTATGAATAATAGATGAAGTGCTATTTTGATGATGTAAATTAGTATTAATGCAGAAGATTATTTTAATAGTGCACATAAATGGAATTTTCAGTGTTGAAAGGAACCTAATTAAATCTGATTCTTTCAACCATTCACTGCTACGCCACTCAGCATTTTGGCAGGGGGGAGGCTGTTTGTTTTCTCTAACACTTATTTCTGTCTCCTCTTTAAATCATTTATTGTTATATTTAGTCACTACAATCAAAAAGTAAAATAAAACCCTAATGATGAAGTCAAACAAGAAGCCTTTAATAATGCAAAGCACGCTGTACCAGAAGGAAAACATGCCAGTACCTAGGGAGAGTCATACTGGGGACAGGCATGCTTTAATGCTAGGAAGCTGCAGAAACTACTTTCCATTCCTCTTGCTTGTTTGTAACAAAACTTTGGAATTTCATCAGCACAGAACAGCCAAGAGCTGTTCCTACAGAAAGCCCAAGGGATTTTGCTGCCTTGACCTTTGCCCATTGCACACAACATATACAGTGTGTACTGCTCAGTGATATACATTCACCATTACCACATAATTGGAACGCTGCATTAGATCTGGCTTGGGAAAAACAGGGAGTGACATCACATCTTTCAAAGGTTTTTTGCCCCTCAGGAATTTCCCATTCAGCAGGCATCTATCCAAAGCCCTGCTCGCATAAGAGTGACTTCCCTATTTGGACTGACCTTCTGTAAGTTCAAGAGCTTCTAAATAATGTTTTCTAATCCATGTGCAGGAAAAGAATTATATCAACGAGATTACTGTACAACCTGTCACTTGCTGTTCTAGTCTTTTGAGCAATATTTGTGATTATGTATTATACTATAATTCATAATGAACAATGACAAAATATCAATGGCATATCTATCTGAAGAATCATTATTTATATGTTTTATGACAGGGCTGTTCCATAATTTATTGTAAAGCTGCTTGGTGTTGTAAATACATAGTGCAATAGTTTCTAATATATGTTCACAATACATTATTGTGGCACTGAGATTAAAATCAGGTGTTTATTACTGAGGCATTTTTAATCTGGTACAAATCATAAAGGAGAAGCCAGGAGTGACTCACCAGCTTGGTAGAAATTGGAGTTAATTAAATACTTACATGAGAACAATAGCTGCTGTCAAACTGGAAGGCCATTGACAACAGACTGCAGAGCTTCTGCATTTGGGACACCATATGAGGCTTATTTCAAGTTTGTTCCATTTGCTTGTGTTCTGGTGATGTTGATACAGATATAAATGCCTGTTTACAGATAAAAATAGTTTTTTGAATCACTCTTCTGGATAAAGAAAGCCATGAGGAGTTTAAATTTTTGCTGTTCTCCAGTGACCTTCAATAACATCTCTCTCAGGTAGGGATAAAGGTTATCAACCCTGCACATCCAGGCTTTCCTCCTCGACAGATGCCACTGGCTCCTCAAACCTGTCAGCAGAGCAGATGTCATCAGTGCACCTCAACCAAGATCTGAAGAATTGAGAGAACTACACACCCTGGCCATGGAAAAAAGCAAAGAGGGGGGAAAAAACCCACTGTGATCAAGGCACATGTATTTCTGCTGTACACATCTATTCTTCAATCAAGTCATACCTGTTTCTCCTCCTGAATCACATTTTTCTACTAAAGAGAACATAATTTTGAAGTGTGTAGTCACCAGTTCTGTCTCCTCCAGATCCATCCCACCTTTTCAAGGATGCTCACAAAATGTGTCCCCCAACATCTTGACGGCCAGTTCAGCTTGCTCTGGGAAGGCAGCACTGCTCACTTGACTGACTTCCCACAGCATAGGTTTTTGGAGTTTCCCCCACCACCTCCTTGATAGCATCTAACCATAGAACTAGACTAGGAGAATAAACAAAGTAATTGACCAAGTGACACCTGGGTCAGACTTGAGTGTAAACACAGCATAAAATGTTTTGCAGAAAAAAGGTTCCCTGAGCAAACCAGCTAAAGTCACAAAGCCCAGTGGGCTTGAGGAAATGTCAGTTCAGGTCCATCACCAACAAATCTATTTCAACACTAATATATGTGGTCACATTTAATTTTCTTCTATGACTTGTGTTGTGTGACTGGGTTGTGTTTCCTCTGTGCTGTTCCTGAAGGGCCAGCACCAGGGTGAGATTTTTCAGTAAGACCTTGCACGAAAATGTGAGGTTAAAATAATATGTGGCTAATAATTAACTCATCTTCACATAATTTTAAATTCCTCATAACATTATATTAAAAAATATAGTGCAGTCATAGACCTAAAGGTATATCATTGCCATCAGTGTCATAGAAATTGCTCTCAGAGAAGCAATAATGAGAACTTCAGCATTGCTTATTCTCAGCCAACTTTCAGGGTTTGTAATGTGTCACTGCTACTTGTCTGCAGTCATTAAGGAGGTCATCTGAAAAGACAGACCTGAACTTGGACTTCAATATTTTCATCATGGAAATTTAAGCTTCACTCAGATGCGTTGACCTGAAAGAGGCACTTAATCAAAAGGGATCTCTGCTCAGAAAGAGCAAGCCGAGGTTTTTCCAGTAATGGCTAAAAATATGGTTGTCATGGCTGTGCATTTAATTGCACATCTGTTTGCAAGGTTATGATTTCCATTCCAGTTCACTAACATTTATTTTCAAGACACTTCCTATCTGACTAGAAATTCTGCAAATAAGTCTAGCAGCCACAAAACTAGGAAAGAGGTGTGTTGTAGCTGAAGATAAAAAGTGGCATCTTAAAATGCTCCTTAACATTTTCCAAATAGTCTGAGTACATCATCTTAGGAAAATTTGTTTCTTCTTTGACTTCCTTTTGAAATGTAGAGAAAATATTTTTTTTAACAAGGCCAAGTTCGAACTTCATTCCTAAAGCAGTTAATTATTTGTGTCTGTTTTACTTTCACCTTGAATTTCAAGATTAAGGTCTTTACGTTTGGATGTCAGCTCAAAAATTAAAGCCAAAAACCAAACACATGTGAAGGACCACTGAGTCCTTTTTACTGCTCACCTCTCTCATCCAAGTAGTGGCATATTTCTGGAAGAAGATTTTAAAATCTTGTCAGTGTTTTTTTGTTGCAGTATTGTGTGGAGAAGGCAGGCAGCTGTAAAGTGCACTATTAAAAGATAATTTTGAAAATCTAAGTAATGGAATCTGACAGGGATGAAATTTTCTGTCCTTAGGATGGTCTGTGGCACCAAAGGAGTGCTGTTAGCCTTAGCAGGGAATTAGGTGCCCAGGAAAGATAACTCTTTCCAGTGCAGTATCCTCATCACTCAGGCAAGGGAAAACCACCAGCTGCTGCTATTGAAACAAGTTGAGGAATGAGCACTTTCATGTCTCCCATCTACCTTGTGAATAGCAAGAAAATGTTTCCTTCCAGTGGTTTCTTTTGTTAGAGTTTTAACCCAATTCCATGGACAGCATTCAAGTGGGTTCTGGGCTGTGTTGACAGCAGCTGCTGACTCGTCCAAGAGGAAGACAGTAAGCTTGGGGCTTCCAACTTTTTTCAATTTCTCCTCAAATTTTCCTCTTACAGCTTCAATTTACATTGCTGTTATACTCCTAGTAATTGGAATACCATGCATGAAAGTCAGAATATATATAGTTTTCACACAATAAGTTTGCTGTTGCAAGGTGACCCTCTTCTATCAACTCAACAACCTTATTACATTTCTTTTTGGAGAAGATTTCTGGTGGAAGATGTTGCGAGTAGGACCAACACCAGCCGCAGATCTGAGGTTATAGCAGTTCTTCCACATTGGCTGGCCTCCTGGCTAAAGAACCTTCCTCTCGGCCTGTTTTTGTCTTCCAAACAGCTCAGAATGATGCCACCTGCTTCCTTTTACTCATCATGCAAAGTGGCAGGGCAAGGGGCATAGATACCCATTTCTTCATCCCCTGATACCTAAACTGGAAATACTGATTGTGTTTTTCCAGATCTCTTTCTTTGGCCTTATTTGTGCACCTTCTGTCAAAAAAATGCTGAACACGCCTCTGGAAAAGCAAAAGGCAGGTATCCTGAACTAGGCACATTGATGGATACTTCAGAAATTACTTGTCCTTAGCTATCTGCATTTCTAAAATTCAGATAATGATTGTTACTTGCCTTGAGGGCATATTGGGAAGATTAATTCATTAACTGTGTTCAGAAAGCAGAACAGTATCTTTTGGCTCCTAATTTAAATTCAGTAGCCAATGTTGTTCCTAAATCAATATGTAGGGATGTGAACAAAAAAAGATTTGTCTTTCAAAGGAGTTTATGTCCATTCATCTCTCAGCAAGAGCTCTCCTACTCTCTACTTTTAATTGACTCAGTTGAGAATTGGGAACCAAACCTCTGACCATTATGATCTAAATTTGTGTTTGTCAGAGGAAAAATCCAGCCTAAATAGTGCAGCTATTATACTCTCCACAACAGCAGCTATCCATGATTAAAGTATTATTCTCATTAACTTCATTATAAGCTTCCGCAATCAGAAGATACTTCACTAATGGGAACTTTCTGAGACGGCCTCTACTCTGATTAAAATGTCTTTTGTGCATATTTGCAATTGCAAACTTACATACATACAATAAACATTTCAAATGTCCATGCCATACTCTTACCTCTGCAGAACCATGGAGTAATTTTATCTCTTCATAAAACAGACAGTATGTTGTCTTTTCCTTTCTTTTATTTCCTCCCTATTTCATGGATCATCTGACCATAGTATTTTGATATTTATTATAGGAGGACTGGAAAGGATGTGGACCTGCATGTCAAATGTAGCTTTCCCCACTCCTCTTATCCTCTCATTTCTGTTTACAAGTCAGCTCCATTCCTTTCAACTTCCTCTGAAATACCTGATGCTTTCAAGTGATGTCATTGGTTTGAATGTGAAGACTAAATTGTTAAACATAATGTCATTATCATTCTTCAGGGTTTCTGCCAGTTGCCTAGAGAAGTGATGAAAGAACTCTTTCGTTCTTAGGTATAATTTGTCCCTTGGGATGTAGAGGAAGATTTTGCTTCTCTCTGAATCACTCCAGATTGCTACAGGCAGGTGGTAAGTGATCTCTGAATCACAGAATCACAAAATCAATTAGGTTGGAAAAGATCTTTAAGATCAACAAGTCCAAACTTTGACTGAACACCACCATGTCACTAGACCATGGCACTGAGTGCCACATCCAGTGATGGAAACTGCACCACCTCTCTGAGCAGCCCATTCAAATGTTTGACAACCCTTTCTGTGAAGAAATTCCTCCTGATGTCCAGCCTGAACCTCCCCAGGCACAGCTTGAAGCTATTTCCTCTGGCCCTGTCACTGGTTGCCTGGGAGAAGAGGTGGACCCCACCTAGCTCCTCTCAGGGAGTTGTAGAATGATAAAGTCTCCCCTGATCCTCCTTTTCTCCAGGCTGAGCCCCCCCAGCTCCCTCAGCTTCTCCTCATTAGACTTGTGCTCCACATCCTTTCCCAACTCTGTTGCCTTTCTCTGGATATATTCCAGTACCTCAATGTCCTTCCTGAATTGAGGGCCCCGGAACTGGACACAGCACTCGAGGTCCAGTGCCCAGCACACAGGGACAATCACTGCCCTGCTCCTGCTGGCCACACTAGTGCTGACACAGAAGGCCAGGATGCCACCGACCTGCTTGCCCACCTGGGCACACACCAGCTCACGTTCAGCATGCCTCATACATCGGAGTGGTGCAGAGTACTGCAGTGGGATTTTTGCTTTTGTCCATAGAATTTTGTGCTCCCTATCCCCTATGAGTACTGGAGGATGTCATGGCAAAGCCTTTGGTCTTCTCTGCATGCCATACTACAGCACTGGCAATAGATTTTTTATTATATGTCTTATCACAGACTGTTGTAAGTGCTTTATTGGCCTGTGAAGGCATGTGAAATAAATGTTTATAGACTTTTTTGTCCGACACATTTATTATACACTTGTTAATAATTGTAAGGAATTGAACTTGTTGAACCAACTAATCCAGTCCAGGGTTTGCATGTTCACTTTGGTGTGACCAGTTCTTTATTCAGCCAAACACTTTCAATGGATTTTTCAATTCTCTTGCAATTGGTCTGTGTGCAAATACAACAATCTGGACAAGTCCAAGTGGTAACCACTTGTTGAAGTGGTGAACTTGCAGTACAGTCTGCACTTAGCTAGGCCACTTGAGTCCAGCTGTGGAAACAATCCCATTTCAAGGAAGCATTTAAACACACAGAATAATTGCTTGAGATGACTAGGATTATGATGGATTTGCAAGGATTTCCAAGACAAACAGGACACTGGGATAATGCAGTCAAGACCTCCCATGTTTACAATTAATGGAGCACCAAGGAACTGTGTGACCAAAACTTCTCTGAGATACATCAGAACATAGGGAATTCATTAAGCAATCAGGCATAGATTTACTAGGTGGAAAAGGAAAACCATGACCTTAGAAAGCAATTGTACTCCTGGCTCTGGTGTATCTATAGATGATCATCTGAGCTGATGAATTTACAGCACAGATGGATCTGGCCTCACCCCATGGTCACTTCCAGCTATGTTCGGGTTTTTCAGACTCATTCTGAAAGAAGATCTTTTCATTTCTATGGGTTCCGTAATGATAAAGGTTCAGCAGCTTGGAGGATGGTCTTATTTTTTCCCATGGTAAGTCTTTTAGTTTCTTTCAGTTCTATTTTTCTACACTATGAAATAGCACAAAACTCTACCCACCACCAAGCTGTGGTAAAAACAAAGCAGTTTGTAGGAGTAAAAGTCACTTTTGTTTTTAAATACTCCCACACTTCTTATATTGTGGAGAGGAAATAGAAATTAATATACCAGGTTTTTTTTCTTGGTTTCTGATAAGATTTTTACACTGGTTTTAACCCTTTAAGATACTGGGTTAATATCTAGGCAATGTCTGGAGTCTCCAGTGGGAGGTTTGAATCCACAAAATTATTAGAATGAGCTGTAGCTCACGTTCCCAGAAAACAGAAATTATTAAGGAGCAGACAGGCCACAAGCCAGACTAACCTTTTTATACTCTTTTAGTGCCAAAACATTGTTCTTGGTAGAATCTTTCTCATGCTCCTCTTTATTTCCTGTTGGGTGGTCAACAGCAGAAGCCCGGAGTACAAGTCAGGTGATAAGAAGATTTCTCAGCAGGGTCTGAAGTCAAAAAAGATCCAGAATCACTGGAGCCAAAGCTGTAAAGATCTGCCAAATCTGTGCTTAGCCTAGCTCTGCTACAGGAAATTATTACCTGCCCTTACACCCTGCTTTCCATCTGGCTTCCCTTTGGTTCTTTAAGCAAAAAAAAAAATCAAAGTTCTTCATTTATAATCGTACAAGCAAGATGTCAATGGCACTTTGAGAATTTTACTGTATTAAGTAGTCCACACAATCCTCAACAAAGTAGCTGAGAGAAAAGATCTTGAAAGACTTTGTATCAAATAAGTGAAAACAAGAGGAAAACATCACACTAGAGACACTGATAAATAAACAAAGGCCTTATCTGAACATATGTCTATAACCATTGTCAAATGATTAAAGAATCACAATTTTTCACTTTGGAAGAATGGATAAATAAGTGATGTTTAAAGTTTTAAACATTAAGACCTGTGGTCTCACCTTTTATTGATTCAGATGCTATTTATCTCCATGTATATTTCCCTGCAACTAAACAGAAATGATTCCTATTATATTCTATTCCTTTCAGAAAAAAAAAATCAAACATATCCTGCCTGGGAGGAAAGCCAAAATGTTGAAAAGATATGATGAATGAGTGTAGACATTAGCTGAAGCAAGAGCACTGAACAAAAAATGCCAGGCATCGGCATGATACTGTTTTTATTGTCACTAGAGAATCTGAAGGCTGCTGCTTGTTAAAATATCTTTTTTTAAAATTATTTTTATTTTTTATTTAATACTTAATTCTGGATAGACTGAATGCTGGCTATTTTTAATTGATTGTCTATCTCTGTCACACCAATCCCAAAACAAACAGGCTGGAAACCCCAAAAGATACAAGGGCTGGTTGTGGTTGGTTCTTGAGATGCACAAGGGAGTTGCTCCATACTGGCTCCCAAAACAGGAAGCCAACATTTTCTTCTTCCCCATGCAAGCTGAAATCTGCAGTCAAGAGAGGGTAATGGGAATCTTTTCCTCACTGGACAATTCTCCTCAGTCACCATCCCTTAGTCATTCCAAACTCGGCTCCAAAGGACAGCAAAGTTTGTTGGTGATGTTTCCATAGAACTTCATGGTTTTTTCAGTTCTGCAAACACTGTGAAATATCCCACTATGTCCTTGACATCCAGAGATGACGTGGGTCCTGGGGGAGACTCACAACCCAATAGAGACCAGGTGGGATGTGCCAAAGTCTAAGATGGTGCTAAGTACTGAAATTTAAGCAGTGGACACTAAGTGGATTACGAGCAGAGTTTTGTCACGATCCCTTCACACTGCCCATTCAAATAAAAAGCAGTTCTTTCCACCGTATAGCAGAAAACAAAATTTGCTCTGTCCTGCTCACTGTTACCTTGGTACAAATCTGTTGCCAGGCAAAGATGTGCAGCTGTGCTGGTACAGTGCTCCAGCAGGAAAATCAGTCTCCCAATAAATCCATGAACATGCTCATAGATCCTGGATCTGAAACACATGTGGCCAGATTGATGTCCAGCCAGTGTCAGCTGGACTCTCTCTGTACATCACTCCCTCGTACTAACAGCAGACATTTTCTGTAAGAGCTGCCTGCCTGGAGCAGAGATAAAATTCCTGCTCATCTTTAATCTCAGAACATCAAGTCTGAGCTTGGGTGATACCTGTTAATATCAAGGCTTCTGGAAGAACTTAGGTGGATCTGTAGGCACACAAACATCTCAAGCTTGCTGAGTGTTCTTTCAGCAGCCTCTGTATCTCCATGTCAAGTACAACAGCAGTTGACAACAACTACACAGTACCTGTGTGGCCTGGGTACTTTTCCTTGCTCTTGCCTTCCACCCCAGCTCCTCCAAGGAGTCACTCATTGCTATGATTTCATTTATCCGCTCTTGATGCAGATAAGAGGTGTTTTGCAGAAGGGTGAATTGTTTCCCCTTTTTTGAGGAGTGCCTTAACAGCACTATGTTTAGACGGGTTTCCATAGGAAGGATGTCCCCCTCAAAGAAGTGTGAGAAATGGAAAAGCTAATGAGACTAATCTACAGGGTTTTTAAGGCATGCATCTCTGCTCAGAATGAAAGATGCATATGGATTATAGCTATAAACAGAGCCCTTCCTGAGCTTGTGCAGAGCTCAGGGCAGATCTGACTCCTCTGCAGTTCCTTCAAAAGACATGGCAGCAGATCTATCTGCCCAAAGTGTCCTTCTCAATTAGAAAGGGGGTAAATCCCAGCATCAAGGGGATAAATTAATTTTCTATTGGTCTATATTTTGTTTTTATCAGCACCGCATCTGAAAAACAAAACAAAACAAAACAAAAACAGGTGCAGAACTTCCCTTAAGATCTAAACCAGTAATGCATGGAAATCAACACAAGCCAGAAAGAAAAAAATGGAGAGGCTTTAAGATTCCTGGCTCCATTGAAAGCCCAGGAGCTGCTCCTGCATACCTGTGCAGGGTTATTAATAGGGTAAACATGTCCAGAGCCATTTTGGCTGATGCCTGAGCTGCAGAATCACCACCTGTCAGCTCCATGACCAGTGTGGCCCCTGATAGCAGACTCAGCTCAGGCACACTTAGCTCACTGTCTGGGATGCATTCAGGCTCTTTGTTTTCTTTATGAGATGAGGATTTGCCAGCCCTAGTACTTCTATATACTGACAGCTTAACTGCTGATGTCAGATTTTGCTGAGAAATGAGTTAATTTATGATTGCATGAAATGTTTGTCAAAAAGACAAAACACTTGGATCTGTTGGCAGTATATAAAACTATAAATACTAGAGAACATAGTGACAGGAGCCAACATTTATTAAAATTATGGCCTGTAATGTTTTCAATAACCACTTTCATTTGATTATTATTATTATTTTGCACTAGGAGGTTTCTAAAACTATATGATCTAGGCAGACAGAGCATGCCTAGAATACAGGTGGGCAGCAAGTTCCATCATGAAGGACTCAGAAAAGGGAACAAGCAGAGATAGGAAAGAAGTCTGTGATCACACCTAGTAAGACTGCTCCACAGGTAAGTTCCATCAGTCCTTCTGATAGAGGTGCTACTCCTTATCCAGTGACTTTCTGATGTCTTTACTGCAGATTCTTGGATAGTAATCATGTTGGAGTAACACTAGGAAAATGAAGAGTAGGCTGTCTTCCTCCTGACCTTCTGAAGCCACTCTGCAGAACTGAACCCTTCTGAGTTTTTGCCAAGGGTCACAGATGCATTTGCCAGCCCCAGACAACTCCTGATCCATGAAGTCATAAAGGACATTGGTGCACTGAACAAGGTAGGGACTCTTTATAGCAAGCTGTTCTTGTTCACTGCCACCTCCTCCTGCTTGTTATGGATCCCAGATCACTCCAAGAAACAGGCTTCCCTTCAGCTGTGCTCTGTCCTTGCTGTTTATGTCACTGATCAGGACTCTGATGGGCCAGTCCTCAGACAGCTACACGAGAGGGGCCCTGCTGTAGTGAATCTCACACCTAAAGGCCTTTAAATAAAAGGCAGAAAAGGAATTCAATGTCCAGAGAAAGCAAGTAATTTACTTGAGAGGAAATTATGGTTGAACTGGTGAAAGATTTTAGGTGTCCCGACATAAAACTTAGCTCCACATCCACCAATCCTGCCACTTAGTCTTTTTCTCCCTGACCTCACCTGTCTTCCATATTATTCCTACTGTATGCTATTCCCTTTTTACTTTTGGGCCTTTCTCTCACTCCCAGGGAAATTTCCTGGACTTCATGCTCTTCTACCTTTTTCTCTGCTTCATTTAAGTATTTTCTTGCTACTGGCCCCCAGCGAAAATAATACTTTGGATTTCATTTCCTCACGTTTGCTTTAGAGTTTGCATGTCTCACACTGCTCTTGACCATTTTTGTCCAGAGCACAACCAAGGAACGAACCACCAGTATGAGACTGGCAAAATTCCAGACAGACAGCATTGCACAGTCACTCCACTGTCAGTACATGAGCCTTGCCATACTATTTGCTCCAATTCTCTGTTTATTTGATTTCAATTAGATTGTCCAATCTTTCCTTTGAGAGACTACAGCATATTGCTCAGCACTAGACCTTTGTTATCTATTGATACAATCCTCTTTCTGTGAAGTATGCAACTCAGGTCAGGCTCCTCTACAATCACATTCATGGCAATATCATGAAGATATTTCAATTATTGAGATTGCTATGAATTTGTGTATTGAACAATACTAACCTCCTCTGTTAATCTCAACATTAGCAAAAGCTTAGACAATTATTTCTTTTACACTAAAATTCTGAAGAGGAAGCATGAGTGCTGGTGAAAGCCTGATTAGAAGATATATATTTTTTTTATATATTTTTAATTTTTGGGCTCAATTCAGTTGTCCAAAAAGTGTGTAGCAACTTTTAAGATGCCATTGACATCTTAAAAGGCACAGGTATGTCCCAGGAGCTACAGGACAGGCAGGATGGAACTCGGAAGTGGTCCTAGATGCTTTTCATCAGCCATGGTGGCCCCTTTCCTGCTGAGCCTAAACCAGGAGTGTAGCAGGGTACAATTTCAAGCTTAGCTTATCCCATTTCCCAGGCTGTTATCTCCTGCATAGCTGGCAGGGAACAAACTGACATCACTGAGACCCCTCTGCTCCTTAGATCCTCAGATGCCCTTAACCACTGTTGCAGAAGAGGAGCAACAACTCAGCATCTGAAAACATCTTCTTTAATCCACACAGCCAGCTAGGGTAGAGATCTAAGCAAGAAAAATATGTTCTGACAGAATGTTTTCTAGGCTTTTCAGGAGAAATTCTGGCCATCACAGATCCTTTTCTGGCTTGCAGAGAAAAATTAGTAAGATAAATGGGCAGTACAATGATGTGGTCCCTTGATATTGAAAGCATGAGCAGTCAGGTAAAGAAACTGCATTAGCATGAAAGAGAGAGAGCTGCAGCAGTTAACCTGTTCCAGCCCTTAGAGGGTCACAGGAATGCTAAATATGCTCTCCGATTTGGAATATTGTCATAAAAGGGCACTCTGAAGACATCATAGGGTTTGTAAGACTTCCCAGAGACAGTCAGCCCAGTCAGGTCCTCAGGGGTGTGGCAGTCACTCATGTTTTCAAAAGCATTCGTGATGCCAAACATTCATCAAGAGGTCTGAGTGTCTCTCTGCACAAGCTGCTTTACCAGCAAACTTTCACTTTTCCTGGGGCTTTTACCTTAATGCAGCAACGATCTTCAGTCATTCCATCTTACAGCACTGAGGAGATGGGTTTTGCTGCCTACAGAAGAGCCAACACTGAGCAATTCTACTGGAGTTATGCACACGCAATCATAAGGAAAGATATTGCCTAAGAAGAAAAGAAAATTAATAGGTGCTTTTAATTACATGATAGATTTGTCATGATGTGTCAGATTAACCCTGGCTAAGGGCTGAAATTCCATCCTGTTGCTTGCTCCTGCTCTGCCACTGCTTCCTTTGGCCCTTTCCAGAACTTGTTTTGCCCCCAGCACCCCCAGGCTGGCTGATGTGGAACCACTGGAGCCCCCTGGGACCATCTGTGTCCTATACAGGGCAGCCCTGAACTCTCCTCACAGAGACCCCCCTGCAGCCCCAGAGCCAGCACCTGGGCATGTGCACCTGGTTCACATGAGAAGAAAAATATTAAAATAGAGCTAAGCCATTTCAAGTTTAAGGAGAACCACATATCTGGTTGAGCTTAAAAATCAATTATAAGAATATGATAGTAGCAGAACAAATTGAAGTAAAATTATAAAAGTAGAGGAAATTTACATTTTGTGGGTCTTACAGGATATTAATAAATTTGTTGTTTAAAGATAGGACTGTGCAGTAGGTTCAGCTTCATGTCTTCAAACTGTGGTCTCACAGAGATGAACTCCAGAGGTGCCTTGTTGAGTAGGAAGGGCAGTGGCAGAGCTCTGATCATCTTCAGCTGGTGAAGGTCAGGAAAAATCCATGAGAGCTTTAAGCTAACACAAATAAGTATAAGTTTTCTTTAATGGAAAACTAGCCTGCTGCCTTTCACTAACCCCAAGAAGCCCAGCATCGGAGTATGGCAATGAGGCAAGGTAGGCAACCATGGCACAGCAAGTCCTTCTCCTCATGTGGACAAAGTCTGCTTGAACCAAGCCACAAGGATCAGTCATAACCTCTCAGCTTGCTCCTCGGAGCAACTGTGAGTCAGACCCTTAATTTGGTTTGCCCAGTGGTTGGTTCCTGCTGTGTTGCTGGGGCTCAGCTGAGTCGGATGCAAGGCAAGTGGCTGAAGTAGTTCTCAAGTGGAGAAAAAAAACAAGTTTAAAACACAACAGAGTGAAGAACATGCTTTTGATAGTAGATCTCTGATTCCACTTACCCTGGAAGACCTATTTGATGAGAGGTAATAGATTGGCAGTACACTTTAATATCACAGTTAGACAAGCTGGGTGTCATCAAGAAAGATTCCAGATGCTGAAAGCAGAAGGAAGGAAAATGTAGCAATGAAGTAAATAGCCCAGCAATGTCTCCTTCTTCCCTCACAGTTCTGACAGCAAGGAAATTAGCTCTGAAGGTTTTCAATACCACAATGTGACTGAAACTCAAAGAAAACAACTCTCCTCTGAAATTTATCACAGTGCTTGCAAATTCCCCACCCTGGATAGGGCAGACTTCATCTGCCTGCTCTTTTATCTGTCTCCTGTGCAATGGTGGATATAAATTCTGCTTAAAAAAATAATAATAAGTGTTTTAGAACTTGTACTTCAGCCAAGATTCAATGTTCTTTTCAACGTCAGCAAATTGGAAAATCTCAGCGTAAGTTGAAAGTTGAAATAAATGAGCTCTGAGATCTCATTGGCGGGAGGATTTGTTTTGCCTTTTCTTTTTCTTGGCTGTTTATATTTTTTGTTTTTCCTGAGATTTCTTGCCTCTTTCCTTGCTGTGACGCAAGCAAAAAAACAATAAAGCATTTGATGGTGCAGTCTGTCAAGGAAGATGGAGAAGAGGGCAAACTTACTGCCCAGGTAAAGGCATCACAGATAGGCACTTTCTAGTAAAAAAGGTGGGAAAGCTTCAGCTGCCTCTGCAGATGCCAGATCGAAAGACTCATTTCAAGACACAGGAGTCTGCTTGCAGAGACTGCATTGTGAAGAGAAGGCATTAAATTATATAAGGCAGCCCACAGGAAAAAACAAATTACTCCCCCACCCTCTGCACTGACCCTCTGTCACCAACCAAGACCTCCCAAAGGTTCATTCAGCCTCTGTGAGATTCAGAATGCCAAATCCTATTTTGGTGGGTGGTTTTATAGTAGAAACCTTGCACTTGGGAAAGTGCTCAGGGCGTCATCACAGGGAAAGGATTTTTCTGAAAGGGATCAATAAAAGCCACACATGAAAGCCAAGAGCACACATGCTAGGAGATGGGAAATGCCAAAGGCAGATTAATCCCTCTCATCTTCAGGATCTAAGTGCAGTACTGACATAGCCACCCTCCTTAAGATAGGAGCCAACTTTCAAAGAGACTGCTGGAAGTGCGAGGCTGAGCCTGGAACGCAGATGTGGAACCACATATATGAAACCTCTGGGAAAGCAAGCCAAGGTGGATCCCAATAATTTTATTTCCCTGTGAGCCATTTTTTCTCAGTACAACCTTGTCTCATACTGTTCCCCTCTTATGAAAGGTGAAGAGCCCTGACTGGGGCAGCAGCCAGGATTATGGAGTTAACACCAGGCTGAGCAACATCAAAATCTTATCAACTGTTCCAGCAATAAGGGGATGTTATTCTGCAACTATGAAGAGAAACACACAGGGAAAAAAAAGAAACGGTAATGAATTTCAGGAAGTAATTTAGTGCTACTTAGGGGAGCACAATCACTCAGAGTGATGAAAAGTTTAATTAAGAGTAATTTATTAATAATAATTCCTTTTAAATAGCCCGTGTGCATGTGTGTGTGTGTTTGTACAAACAGTGAATCTGCCTTGGCTCTTGGTAATCCTGTGAGTGCTTTGGCCAGGAGATAATGAACCATGAAGTACAGAGATCCAGTTGTCTGACAATGCTTCATAATAAGAACAGGAAACGAAGTGTAAAAAAGGGATGGGATATGAATGCATTAAATGTTGCTTGTTTTTCTGCACTCATACGAAAAGAGTGAGCCTCCAATGAGTGGAATTGTACTTGGCAGCACCAGAGGTGTTTCAGATGCAATCTTTGATCAGTCATGCTCCTGAAGCAGAGAAGATTTTGTCTTGCCTTATTTTAAGGATCACACACCAAATTCCTTGTTGCAAGATTATTAAAAATATTTTTATCTGTCATAGCAAAAGTTATGAATTCCCTGAGAGGAGAAATACAGAAAAACAAATGCCTCCTATGATCTGTTGTAAAGCAGTGGTTGCAGACCCAGCATCAAGTTTTTATATATTTTTGTCCCTGGCTCTTATCTCTTAAACAAGTGCTTCTAAGGAGTATTAGATTTATAGTGGTGATAATGTGTAGATCATTGCTTCTTGGAAAATTGCAAAAGAAGGAAAGAAAGTAAGAAAACATTGTGGCTTTCATTTTTCTTTCTTTGCAAGGAATGCTCATTAAGAACTTTGCTGAGAGATTACAATGGTTTGGTTGGTGTATCTTTTTTTTTCCCCTCACTCAGTTATAAGATGTACTCATATGAGAACATAAATAGCAGTAGAAGTGAAGAATTGGGTATTTTTTACTAATACTGGAAGAACCACTACAGCAGTGCTGAGTGCAGTTTTCTTGTCTGCATTCTCAGATAACTAGAACAGGGGTTGACAGATATGACATGGAGAAACACCATAAGAGAACATCTAGGGTGGGCTTGGAAGTCAGGAGAGGCTTCTGTACAGGTTACATAAAGACTCATCCCACCTTCTCTTACCTCCACTTCATATCAACATCTCCCATCTTCTTTTTCTAGTCACTTGGGAACATCCAGTTCCACTTTCTTCCATACATATAACTTGCACCCTCTGGTTGCTCCAGACCTTCTGTCCTTCAGCCATTTATCTTCTTGTGAGCATGTGATTTGTTTATTTCCTCCTCAAAAAGACTTTCAGCTCAGCTTCTTACAAAACAGCCTCTGGTAACATACAGCCACACTTGAGTTCCAGTGCAACATCCAGCAAGGATTCCTGTGGCCCTTCACCCCTCTTACAGCTATTCAACCTTTCTTCACTTCCCACCTTCAGAGCCATCAGAGCACTTTTCCCAAGCTAAGCTTGTTCAGCTGCACAGGGGTAAAATAACAGGGAAATGGGAAGAATATCTTGGGTTAACCCCAGTAGGCACCATAGAGACACTCAGCCACTCCCTTCCAGTGGGATGGAAGAGAGAATTGGAAGGGTGAAAGTAAGAAAATATGTGGGTTGAGATAAAGACAGCTGAACAGACAAACAGACACAGCTGTGTGCACAGGCAGAGCAAAAGAAAGAATTTTTTCACTAAGTCTCATCACCAGGCTGATTTTTGAATTTCAGAATCACAGAATATTCTGAGTTGGAAGGGATCCACAAGGATCATCGAGTCCATCTCTTAAGTTAATGGCCCATGTAGGGATCAAACCCACAATCTTGGTGTTAGGAGCACCAGGCTTTGGCCAGCTGAGCTCATCTCAGCCATTTCTAGGAGATGTGGAGAGTTCTAGATCTAGGAGATCTCACATAATGCTGACTGAGGAAGACAAATGTCATAACTCCAAATGTCCCTTCTTTCCTCCTTCTTATTTTCAGTTTTATATGCTGAGCGTGACACCACATGACATCATATAGTATGGAATATTCCTTTGGATAATTCATAAAATCATAGAATCATTCAGGTTGGAAAAGATCTTCAAGGTCATCAAGTCAGGACTTTGACCAAACACCACCTCATCAACAAGACCAGAGAACTGAGTGCCACATCCAGTCTTTCCTTAAACACCGCCAGGGACAGTGACTCCACCACCTCCCTGGGCAGCCCGTTCCAATATTTGAACAGCCTTTCAGTGAAAAAATTCTTCCTGATGTCCAACCTGGACCTCTCCTGGTGCAGTTTGAGGCCATCTCCTCTCATTCTCCCACTTGCTGACAGGGAGTAGAGCCCACCACTCCTCCTTTTAGGTGGTTATAAAAAGTGATAGTTGGGTTCATCTGTCCTGGAAGTTTAATGTCTTATACCTCACTGTGTAACCCACACTGTTGTCTTCGCAAATCAAAAACATGACACTGAACGAGCTACTCTAAAGAAAACCAACACAGCACAAAGCAGAAAAATGAGGTTTCAGCCTATCTTTCCAATTAAGTGTCACAAATGTTATATGGGTATGGAAGAGGAAGAAGCTTTGAGGGAGGTAAACAGAAAAAAAAAGTGCAGTAAAAATGCAAAACCCACATGAACTTTCATTACTGAAGGCCTCTACACATTTCTCAGAGCACAAGAGGAATCAAGTTCTTGTAACTTAATGCTTGAGAATCATTAGGCTAAAGAAACATCTACTAGCCTTTACTCTCTTCAAAGGTGTAATTAGGTAGCTTCTTAAGACCTTTTTATGGCATTGTTTTCAATTATTTTGCTTGAGTTTGCTTTGGTTTTTTTAGTGTCTGAGACTCAAGCAGCTCTATAAAGAAATACAGACAAATACAGTAATAAATCTGACTTCTCTCTACTTAGTCCTCTATCTAAAGAGTCACTTTCTTGTATAAAATCAATCAAAAGATTTTTTGGAAAACTGATTGACTCTACAAAGTTATCATAATATGAGTAACTCAGATTTATTTCAAACCACATTCTTCTTTGCAGCTGCAGTAGAAGATGAGAAACAAGAAAAGGCGATATACATCAACCTGTTCACATGCACTAGCTCATGGTACTCAGCAGTAGCATCAAAAATAGCCCACAGAATGGGGAAAGATATAAATATATAGATATACAGATGCATAGATATATCTAAAGCTTCAGAAAAAAAAATATTCTGTTATTTCAAATAAT
The DNA here is from genome assembly GCA_013400175.1 of Phainopepla nitens. Classification (NCBI taxonomy): domain Eukaryota; kingdom Metazoa; phylum Chordata; class Aves; order Passeriformes; family Bombycillidae; genus Phainopepla; species Phainopepla nitens. Next base: position 392,699 of record VXBQ01001802.1, on the reverse strand, counting down.
GCATCTGGGAGGGGTAAAAAAAAGGATGCACCTACATGATTTCTGGATTCAGTCTTCCCTAAAGCAGAGAACAGCTGAGTTCTGAAGTGCTTATTTTTTAAGGGAAGTGAGAAATAGAAGTGGTATGATGAGAAGATGTCACAGAAAGAGGCTTCAGTGGCTGGGTACCAGCTTGGAATTGTGTTGGATAAAGTGAGAGACAGCTCATACCACACTGACCCCAGAACAGAATATACACAGAGAATGTTCAGTATTAGCAATGCCCTGGTGCTCTGCTTTCCCTAAAGGTCTGCTGGCATTAGTGGGATGATAAAGCAGTTTATAGAATGAAAATTATTCTGGGGAAATATTGATCAAAAGCATCTGCTGTTCTCATTGCTTACTTCTGAAAATAACTGCCTGCTTTGTAACCAAGCAAAGGAATTTGGTGAATACAGCATTGCATAAGGTCTACGAGGGCATATTAAATGTGGGATAGGTAGTCGATATGATCTACAAAAGAACCTAAAAAGAGAATTGTAAAGGATTAGGCACCCATCCTTCTTTATTCTTTGGTCCTTTTGCAAGTGCTGTGTGGCACCCTTACTCATCTCTGTATGCAGAAATCCCTTAAGAAACACCCCAAGCTTTAATCACAATCCTTTAAATGACATTTGAACCTTGGATTTCAAGTTTCAAGAACAGAAATGAATCATGAGCAGAATTTTCCCTTAACTTCTCAGCTCCTCTACGAATCTTTCCTTCCCCCATCTCAACCTCTTCAGTGAGATACAGGCTGTACTTGCAGAGCAGAAAAAGGCACCTTTCGTTTTCTGGAGGAAAGCAAGTAAAAGTGAGCCATCGAGGCAGGACAGGACAGGTTCACTGATCTTACACATTTTGACTGATCTCTCCTCTTTGTCCCTTGTGTTTCTGCCTCAGCCTTCTCTCTTGGTCCTCAACTTCCATTAAGATCAACAGAAAGTCTCTTATCACACCCTGTTATTTGCAAACATCAAGCTTGGAACGTTTAAACATTTTCCCTTAAATGTATGCTCTGATTGTGGAAAAGCAGGGTCTTTAGGAAATTTCAGCAAAATTGCTTCTGCTGTTTGAAGGAATAACACAAAGGGAAGAAGCAGATATGAAGTAATTTAAAGTCAATCTAGTGAAGCAAATCTTCCATAGACTTAAATTATTTCCCTGTTTTCATGGCAATTCTCTAGTACCCTCATGCTCACCTCCATGCTTCACTTACCAGCAGTGTCCTGTCCACTCTCCTTGTGCCTGGTGAGCTGCAGATTCAGCAGAATATATTATACAAAGTCTTTTGGGCCTTCTAGAACTTTCAGTCTAGCAAGGACATTCCATCCCATGTTTTGAGCCTAATTTTTCTTGAAGTTGCTTCTTTTGGCTGATAGAGACAATTATGGGACTGAAAGTAGGTTGGCACCCAGGGAGGCAGGAGGAGCAGAAGGGCCCAGAACCCAGCTAGGAGTGATGAGGAGCCAGAGGACTGTAAGGAAAGAGAAGGGGAAAGCACTGGGATGAGCAGAGGATTCATTTCAGGCAGTGTCACAGTCTCCAGAACAGTAAATACAATGCCCTGAGCTATAGGATTGCCCTGGGATGTTGCAGTTTGCTGTCATAGTCCCACTGAAAATGAGACAGAAGGGAAAACATGCAGCCCACCTACCACATCATCACCAGCCCCTGCAGAACCCTCACAGGAGAATGCAGGCTAGTTCTCTGCCATCCCACACAGCCAAAGGTGAATCTTTCTCTTCTTCTGCGAGACAGAGGGTAGACTACTGCAAGAATTATGCCCTGAGGGCTTCTGGCAAATTACAAATGAAGTTTTCAGATTGACAAGTCTGTAAGAGACACAGACACAATCTTGTGCTGGGAGAGAATGGCAATAAAAAGCAATCGTGCTTTTATACTGCTGAGCAGAGGCAGTAGGCATTAAAAAAAAATGCTCAGCCAGCAAACTGAAACAGCAACAGCAAAACACCACACTTTTTGTAAAAATTCAAACCACCTCAAGGAGTAAATTAACACTAACGAGTCCTGAGCTCCTCACCCCATCAGAAATGGCACTATTGCCGTATTTATTGTTTCTGTAAGCTTCAAAAGCTGGAATAGGGACCCCTTAAAATAAATCAGAGAATTTCAAGATGTGGTGGTTGTAAGTGCATTAGTTGTGTAGATGGGGAGTTTTTTGCCTGAGCTATTTTTAAAGACCATCAGAATTACTCATCTATAGTTAGCACTCCTAGAAAAATTATCTGTCCAGTATATTTCAGACATCAAATCTAAAAAGGAAACTGAGCGCCATAGAGAAAGTAATGAGAGCTATTTTGTACTCCACTCTGTATTTCAATATATTTGATCCCACCTAGTTCAGTGACCATTGTGAATAAAGATTTCTTAGTTACACTTTAAAATCTCAAGACCTGAGATGGGTAAGTTATGATTGCAGTCACCATGGAGAAGGGTAAAAAGAAGCCCTGAGGAACCACATTGCCAATGCCAGAATTGAGAATAAAGATTGATGTCCAAGTGTTCTGCCTTTGGATGAAACTCAATAACCTTCAATATGCACTTCAATAAGCCAAAAGAGCTGGTTTACTCTCATTATCCCAAGAAGCACATGCTTGACCAAGTACAGGTTTTGTGAAAGAGCATTATGTTGAAAACTATTATCACCAAGCAGTCAGAGCTACTTCAAGTAGAGCAAGTGTGTGCCAAAGTCCCCTTTTCACCTTCTTATGTGATCTGAATGGAGGTTCCTGCTCCCCTCCTTGAAACACATCAACTTAGCATTCCTGCTTTTCTTACTTGTTATGGGTCATTACTATGACTACCAGTGTAGAAAGAGATCTGGGGCATCTTTTAGTCAACACACAAAATTCAAGTTCTTTAACGAGTACATTGATTCAGGCTAGGATAGAGTTCATTTTCTTGATAGTAGCTCATGTGGTGATATATTTATGATGAAAATAGTGTTGATAACACAGGGGTATTTTAGCTATTGTTGAGTAGTCTTTACACAACATCAGGGGTTTTTCTGTTTCTCCTCCTCTCCTGTTGCCAGTGAATGGGCTGGAGTGCACAGGAAGCTGGGATGGGACACAGACAGGATAGTGGAGAACAGGACAGTGATCAAACGAGTGTCCCATACCATATGGCTTCATGCTCAGCAAGTAGCACTAGACAGAAGAATCTTAGAGCCATGGAATCACAGAATATGCTGAGCTGGAAGGGACACATCACGATCACCAAGTCCAATTCCTAGCCCTATGCAGGACAGCCCAGGGGTCACACCATTGTGCCTGAGAGCATTGTCCAAACACTTCTCAAATTCTGTCAGGTTTGGGGCTTGCACTTATCTGAGGAGTTTGTTCCAGTGCCCAACCCTCTGGGTGAAAGTTTTCCTGCCATCCAACCTAAACCCCCCGACTCAGCTTCATGCTGTTCCCTCCAGTCTTGTCAGTGGTCAAGAGAGTGAGGTAATCAGCCCCTGCCCTTCCACTTCCCCTTGTGAGGATGTTGAAGACCATAATGGGGTCTCCCCTCAGCCTCCTCTTCTCCAGGCTGAAGAGACCAAGCAATCCCAGCCACTCCTCATATGGCTTCTCTTCCAGATCCTTCACCATCCTCATTGTTCTCCTTTGGACACTCTCTAATAGATTTTTTATATTGTGGTCCCCAAAACTGCACACAGGACTCCAGGTGAGGCCACATCAATGCAGAAGAAGGAAAAGACTTTGGCCATCAGATTAAAGCTTATAGCAGTTAGGGGATACTAATTAACAGTGTGCCCGCACAGACATCTTTCCTACTTATTTCAGTATAAATTCAGATAAAAATTTTAAAAAAGGTGTCACGATTTCTACCCATTTTCCTCATTCTAATTTAGAGAAATTACTTTTGTCAGGATGCAGAAGATATCATCACTGATATCCAAAATCCTCAGGGTATCTTTTAGAGAAGAGTGAGTGCAAACATCTCTATTTGGCATCTCTGGAGACCCAGAGTCCCATAAAAGTCAATATCCAGCTCTCAACCTGTGTGAGCATATTACTCATTAAAGTTAACCAAAAAGGCAAGCCATGGGCCTGATGAGCCATGAATACTGTTCCAGATTGTGTGGGAAGAACAGCCATGGGACAGACACTTCTGTTTTTCTTCACAAACTTCTTCCAGTTTAGGTGTGTTTTGCCTTACACAAAACAAACAAACAAACAAATCTAAAACAAAACAAAACAAAACAGCAACAAAATTAGTCTACTTTGTATTTATAGGGCAGTGGAATGAGGAAAGCACGAGGACTCAGGCATCTACCCTACTAGCAGTGCTGCTCACAAAGAAATGACTCTGTTCTCACAAGATTATGAGCTTGGCTTTTAATAACAGCTTTTATGAAGTGCTGGCCCCTCTTCCCACAGGAAGGGACCTCCATCCATGTAAACTCTCCTTCACAACAGCATGTGCTACGAGTATTTGATTTCATCTTCTCTTCTGCCTTTTCAGACGAAGGCTGAAGATGTCAAGTCTTTGCTGTTGATTCTGTCAGCTGGGACTTGCTCTAAGAAAAGTCAACTAATATGTAACTCACAACTGTGTGACAAAACTTCACAGGAGTACCAGTGCTGCCCTTCCAGCCTGTTTTGTTCAAGTAGGCAGACCTTTTCTGAAGATATTGGGAAGATGTGTTTTCTTCCTGTGCCTCCATTTACCCTAAATCAGACCAGATTATGCCATTCTGCATCCAGGTTTTACAATTTGGTCATCTGGTTACCCCACGCCTGAAGCATATTTTATTACCAAGGAAAACACAGCTCCTCAACCTAAATACAGAAAATATTCAAGAAGCGACTGTGTATTAGCTCTGCTGAAGCTTTGATTAGGCAATTCACGATGTTCTTAGCAAAAAGACCCATCAGTGTGTTCTTGTCAAAGAGCTGCCAGTCCAAATCCTTGCTTTCATAGTCCTCTTGTATTATGCAGGTCTTGAAAGCTTTCTGTCTTATCACAGCATTAGAATTCAAAAGATCTTTCTAGATTTAAAAAATGTATTAGTATTAATCTCTCTCTTTCCCTCTCAGTCTCTCTCTCTCCCCTCACCTGTGCAGTTAGCCAGATGGTAACTAAGGCAACCTGGATTTATAGTGGGATGTGCAGACCATAAAGTCTTTTATAACTCTCTAACTCATAATATTTCTGTAAGAATCTGTACATAAACAAATCAGAAGGATAAGAGCCATTCATGAATAATACAGCTAATCTGAACTTCTCCATTAAACCTTTTTCTGGGTTAAATGGAATCTCCAAATCTTCCTCCAGATACAGACTTCACATCTCCCATCTCCAGAGACAGCCTTACTTCAGGTTTGATCATTTCACCTCATTCTGCCTTTAAACAATGAGTTAATCTCCAGCTAATGTATTTCCAAAATTCTATTTTATCACTGTCAAGCAAATGTCTTTGCAGGAATCAAATCTGCTTGCCATAAAAATTAAACCCCATAAAATTTGGGATTTCATCCCATTGTTACCTATTATTGGACAAGACTTTCTGCGAGAGGTAGTTTGAAGTCTGATGTCTTGCACAGCACTAAGACTGGAAGACAGAGGTGGGATCTACAGGAGCTAGGGAAGTCATCTTTGCAGGGATTCATACAGTTTTGGATAATATGAATAAATTTGGCCTCACAAGCAGAATACATCATTCCCATGTCCTGAAGCAGTGGAATATAAACATCCCATGAATGCTACAAGGGCAGTGCCCAAAGCAAAGGAAGACAAATTCATGTCAGGAGCACACTTGAGGCAAAAAAAATTTCATTCTCTTCTTTTCCTCCTCAATGCAGCTTTTTTGAGACCCCTTTCAATACATCTTATGGGCCACAACCAGAGGAGCAGAAACAAAGCATGTGGTTTCCATTATGCATCTGGACAGTGTCAGCCTAGAACTAGAAACACTTGTCTTCTTTTCAGATTTCAAAATAAAAAGATTCAAAAGCAGGCAGAGAGCAGCCTGGGAAAGGTTATTCAAGATTGTCCAGCTTTGGAGAAGGAGGTTGTTTATGCAAAATATTGCAATGTCCTCAGCAGCTAATCCATTGTATATCTGAAGCCTAAGCACTCACTGAACACAGCTCAGCAGTGTCTGCAGGTGACTGCACTCAGTAATGTGGGGGGGCCCTGAACTCCTGCAGGCCTCATACAGTCCTAGGATTCTTGGGTGCAGCAAAACTCACATTCAACCCAAATCTCCAGAACAGCCTCAGTCATTCTTCATCTGTCTGCTCCTGCCTCATATTGCCCTCCCCCTGCTTTATTACAAGGTCTTTATAGCCAAATACATTTGGTGCTGCCTTGCAGTGCTAAGCATTGCTTCCTGTATATACGATACAGATTTTGCATTTCCTTTCCCTGGAGAAAATTCCTTTCAGAACTGAAAAATGTGTGCAGCGCCAGGGCACGTCTGTGTAGACAGACTTAGCCACCATTTATCTGCTGCCCTTCCAGATTGTTCCCAGGGTCACTGTTACCACAGGAGCTTGTAGAGCAGCAAGGATCATAGACTCATAGAACCATAGAATGATTTAGGTTGGAAGGGACCTTCAGGATCATCTCGTTCCAAGCCCCTGCCATGGGCAGGATCACCACTAGACCAGGTTGCCTAGACCCTCATCCAGCCTGGTCTTGTTTCTCAGTTATCAGAAACTCTCCATGAGCAACATATTCCCTCCCAGGCACTGCATGATCCATCTGCTGACAGCAAGCGACAGTGCAGGTCATCACCAGCACACTGAGGCTGTCTTCCAGATGTTTGACCACTGTACTAACAAAAGTGTGTGTATAGATGTCTGAATGATTCCCATTAATGGCTGACAACACTACTTTGCAGAAAATACTGAAACAAAAACCCTGTGGTCAAGAAGCCTCCTGTTTTTATGAATGTGGCAATATCCTTTCTATTCAAAAAAACCCTTGGCTGAATTTTGCTTGCAGAGACACCAGAGCTGGAGAGAGCTTTGAACTCTGAGATGTCGATTGACGTCAGCAATGATTTGATGACGAAGACTGCAGCTGTGATGCTCTGTGAAACAGGGAAATAAACCTCCTGGGATCAGGCATAGAAATGAAGTTGGTTGAGAAGTGGAGCAGTCAGTAGTGTAATGACTTGAAAGCCTGGGGATCATGCAAGCGATGATGTCTGTGCTACACACAAGGAATTCAATCCCTTCTCCCAAATAAGGGACCCTTGACAGACTGTAACACTACATTATGGACAGAGAGATATCGTGCATCTGATGCCTTCTCTTTTATTGAAGACCAGTAGTATGAACTGTAAGTCATTTAGCCCACTTTAGATAAGCATCACTTTCAAATCGGATTATAATTTGCAGAGGCACAACATGTTCAGGGCAAAACCATGTCAGACACCAAGATAAGAATTCCAGGAGGCTCTGCTGCATAGTAGCTTTGCAGACAAGGAACCAGGGTACTGGGGATATTGTAGTAACACATGAACTGTCAAAAGAGGCCCTTTTTAATTCAGCTTGAGACAAAGGTGAGTAATTAGACCTCCCACGGCAATTGCCACTAAGAACTGGGGAAAGCTGTGCAACATGCAGCTCTTCATGGTTGTTCATGCTGCTTTGGCACACGTATACATTAATAATGCTGTTATTTTTAAGTTTTATTTTCCCTTGTGCTATGTGGAAAGCTATGCCCTTCTCCACTGTTCCAGTGACTGTCCTTTGAACATATTTTCATTTCCCATTTTCCCACATTTGCCTATGTCCAGCAGGATAAAAAAAGAGAAGAGCTGCCAGCTCTGACTCAGAGGGGTGGGGGATGCCACAGCAGCTTCCCACAGGAAGCAAAGGTGAATGTTTCTCTTGCACAACATGAAGGCGGTCTCAGGCATTCCTCGCCAGCTTCACAGAAATTCTGGAATATTAATGAAAGAAATGCAAGGTCTCCCTCCTGCCCCTGCTTCTCTCAGAGATGTTGATGAATGAGTCAGTGATGAGCTGCTGCTGCATCATCACTGTAATCACTGGGGAGAATTCCAAGTCACAGGGAGAAGCTTAAGCCATGGAATTACTCCTCACCAGAGCGCTGAGGTGGGCAGGGCAGGATGACATTCAGCACTGGCCTCAGAAGCAATTCCCTGGTAGGATTAAGCTGCTTTGAAGAAGAGGTCTCCCCTTCCCCTGTAGGCCCTTCTTTGCCAAGCTTTGCATCCACAGCCTGATAAGAAAGGAGAGTTTTGACTCTGGCATTTAAGCCTCTGGTGTCATTGAAAAAGAAGGATGAAGGTGCACAGACTCACAACCCTGGTTCAGTTTTATGTCCAGCCGATGTGCAAAGACAAGAAGATATTGGAAGATTTGGATCCAGTTATTTGCCAGAGCTTTGACTGACTAGTTTAAATCAATGGCACTCATTTCTTCTTAGAAGGAGAATCCCATAATCATTAAAATTGAAAAAAAAACCTTGTCAATTAAACCATGGCACTAAGCACCACATTGAATCATTTCTTGAACCCCTGCAGGGCTGGTGACTTCACCACTGCCCTGGGAAGCCAATTCCAATGCTTGACAACTCTTTCCATAAATAAATTCTTCTTGATGTCCAACATGAAGCTCTCCTGGTGCACCTTGAGGCCATGTCCTCTTGTCCTGTCACTAATTTTCTTGGAGAAGAGGCCAACATCACATGGCTACAACCTCCTTTCAGGTGGTTGTAGAGAGTGATAAGGTCTCCTCTGAGTCTCCTTTTCTCCAGGCTGCGGAATGTGTCTACAGAGGTCTGCACGACTCCCATTAGTGGATGAGAACACCATCTTGCAGAAAATACTGGAAAAAAAACCTATAATAGAGAAGCCGCCTGTTTTTATGACTGAAACAATATTCCTTCTATTCAAAAACCCCCGTGGCCGAATATTGTTTGCACAGACGCCAGAGCTGGACAGAGCTTTGAACTCTGAGATGTTGATGTCAGCAATGGTTTGATGATGAAGACTGCAGCTGTGATGCTCTGTGAACCAGGGAAATAAACCTCCTGGGATCAGGCACAGAAACAGAGCAGTAGAAGATAGGAGATATTTCCCCCTATCCTTGCAAGCACTTTTAACTATCGTTCAATCATCAGTATACTGAAAACCACTGATCAGGCCGCACCTAACCTATGGGCCTCGGGAACATGAGTTTCCTCCAGAGACATGCTCCAAAAAACCCAGTATTTGTCCATCAGCTTCAGCTGGTGTGCCTTCCACAGAGCCAGGCCAAGGCAAGACTATGGAACTAGTGTCTGAAACCAGATGTATTCTGTTCATCTTGTCAGTAGGTTTGAATTCTGGGTATGGCATTTTCTTTTTGGAAGTCTTATGGCACAGGATCACTGGTGAATGTTTAGGGCTTTTTGTAGGTACAAAGGGGAAGAGAAAAGGAATATCATTGGCATAATCTGCATCTTTCTAAACTCCATGGAGTTATTCAGTGGAGCAGGAGAGTCCTGCTTCTAGTATTCTGGTATCTTGTATTCCTAAGAGGAAATGCTCAAGAGCTTATTATCTGACTGAGTTTTTTTTTTATTATTTTAGCCAAGATTCTTTTCCTTGACCCAAGTCCTACCTCACTTTGGCACCTGCACTTCACTACTGATTTTTCCAAGGATCCTCCATTTCTCTTGATTTGTGAGATGAGAGGGAGTGACAAGCCTGACTAATCACTGTGTATCTCAGTCTACAACATCAAACTTTCAGAAAGATCAAGGAGGCCATGAGAGTCATGGCCCCTTAAGAATGATTTTGACATGGAAACAGAATTTATATTAGCCAGCTCCACTTACAGCAGCTTGAATTCCTGCCTGTTCCAATTTCTGGCCTTCTGGTCCACCAGCAAGCAGAGTCCAGAAGCACAGATCCACCGTACTCAGTGTTTCTTCATATTGTTCCTGAATGAAAAAACTTCCTGTTTCAGTTCATTGCCTAAAGCCAGTTTCTTCTACAGGGCCATCAGAGTCCTGAGGTTTCCTGGGCCATCAAAAGCAGAAAACAAGACACAATGGGGTTTGCTGCAGCCCAGTCTCCCACTCTGTGTGAGGGAAATGCTAATCCTTAGCCTTAGGGCAGTGTGAGGGTTCATTAACTCATGTTTACATAGTGCTAGGCATTAATTATTAAGTCAAGCTGCCATTGAAGGAAACAAAAGGCCTTGGCTTTCTGAATAACAGGGCAAGCATTTCTTGGAAGACTCCCACTGCCTCTTTGACAGATGCACAGTGTGACATGGCATGTGGGAAACTGCAGCCGTGTTTTCCTTTAAGTCATATAACTAATTAAACTCATGAGATAGCTCAAGCTTCACTGAGTAGTGTGGTGTTTTGGAAGAAAAACTGCAAAGCTTTGTGAATAGCTGAAACTCTGAAGGTGAGGATTGATTGATGAAGAGTAGAAAGACAACACCACTAGGAAGCAAGTGGTGAGTATTTTTCTTCCAGCATTTTTTTTTTAGTGTCAAAAAGAGGAGACACAAAGAAGTCAACATTTCCCTTTCATGAAAAAAACCATAAATAAAATTAGGACTCCACTGAAGAATTTACTAAGCAATAAAAAAAAAAAAACCCAACCCTTCTTCAGTAGAAAGTCAGTACCTTCACTCTGCAGCTGAGGAGAGCATGGCTGCAGGCTTCCATCTGCTTCAGATACCTGCTAACTTCACTGGTGGATGAAACCCTCTCATGACCAAGAACACCTCATTAGCCTAAAATTTTCTGGAGACTTTCCTAAGTAACAGATTCAACTAGCACTGTGCCATACCAGTAGGTACTATTACTGCCCAGTTCTGGGGTTATCTCCTTTAGTCAGTGTCAGGGGTCAGAAAAGATCTTGACCTGGCTGTTCTACGTATGCACCATGCCTCAGCATAACAGATGACTCAGAATACTGTAAAGGCCAATGTTTTACAAAATAGGAGTACATTTCAACTTGAAAACACAGGGAGCTACCAAGTAATTGCCTTCATGGGCATAATTTCTGCTCTGAAAATTTTAAGTGATCTTCAGAGACATATTCCACTTCTTTGTGAACATGGCTATGGTCTCAATTTTATCACAAGCTCTAATGCATTGATGCAATTGCTTACAGCCCCAGCACCAACTGTCCCATCAGGTGATTTATCTTCACACACCCCTCTCTCCACCCTCTTCAACCTCATTCTAAAGGCAACCCCACTTTAAAGGCAACCCCACAGCAAAGCTTCAAAGTGAAACCCCCAGAAAACCCTGTATGGATAAACCACAGCCATCAAAGGTCAGATGGGGCTGGGCAGTCAGTGCCATTTTTCTTATTCTTGCCAGGGGAGTTTTAGTGCTCAGGAAGAATGTGGGAAATGTCTTTACTATGATTATTCCTTGTTGCTTTTACCACTAGCACTACTGGTTATGCTGTATCACCTGCAGTAGTGGTAGTATTAGCATCAGTAGTAATAATAGTAAAATGAGCTTTATTCTTAGTAGCCAGAGTCAGCTTTTATCTGAAAAATAAATCTCTTAAGGGATCTCAGTTTAGTTGCACTGGCAAAGCCAGTTCAGTCTGGGGAGGGGGGCTTGCTGGTGATGCATGTCTGCTTGCAGCTACTGTAGCATCCCTGGTACATTTCTCATAGGTACCAGGACACTGTCAAACAGCAACAGCGCTTAGAGCTAACCCACCAACATCAGAGATGGAAAAACAAAATGCACTCCAACGAGCAAGGGAGGAGCACAAGGAGATCCTCATTTGAAGCATACAGACTCTGCTCAGATTTACTGTTACCAGTTAACTGGTTCTGTAAGGCAACCACTTATGTGCAACTGATAGGTAGTAAAAAGAATTATTTGATGATTATCCCATTGCCTTTCCATTACTGGCCTGACCTGATAAGAAGCAGCTCTCCTATCCATCACAGCTGTGACCATTCTAACTGAACTCATTTTTCAGACCACTATCAGTCAGCCTCAGCTATTTTTACTCCTAGATTTATGGGGCAAATTCATCCTCTAAATTCAATTTTCTTTGATGAAAGCTCTTCAGAATTTTTTTTTTCATCCTTTCTCCATTGTCTGTGAGTTATGCTTTACCTTCTCTGTCCCAGGTGTAAGTCCCAGAAGGTTATCTGCACCTGCAGGGATATTGCATTGCCTTCCTATATTTCTTTTTAACTACTGAAGTTATTATTTTCAGAAATAATATTTTTCATTCAAATGTCACTGTAAGCTCCAGGAAGCCCTAAAACAAGGCAGAATCTATGTTTGTGTATGTAGGTGGGTTTTCCTCCTCCCCAGTAGACCTTGGACCAGCTGGTGATCTGTGAGTTTCTGTAGAATTGAGGACATCAGTCAATTACACACTGGAGGATGCTCCCATTCACTTGCATTACTGCTTCAATTATCCATTAATACTTGCAGCAGGCTTGGATACTGATATCTATGTTAGGCACTTTGCAGCAGTTTAAATAGCAAGTGAAAAAATAACTTCCACAGAAAGGAAGGGAGTGCTCAGGGAAAAGGAATTAAATTCCCCAATAACTCAAACACCTACTCAGTCAGAAAGGTCCCATCCTCCCCACCCCTGTCATCCCTATGCAGGGAAGTTGCTGCAAGTCCATTTCCCAGAGCTGAGTTTGGCTCTTTGGGGAAAATTTATCCACCTACTAGTGCAAAAGCTGAATATTTATCTTGTAGAAGGGAGATGAACAAGGTAAAAATGCCCAAGTCTGGATGAGGCACATGATACTCCTTGGACAACCTGTATTGCACTTAAACGAGACCAAATCCTGGAGAGGTAAAAAATAATTTGGAGGCAGAAAACTCAGCCCTACCCATAAAATACCCACTGAAGGAGCAAAATCCAATGTAGTCCAGAATTCTACATGTCCAGACACCCAAAATTTGGGTTTGGCTATGAGGTCTTGGTTTTAGCTTCCCTCTGCTTACAAGGCTGCTTGAATTATTAACTTAAAATGCTTTAATGATTTTAAGTCTGTATTTTACTCCTCTCGGGCAGCTAAACCTCAGCTGCTTCAGTAGTTCAACAAACATTGAAGGAAAAACACCTCTCTAAACCCCTTTTGCGTCGCATAATGAAGTGAGGAAACTGAGGAAGAATAGTATCCAGTGTTGCCAACCCTGGTATTCAACAGTTTGGAGCCAGATCCAACTCCAGGGAACAGGCTGCTGAATTTCCTCTGCTATTTGCATGAGTGCAGGTGACTTGAAACATAGGGACAGATAAGGAGGTGTTAGTCTCTGTAGAGACCTACAAAAATCATGTCAGACCTAGAATTTGTGACTTGGAAGTTCCCTGACATAAAGAAATGCCTCTGTCCATTGAATCTGCAGCTGGTGTTTGGGGTGGATGGAGACCCTCTGCTCAGCAGTGCTGGGTGATGTGGGAGGGAACATGAGCATTGTCTGTGCCCCAGGAGATCTGGCTTTGGCTTTTGTCTTCAGCAGAGTACAGACACTCAAAACCAAAGGACCAGGATCAAGGTCCTGCGTGACTTCAGGGGAAGCCTGTAAGGTAGAGATTTATCCCCTCAGTTCTGAGTTTTAAACTAGTTTATTTTATCTAGCCTTTTTTTTTTTTCCAAAAAGAAGAGCAGTTTTCGTCTTGATTTTAAACACCACAATTGCTTTTAAAGGAAAAAAAAAAATCTNCAACAAGATGTGGCCACAAGATAGACCTGATTTAAAATATTTACAAAGGTTACACGTGTTATGTTGATTTCCCTCCTCCACATGGCAGCAATTTGGTGGGAAAAGCAGTGACTTTGAAAGCAGCTGGTGGGTGTGGGATGTGGGAAGAGGAGCAGGAACCATTTTGCTAGAGGGCACAGGTAAGTGTTAATTG
>VXBQ01001802.1:361231-378207 GCA_013400175.1 Phainopepla nitens | reverse complement strand
CAACAAGATGTGGCCACAAGATAGACCTGATTTAAAATATTTACAAAGGTTACACGTGTTATGTTGATTTCCCTCCTCCACATGGCAGCAATTTGGTGGGAAAAGCAGTGACTTTGAAAGCAGCTGGTGGGTGTGGGATGTGGGAAGAGGAGCAGGAACCATTTTGCTAGCGGGCACAGGTAAGTGTTAATTGATACCACACACTAAGAAAAGGCTTGTGATAAGGCTTTTCAGTGATGAATCCAGCCCTTGCACAAAGGGCCCTCTCCCCTGTTCCTTCTCCTTCCATCCCAGCAGCGCAGAGCAAGGCTGGGTTGTCCACCAAGGAGCTTCCTGAGCAGAGCCCACCCAGCTGTGCTGGCAGTGAGCTGTTCCCCACCCAGAAAGGGGATGGATGCTCTGGGTCTGGTGCATCCCTCCCTTGTCCCACCCCCACTCATCACCCTGTGTGCTGGGTCCCACCCACTCTGCCCTGTGCCAGGAGAGACAGATGTGGAGCCGGTTCATAACCTCTCCAGTGCTCCATTTCCCTGGGGAATGCTGCTCAAGGGAATTATTCTCTGTGCCAGGACATTTGGTGCACTACAGGGACAGTTATCTGCACATCTCCTGAAGACCATGGGAGCTGGTTTTCTATTCTGCAGTGCTGTGGACCTTTGCTAGGACTAATCCTCTGCACTGCACTGATCTGTTTCTGGCTGAATTGGCTTTGACTGATTAAGGATGTAACTGTTTCTCACACTATCCTGAATCTTCTTAACCTTGGCACCAAGAAATGTTCAGAGACGCTCAGGGGAAGAGCTAGAAGTCTCACAGCATATGCATCCATAAGTAGGCCTGATACATCCAGCTACTTTTGTTTTAATGGTAACAGAATCTGCTCCAAGACTGCCTTATGGAAAAGCAGGACTGTCTCTGTGGCAGGTGCTGCACTCACTGACATTTTTTTCTCAGGCAAATTGAAATAAATGAACTGCAGCCTCCCTAAACCCAGACTATTCCTGGGCTACTCCTGCTCCTTGGGCTCTGAGCCAAGCTACTCTTCCCAGGAGAGGACCATGTTCTCAGGACACTGAGTGGAAGAGTGTCTTCCTGCTGTATCAGCCTGTTTTCTATACCTCTGCAGTGTTACCTTAGAGCCCTTGCAGACTCAGCAGTCCCAACACAAAGCTCCTGGGTCTGCTGCACATCAAAGACACTTTGGCTCACTGCTGGCCATGAGAAGATTCTCCTTTCTCCCACGTACGATGCTGCCAGGCAGCCTGTGGCAAGTGAGGGGGGCTACATTCCCATTTTCTTAGGATTTTCCATGAATTGAGTACTGTTAGACCATTTCAGTATCTTCATTGTAAGGCCTGGCATGACAAAAGGATGGAAAGTCTTGGTATTAGCCCATTATCTCTAAATCTCTTCATTTCAAGCTGCACTAAGGTAAGAACAAATAATAGTAATACCAGACATAGTGTGCAGTGCAGGAATAGATAATGCAGTTCACAGAGACATTTCTATAAATACGTTACTTTCTAGTCTAGCAAGTTTCAAAGTTTCTTTCACACTCTGTGATTCAGCTAATAAGCTGAAAGATGCTTCTCAGGCTTCTTATTCAAGGACTTGCACAACCCATTCACCATCTGGCTGCCTCACAAAAGGCAACCCATGCCTTTGCTCTTTCATAATTTAAGGTTGCAGTTTCTTCAGATCCAACAATTTCTTACTCAATCAAGAGGAGTGTTGCAGCATCCCACCCCCCACACCATGGCCTGGCCCCACTAGCATTTGATAGAGTAATGTCTTGGATATGGCCTAACGTGACTTCTGTTTGCCCAGATGGACAATACAGTTATTTAATGAATATTCCTCTGGTCGGGGGACAAATTATTAAGTCACTGTAAAAGAAAATTATCTCCCCCCCACCAACAGCTATAGTCAAATGCCAGAGTGAAGCCTCATCATTCCTCTCCAGATCCCACAGGGTCATGTAAATTGACAACCACATTTTATCCAGCTAAATAAATGTTACTGATGTGTTGTGGCCTATGGTTGCATTTTGATCAAGACTGCACTGAGCTGTTAGGGAATTTGTGATTAAATGATCCATGAATTCTAGTTTTGAGAGAAATCAGCAGAACCATTCTGGTTCCACTCTACACCCCCCCAACCCCCCCATCACATGGCAGCCCAGCTGGTGACATTCTTTATGGCAAATATGAGAATGCCATCAGAAAATACTGTTTCTGAAGAGAAACTCTGACCAGGACTCTCACTGGACAGACATTCAGTACTTTGAACATTGAGTGCAGAGTAGCCCAGTCTCTGTGGGCATTACTCCTTCTTTTGGCATATAATTTTCAAATGGACAGTTTATATCTAGTTACATTTGGTTGCAGTTTTGGAGACAGGCATACGAACACACCGAAGGTCATGCAACAACAGCCAATGTTTATTGATGTACACCTCCTTTTATAGGGGGTTCAAAATTCCCCTGCTTAAACACCTAATTAGTTGAGGTTTCAACATTGCCCAGCTTACTAGCTAATTAAATGTCTGCATTCAGGATTGAATAAAATTAACTAAAGTACCCTATTTATGTTCAAATCCAGCCTGTCATTATTTTACCCAGAAACTTGTGTACTTCTAAGCTACTTAAGTTAGGGTTCTATTATAGCCAATTTTATCTCTGCAGCTTACAAACCAACTATAACTGTTACAATATCTCACCTCTTTCAAAAGTGTATTTATTCTCTAAAATCTTGGACTTTATTGTCCATTTGCATTTCAAAAGCTTGTTTCTCTAAGTTCATAAGATTATGCATCATGATGCTAGAGGAATTTTCTCAGGGCCATGTCCCTTCAGGTTTTGAATACCTCCAGAGATGGAGACTCCACAGACTCACTGGGTGACCTGTTCCCGAGTCTGTGCTCCCTCAACTTCCCTCCTTCCAAGATAAATGCTTTCTCTTACATTTAAATGGAATTTCCTCTATTTCAGTTTCTATCATCTCCATTTGTCCTGTCACTAGACACCACTGAGGACATCTTGGACACTGCAAGATGGCTCCATCTTCTTTACTTCACCTCATCAAATATTTATACACATGGGCAAGTTCCCCTGAACCTTCTCTTCTCAAGGATGAATATGTCTCTCAGTTTCTGCTCATATGTCAGGTGTTCCAACTCCTGACTCATCACTGTGGCCCTTTACTGGACTCCAGCACGTCCATGTCTCTGCTCTGCTGAGGAGCCCAGCATTGACACCTCCAGCAGTCCTGGAGGTGCCCACCAGTGCTGGGTGAAGGTGGAGAACCACCTCCCTTGATCTGCTGGTAACACTCTGCCTAATGCAGCACTAGAGGCTGTGGGCCTTTTCTTTTTGTTGTGAGGGTACATTTCCAGCTCCTGTGCAACTTGTGCACCAGGACCTCTGTTTTTTTTCTGCAAAGCTGCTTTCCAGCCACTTGCTCCTGATGCCTGAGGTTATTCCTCCCCAAGGGGTAGGACTTGGTTTTCCCTTTGTTGAAATTCATGAAGCTCTGTCAGACCATTTCTTCAGCCTGCTGAGGTCACTCTAAAAGGCAGTAGAACCCTCTGTTCTCTCAAATGTAACTCACAAATTTGTGTACATAATGTAGGACATCTGTATATTTCAAGCAGGACTTCTCAATTCTACTCTTAGAGCCAGAAGAGTGAAAATTAGATATCCCACAATGTAACTTCAGGGGTCTAAATTCCTTATTAGTTGTGGTTCTGAGAACTGCTCTCCCTGTCATATCTCATTATCCTCGACCGCTCACTGAAAAGACCATATTTAAATATCAAAGCCCTGGTGCATACATTTTATTTCAGCTTCTGTGTGTGTTAATATTATTAGTATTGAAATTCTGAGATTTCAGCAGAGATGGCAGAGGTATCTCTCTGCCTCACACTCTCTGCACAGCCCTCCACTCACACATTATTGCTTCTGCAAATATGAAAGCTCCATCCCAGTTCTCCACATGCCACAAAAATATACCAACAATGAACTTTGAAAACAAACCACCTTGCAGCTCATGTCTTTTTAAAAAACTCTGTTTGGTTTTGTAATTGTCTAACTGGCTTGGCTCACTGAAGGAGGAAGTGAGATTCTGCTTCTCGCTTTACAGCTGGAGGACAGCATGAGGGCAGATGAGCCCTTTATTGAATCTAGGACACGTTTCTCTCTCTCCTCTGCCCTTTGCAGGAGCTCCTCTGGAAGGACCTCATTAAGAATTCTTACTCGTGGTAGCTTCAAGCCATCTGTTGCCACAGAAGAATGTGTTTGCTGCAACCATTTCTTTTCCTAAATAGTTACAGAACAGTTGGTGCTGTCTGATGTTTGGGGTACTCCTGGAGGGTGGTCAGTGTTCAAACAGGACCTGTCTAGCCAGATACTTCCAGTCTTTTTGCTAAAACACATCCAGCCTCCGGATCTGGATGGATCACAGTGAATGTCAGCTGAATCTACAAATGCCTTTCCTGAAATTAGAACAAGACCTGGGCTCTTTCTAAATTTCTTCTCAACAAATAAAGTGATTTCAATTAAATCATTTGCAGAACTCAGATATTGCCAGTGACATGGATCACTGCCCACTTCAAAAGCTGTGGTTTTCTTTTGCACTAGAGGTGAAGACACAGTTCCTTTATCATGAGATGGAGCTATGCTAAGGTTTCAGTCTCACTTTTCTGATGGGTCATTCTGCAGGCCAAGAATTTGTTTTGCCCTCCCTGAGCTTTAAACCCATGGGGATCCTTTAGTGCTTCCTGTGATGGGTTAAAAGGCTTAGCAGGGTATCAGACCCCAGCTAGTGCCTTCCTCCCTGGAAAAATAAGCTCAGATTATACTTAAACTACTCACTATAATTAATGTCATCTTTTTTTTAGGATCCCTTCACAAAAGGAAGCATTCCCAGCCTGTGTCAGCCTGTAGGTAGAAGCACAGGGAAGGTGGGAGCATCCCAGCCAGCTCTCTTCCAGGAGCAGCCAAAGAAGGAAACAAGCTCAGTGATTAGAGTCACCACTCAAAGCACAAAGCAGTGGCTGTTCCATGAGGGACTGATGGGAAAACAGTAATGAAAACATGAAAGTAATAAATGAAGTACAGTAAGAACAAGAACAAAGGGAATGCACCGGACTTATTGGGGCCCATAGCAGGACAAAGTTGGACTTGTAGAGTTCAGAAAATCGGCTACTTTTCCTCTCAGTAGCCAGTCCAGAGTTATTACAAAAGGTGGCCTATCACTATAGGTGAATTTGTAAGGGCTGAGTAAGATCTGACCCAAGGACTTTATTGTGAGGAGAGAGCTAGAGATGGCTTCACATTGTGGTGTGGAGATATTCATTTGCCCCCATATTAACAGCAGAGACAGTGTAACTGAAGTCTTCGCCACTAGAAATCTTGGCCCAGCTTGAAAGTTGGAAAAAAATACACATTCATGAGTTTGACCCACTTAAAGAATAACCTTCAGGTTTCCCACATGCAACAAGTTAAAAAGAAATCTCAATTTCTTTCCCAACTCACAGGAAAAATCTTCTTATCATCTTCCCCACTGAAGGTTCCTAAGCTTTTGTGAAAGCTGCTGGGGCAAACCTGCCCCTCAGAGAACAAAAACTATCATTCAAGAGAAGAGTAGTCTTAGCTGTAAGGACCTGGCTCAGGATTGAGGGCAATGTGAATGTTTTTCAGCTATGTGGTCAGGATGCATCTTTCAGAAATGTCATGTGTGATTTTGTAAAACTTTTATTCCAATATACTCCTTTTAATGTCCATTTTGTTTATTTCCCCACCTAGATTATAACAAGGAAAAATTTTTCTGTCTCAAGGCTTAGGACTTCAATGCATACTACTACTACTACTACCACCACCAAAAGACCACTACATATATTTTCACTGTTATTAGACAAAACAATCCGATGCCTGTTATAACTCCATTCCTCATTGATTCTACTCCACACCTTTCCCTGAATCAGTGAGTCTGTATAAATCAACTTTCACCATGTCCTGCTCCAGGCACAAGGCTGTACTCAATGATCTCCTCAGGACTCTTCCAAAGTGAATTATCGTAGGACACGGTTATAGTGCTCAACTGGCTAATGATGCTCAGGTAACACATTTTATCTGAAAAGATGACACATTTCTGATCGTTGTGATATCAAAGGCCTCCAATTACTGAAGTAAACAGTAAATACAGAGCTCAGTCAGGTGCCCTCTGATGTGTCAGCCAAGGGCAACATTAAATCTGAGAAGGGAGCAGTGGAGAAATTTGGCTTTCCTACTCATTATAAACAAAATCTATGAAACAGAATGATCTGCAAAAGGATGCAACAAAAGTAGGATCATTTAATTTAGCTTTCCTATAGAATAAGACTAAATATACAGTGCGAAAGGAAAAAGGAAGCTTCTTGAAGTGCCCATGAC
Source organism: Phainopepla nitens (assembly GCA_013400175.1). Classification (NCBI taxonomy): domain Eukaryota; kingdom Metazoa; phylum Chordata; class Aves; order Passeriformes; family Bombycillidae; genus Phainopepla; species Phainopepla nitens. Next base: position 371,777 of record VXBQ01001802.1, on the reverse strand, counting down.
GGGGAAACATAAAATAATGGAACAATTTTGAGTGGAAATGGAACTTATCATCTAACCTCTGAATAAAGCAGAGCCAACTTCAAAATTAGATCAAGCTGCTGAAGAGCTTTTCCAGTCAGACTTTGATTATTTCAAGGTTAGCACTGGGGCAACCTGTTCCAGGATTTGACCATTCTCCTTGTGATGCCTTTTTCACTGGATTTCACTTTTTGCTGTTCGTGTCTCTTGCTGCTCATCCTTTTGCAGCACAGCTCCAGCTGGAGTCTGGTTCCATCCAACCGCCCCTACCACGTGGGAACGGTCCCATCATTTTAGTGCTGGTGCAGCTCTACTAAAAATCAGTTGAATTGCTCTGGGCTAAAACAAAGGGACAAATCTACCTTTTCCTTCTGTGGATTCACAGAGTGTTGGAATTTTCTCCTCCTCTGTGTAATAATTCTACTGTGTCCCATGTCATTCCCAATGCGCTTTTCTTTACGCATGGATCTCAGCATTGCCTTTCATGATGCAGAGAAAAAGAACTGTTTAATACCTCATATCGCAGCATCTACTCTTGGTACCTCGCTGGGATATTGCCATGGAAACAGGGGAAGTTTGAAATAAAAGTGAATACACTCGCTTTTCTTATTTTTCAGTAGGGACTTCAAAATTTACTGCAGTATAAAAAAAGCTGTGTGCCATCTGCTTATTGAAAATTGAATGCAAATATTTCTTTTCTTTCTTCTGGAGCAATAAATCACTGCCACGGTGTATCCCCTCAGAAGCATCCCTAGAGGTGGTGCATGAGTTTTTGTGTAGATTCCTGTCCAGAAGTTAAGTTGATAAGAAACATCCTTGTCCTTCAGCCAGGGATGGCACAGATAAAGAACAGACTGAACCCAAATGCAAGGCAACGTGTACTGGAGACAAGCAGAACTGTGAAAACAGCTGCTGGAACAGAATTTAGGCTCTATAAGTCACACAACCTCACAGCTATTTTTGGGGAAAGGTAATTTTTTACATATGATAGGACTATTTAGGAGAGTCTTCACAAACACACCAGTATCATTGTTTCCTCTGTGGTCACTTTTTTCTGTGGATCAGTTGAGTCAAGCACCACTTGAGGGTGAGGAGGGCTGAGTCCTCTGCTTGCAACAGTGTGAGGCTCTCTTGTGACTATGATTTATTCACACTGCCTTCTAATAATAAGGGGCACCAGAGTATAGTTCTTGATAAAGTCAATGGAGATAAGGAGCTATAGCATCTATCTCAGCTAGCTGGAGGAGGTGATGGGTCTGTGTAAGGCACCATTTCTTCCTGCTGAGGTCTGTACAGGATCTCAGATTCCCTTCATGTTATGTGCCACAGCAGAGACCTAGGTCCATGTTAGGAGGTGGCTACAAGGAAGATCATCTCTTTTCACATTCTTGATCTCTCTCTGTATTGAGATTTCTGCTGAAGAAAACTTTTGTCATAATTTTGAATATTTGATTTATGACCCATACACTTGCCTGTCAACAATCTGTCTCTCTGAGGTGGAGTTATACTTTTTGCACAGGCATCAGTGTTTTACTATAATTTCCTGTCACCGGAGGAGATAGTCCAGACACACCACTGAACCTCTGACAGCTTTCCAGGGGAGAAAAAAGATGTGCCGATGCTGATGAGTGTAGTTGTTTCTTTGCCCCTGATCTCAGCAGCCCTTTCCCCAGTCAGTAGTTAAAGAGCTTATATCTCTTTATGAATTTCCAGGGGCTCAGGTTGGCCAGGAGAGGCTAACTCATAATTTTTCTTTAGTTACAGGGTCACCACTTCCTCTAGAAGCAGAGGGAGCGGCACAGCTTCCTAGGTCTTGTGCTCTGCATATAGCTGTGCTTCACAAGCAGCTCACGGGGCTGCAGCCTTTGCAGGGCCATCCATCTCCTGTCTGACTTTGCCTCTCTCAGAGCTGTTGTGGGAAAAAGGTGCTCAGGAAGCAGTTGCAACCAGACTGTGTCTTCTGTTGCTGTTTCTCTGGTAATCAGACAGCTACACTAATAATCATGTCCGTACAACCCTGGCTCCTGCTTATCACAGGCTTGTCTGGGAAGGAAAGCCTGCTGTGCCCTGTTCACTCAGCCATCAGTCACTTGGCCATCCTCAGTGATTAATGTCTCCCTAGCTGAGCCTGCACAGCTCTCCCTGGGAGGCACTGAAGCTGCTGCATGTGCAATGTTTTGGGCCCACTGGAAGATGGGTATGAATGATCATTACTAGGTAAGTCCAGGGTGCTATGAAAATGTCCATGAGTGACTAAGGTTTATACAAGATTTATTTAAGTGTGCTTAGATTATGCTTCATTTAGGCTTCCTCCTCATTCACAGAAATCAGGTCAAATCATCCACTGTGTCCATTTGGAGAGACAAATCCATTGTGTCTGGAGAAGTGTTGTTGTTACTGAGAGACTATATTTAAGTTACTGCTATTATATTTATGTCTATAATATCTAAGTCTTGATTGCTTTATCTTACACTGATTCAAACACAGAGTCACAGTCTTGTTTAGGATGTCTCTAGCCCAGACTCCTGCTTAAGATTGGAACAGCACTAAAGTCAGACCAAGTTGTTTACAGCTGTTTCCACGTGGATGCTGTGGTGGGTTAACCTTGGCTAAGAGACAAACTCCACTGAGCTGCTCTTCCACTTCTCAACAAGACACAAAGGGCAGGGGAAGGGAAAGCCAAAACCAAAGACGAGAAATCTTGTGGATTGAGATAAAGACAGGGTGATCATTTATCACTGTCATGGGCAAAGCAGACTCAAACCAAGGTAACTAATTTATTGCAAGTTAAATTTGGATTATGAGAAACAAACTGAAACAGCACCTTCCCCCCATACCTTTCCTAGTCCCGCCTTCACCTCTTCATTCCCAGATCCTGAGAGGAATGGGAATGAGGCTGAGGTCAGTCCATCAGAGCCTCTTTTAGTCACCCTTCACTCCTCACATCTCCCTGCTAGGAACCTGCTAGCTTGGTTAAACTGACTTTGGATTTTGAACCTGTTTAAGGATTGACCCTATGAAAAGGCCTTTGAAGGAATATAATTTCTTATACACCAGCTTTCTGCAGAGGATTGGCTGGAGTAGAACAGGCCAGGTAACTCCCCAGCAAATCTGAGGTAGCATAAATGCCTCTATGTATTTGTTCCAAAACACACACTCCATCAGAACTGACTGGAAACTCCACACAGCATGGCTGTGGGCTAAGGAGAGACCTGAGTCCCAGTTCTACAGCTCACCTGCAACACAACAGCTTGGCAAGACCCTGACCTCATGATGGAGGTCAACCCTTGTGCTGTCTCTCCTGCTGTGGGATATCTGGAGGGAGCTCAGGAACATCTCCAGATCATCACTTCCTTCAGCTGTTCCACTAAAAGCCAAGATCTACAAAATATGATGGGGCTTTTTTGGGGGTTTTTTGTTGTTGTTTTGGTTTTGGTTTTTTTTTTTTTTGTTTGTTTGGTTTTTTTTACTGCAAGATGACTGAATCCTTCTGTCTCTACAACTCGGTCAGCCTTGGATCACATCAGATTATCTAATGAAGCATGGGGAAGAAATAGTAAATTTGAAAATTCATCTGCTAATAGAAACTACATGGTCACTCAATGGTGAGACCCTTGCTCCCACTATCAACATGGGATGGATTTAAATGATCAAAGGCAGGCCAAAATCATCTTGAAATTATCCAAGTGCAATCAACTGTGTTTGGGATTCCATTCCACTGCCCAAGAGGGAGTGGAATCTCTCTTTCACTTAAACAGCATCTGGTCACCTCTTGTTCTTCTTGTTAACAGATCAGCCAGACTTGATTGACTTGTTTGCATTAGGACTCCTGGCAAGATCAGGTCTGGTAAAGCCCTTTTGGCCTACAGGCTGTGGCAAGAAGGTGGAGAATGTCCAAAGGACAACAAACACTGCATGATTTGAGTTCTAGATTCCTCCCTCTCTCTCTCTCTCTCTCTCTCTCCATCCCTCTCCCTCGGGGGAGCAGACACTAATCATTGCCTGCAGCGCTGGGTGATTAATTTAAATGATTTAGCACCTGGGGATTAACCTTCACACAGAGATCGATGTTTTGGCTGTTTCCTACATTATTACCCTTACAGCAATTACCTCCCACAGATACTTGCTCTTGTGCTAATGAGCCAGAAGCTATTAGCATCCACATCCGCTATCTACAGGTTTTATAGTTGCAGGAGGGTTCTTCCTTGATGACCACAACTTCTGGACAGGTAAATTTACAACATGAGTAGAAAAGACTTTTCTGAACACATTTCTGGAAAGAAAAAAAATAGGGAAAATTGTAATAGCATTGTGAAAAGAAGTGTGTTGTGAGCATGAAATCAGAGCCAAGGAGAAGAGAATCAGACTCTGTTAACTGCTGCCCTACCCTCTCCTTTCTTTTTCACCATATCTATATTCAGCTGAGTCCTATCTCAGTGGTGTTGAGACTACCACCCATCAGTTTGTCCCATAGCACCCCACAGGTTCTTGCACCAAAATATGGATTATTTTAACCCATCAGTCCAAATATTCCTCTTGTTTGCAGTAATATAAATTCAATGAGTTGGTAATAGAATAATTGTAAAATGCAGAGTCCATAACATTTTAGTCAGAGCCCATGCACAGCATCAAGACAGACTCACGAATACAAATTGGGATCACTTCCACTGTGCAGTGTTTCACAATGGCAACATGAACCTAGAATTGAGGGACATTGTCTTCCTGCTTTGTCTCTGCTCCTTGTATCCTTTTATCTCTTGGTAAAATTATTTCAACTGTCTAAGCAGCTCCCTTTTTATATATGGAATTTCTTATATTTTAGGAAGTAGAAATAATAAAAGAAAAGCACAGCAATAGTTATGCTCGCTAAATATGAGCCATCAAGTGGCATAACTCATAGCTGGAGATCAAAGTCACTCAAGTTGCAAGCTGGCCTTTTCCTCACTCATTTCTGAGTGTAACACAGCAAACCTCTATCCTAAAACTCCACAGATATCAGCATCTCGCAGTTTGCCTTGGCATCCAACTATTCAAAATGCAGCTGGTGACACTTATCAGACACTAGGACAGTGAAACAGCTAAAAGAGCTGTTGCTCCTGATCCATTGGGCAGCACAGGACACCAGAGGATGGAGTAAACTCTTCTTCCTTGAAAAATCAGCTGCTGACTTTTATGGAGAAAAGGCCCATTACATACCATATGTTCTCCTTTTATCCAAACCTAAGTTTGAATATCACAGATGTTGGTTGCTCCCTTTGGAAATCCAAGTTCATTCATATGACCTGAACTTCCAGAGTGAAATTGGGGTCTATTGTGACACAAGACCGTCAGTTTAGGATGTATGTAGAAGCAAAATTGATATTAAAGTAGAGGGTTTTTTCCTTCCTCTCAACCTTGACTAGAAGGTAGAAGGGAAAGATTAACTCAGTATAGACTGGGGGGGTATAGGTTAGTAGTTTCTGTCTCTAGAATTTCCACCTTCTTAGAAACAGAGTGACACATTCCCACTTTAACCAGACCTGGGAGAAATAACCCTAGACTTAGGTTAGGACAGGTAATCTGAATCCACGACAAGTGTTAAAGCCAAGAGTTTTCATCAACAGCCACAGTGCATTGGCTTCATGTACAAGGACATTTTCTTCCTTTTCTTCATCAGTCAGCATTTCTCAGTGGTAAAATGCTGGAGGCCAGGATAATCTGAATATAATCATAAAATCATGAAATGGTTGGGTTTGAAGGCACCCAAAAGATCATGTAATTCCAGCCCCTCTGACATGGACAGGGACACCTGCCACTATCCCAGGTTGCTCCAAGTCCCATCTACCCTGGCCTTGAACACTTCCAGAGATGAGACACCCAGAGTTTCTCTGGCCAACCTGTTATGAATTGCTTTAAACTCAGAAGAGCAAAGAAAGCTACGCTTCTGTGAATAAAATGGATCAGACACAGAAAGGTTTGAAATATACCCAAAAATGTAATTAAAACCAAATGAGGTTAGATGTTGGTGCTGAAAAATTGATATATTTTATTTAACAGTAAAAGAGGCAAACAGAAAGAAAGAGTAAAAAAAAAAAGTAGGGAAAGAAATGTGCATGGTGGATGAGGGGACAGGGAGAGAGTGACAGGGGTTAGGTGGAAGCATATCACCCATCTGAGGGTCCCAGCCATGCCTTGTTGCACCCCTCCATCTGATCTTGGTGGTGAGGGTCCCCTGTCGCCGCTGCCGCACCACTCTGTGAAGTATAGAATCCACGGATTGCTGTACATTTTGGGCAGGTGGGAACACCCGGGTGCCTCCCTTCAGGGGACTGGGTTTGACACTGTCCCTTGCAACACTGAGGGTCTGTTGCATCATCTGCAGTGCTCTGGCGCAGGGTCTGGGGACACCTTTGGAGGGGCCTTTTACGGGCCATGACACCCCCTCTGCTGTGGATGAGCTTTTCCCTGGGGTGAAGGGTCCCACAGCTGGGCTGCTTGCACAGTGCAGGGTGGGCAGTCACTGCACCTCTGAGCAGAGGCTTTCCAACACACGCACCCAAAGCCTCTCCCCCCACCTTTGGTCTGCGGAAGCCTGGCAGCTGATGGCTCCGAGGCTGTGGTCTCCACCCCAAGGTGCTCAGCTTGTGCTCTGTGAGTGCATTCTTCTTCCCCAGCCCTGAGTTGTTACTCTATCCTATTTCCATCAACCAGCAGTTCAGGACCTCAGTCAGAAGGTCTATTCTGGGTGTGGTGGTCTTCTCTGCAGCTTTTGTAGTACAGTTTTGCTTTAAAGGCAAAGGTCCTTCATGAAAGTGTTTAAGCAATAAATTATAACATTCAATCTCTGACATAACCCGTGCTAGGGCCCTGTGGTCACACAGAGGCTGAGACAGCCTGAGGCCTGCAGCTCTTCCCAGGCTTGGCCCTGGGTGGGGGGTTGCAGAAGCCTGAGAAAGACAACTTTTCTCCGACTGTGTTGTGTGAGAAAACTTCCCAAGGAATGAAAAACAATTGTCAACAATGTTTTGCACCTGCAGTTGTATGTGATGTTTCTCTTTCAGAGAATTGTTTTCTTCTTCTCACCAATCAGTTATTTGTTTATTCTCATGTACCAATGTTGTTCATCTTCACGACCCTCTCTATATAAAAGGATAGCTCTTTCTTAATAAAACATTTTCCTTGATGAACCAGCCTGAAGTTGTTGGAGTCAATTATGTAGCTGTGAACCTGGCAGCAACAGGGCCTCACCACCCTCATGGTAAAGAAATTCTTCCTGATACCAGTTTAAATCTCTTTCAGTTTAAAGCCATTCCTCCTTGTCCTATGACCCCCTTGTTCCTCTCCAGCTCTCCTGTACCTCCAGCTCTCCTGGTAGCCCCTTTAGGTCTGGAAGAGTCACTAAAATGTCCTAGGAGCCTTTTCTTGTCCAGGCTGAACCACCTCAAGTCCCTCTTAACCTGAATTCATAGCAGAGGTGCTCCAGCCCTTTGATCATCTTTGTGTTCTCCCCTGGACTCACTCCAGGAGGTCCATGTCCTTCTTGTGTTGGGGGCTCCAGAGCTGAACACAGTGCTCTATGTGGGGTCCATGAGAGGAGAGTAGAGGGGCAGAATCCTGTCCCAGCAGCAAAATAGTCTTTTATACCTCTTTCAGAGGATGAATTCAGACTGACACACTGATTCCAGGTCTTCAAGAGCTTTTGTTTTCTGCCTTTTAATCAAATAGCAGTTTTTTAACAGGCTCTGAAGAGCCTAGAAATATGTTTGTTTGTTTGTTTTATTCCTAAACTTTTTTTTTAAATAACAGAAATAAAAATATTTACTTCTCTCAGTTCTAAATGTTTTAGTTTCTCTTTAATTGAGTATTGCTTTGTCCTGGGAGTCTGAGAGAACACAACAGGGAAGAGCTCATTTTTCTCTTCTGTAATGCTCATTATTTTGTACACTTCCAGCACAATTCCCTCATTTGTTCCCTCTCAAAAGTCACTGTTTTTACAATGGACAAGCTGAACTAAAGATATTGCCTTGGGTGAGAAAGATGCAGAGAATTGGTCACAGCATGATTACAAACACCAATCTGTTTTCAGTGACTGAAATGTGTGGGTTACTGTCAACCAAGCAGTTGATATGTACTGAGCAGGCTCTTGCATTTTGCTGCAGGATGCCTAATTCCTTTCCTCTTCCGAGACAGGACCCACACACATGGCAGTAGCCAAACCCTAAAAAATCAGACTTTGATTCAAATTTATAAAGATATCTATAGCCTACAGATGAAAGATTGAAGGTTTTTCCTTTATTTTTACTTCCATCCCCTTAAATCTGACTTTTCTGTGGATGTTAAGCAGAACATGCAAAGTCTTCTTCAAATTCTCCTGCACTACCTGGAGCCCATTAAAATGCTGTCTTCTAGTCTATATTATTGATTGCTTAATTAATTACTCTAAAAGGTTTTTGGAAAAGGAGCGAATGGGGTTCAACGACCCTTCAGCTTTTCTGTGCATGATAAAATATGCTTTCAAATATCACTCCAAAAAGAAATAGTTGATCTTAACTGCTGGTAGAGAAGTTCATAGAAATCATGGAATCATTTGGTTTGAAAAGGACCTTAAAGGTCACCTACTTCCAAACCCCTGCCGTGGGCAAGGATGCCACTCTCTAGACCGGTTGCTCAGAGCCCCATCCAATCTGGCCTTGAATATTTCCAGGGATGGGGCAGCCACAGCCTCTCTGGGTAGTCTGTGCCACTCACTACCCTCCCAGTAAAGAATGCTATCTGATGCAGCCCAAAAAAGATGTGAGACTGCTTGGGTATCTTTCTCTCTGTGGCTACTGCTGTTTTTCTCCTTTCTGCGCCATAAGTCCTCCTGTCTTCACCAGAAAATGAAGATGTCACATGGATCTTTTTTTATTTTTTTTATGTAGGCCAGGCACTAAATAAAGATGTGTAGAACACTGACTGTGTACCAACACACAGGACTTCTTGGCCCTTCACTCATTTGTAATTGAAACTCATGCACAGCAAGAGCAGATGAAAGCTATGACAACAAACTCGTTCCGCTGTCGCTGTAATGTCTCATTATAGTTGGTGGTGAGGCTCTGGCACAGGTTGCCCAGAGAGCTATGGCTGCCCCATCCCTGGAAGTGTTCAAGACCAGCTGGATTAGTCTTGGAGCAGCCTGGTCAAGTGGAAGATGTCCTTGCCCTTGGAAGGGGACTGGAATGAGATGATCTTTAAGATCCCTTCCAATCCAAACAATTCCATGATTGTATCATAACTCATAGTTGGTCTGTGTTTTATCACTTCATTGTGGTAAATTTGCTGCAACCAGCTTTTTATTCTAATGGTTAACTATTCTCACTGTATATGTAGATGTTTCCTTTCATTAAGGCTGATGGAAGGAAATATAAAACCTCCTATTTTCTGTCACTGTGCAGCTGGGATCAGCTTCTGGCCCCAGCATCACCAAGAAGGAAAAAAAGAGGGGATTTTTCCCATTAGTGAGATGGTTTTTAAGTGTGAAATATTAACTCTGGCAACTTTTACAATCCTTCCATTAGTAGCAGGGTGTGGTGAAGCTTGTGTAGGAGCAGTTGTGGTGGTGCCTCCTCCCCCAGACCACATTATAATCTGAGAAAATCTCATTAGGCCTCAGCATTGATGAACAGCACCTGGGATGAGCCTCTCTTGAGTTTATCAGAAATACCATGTGTTCCCAGGAACTTGTGCTGTCTAATGAGCTCCTGCTTTTTCGTAATGAACAGCCTTGCAAATGCTATTTTTTTTGCCTGAATAACAACCCACGTGGGATGATGTTTTTGTTTCTTTTGTTCAAAGAAAGCCACTGACCTGAATTGCAGGCAGGATGAAACATTGTTATGACCAAAGCCCAAGATTCTCTTGTGGCCCAATAAACAGCGGCCCAAAGTGAGATCCTTTGAGCTCTCCTGGACCAAAGAGGGCTGTGACCAGCACCTCCCTCTGAGCAGACACTCTCTGAAACAGAGACCTCTCAAGTTTGCAGTACTTGGGGGATTACCGAAGAATGACAAATCCTGGCCTCGTAACCCAATTCCTCAACCCATCACCGGCTGAGAACATACAAAGGCATCTGTAGTGAGTATTTCACTACCTTCAAGGGGAATTTTTCACTGGTACCTTGTACAGACTCTTCATGTCTGTCTGCATGTAAGTGTGCATGTGCCATAGCAAATGTGGGAGAAATGCTGCTCTCCTGGATTCTTGGACCTTTTGGAATTTTAGTGAGGCCTGTAAGTTACTGTTGTGGCACAATAAATCCTATGTGGCTTCTTTGCTGAGTTGTTTAACTTAAGTTATAAGTTAAGGTGTTATGGTGCTGTTAAATTTATTTTCAGTACTGTTAAGCTTAAATACTGTTAAGTGCAGTTGGGCCTTCAGGCATATTCCTTTTTATCCTTACTCTTTCTGTCTTTTTGTGTCACGCCCCACTCCACCTCCACATGGATAGTTTTGGTTTTATTTCAGTTTGGATGGATTAACTCTGGATTTTTTTATTTTTTTATTTTTTTTT
>VXBQ01001802.1:322928-361221 GCA_013400175.1 Phainopepla nitens | reverse complement strand
GATTTTTTTTTTTTTTTTTTTTTTTTTTTTTTTTTTGCTTTTCCTTGGTGGGCCTTAACCATCTAGGAAGGGGTAGAGTGAATCTTGCCAATGAACTTTGTCATGCTGTCATTTTATATCAATCCTATCTTTACTGATAGCTTTGATGGTTCCTTTAAGGGATCTTAAAACATTTGTTGGTGACAAAATCACATCATTAGGACAAAGTGAAGGCCTGTCCCTGGCTTCCCTTGTGACTTACCTGGATGACAGCAACAGCACAAGCTGCCCAACGCTCCATCCCAAACAAGGAATCATGCTTGTGCCTCAAGGCAATATCTGCCAGCTACAATTAGCACTGAGAACCAGTTCCCCTCTTTTATTAGGCAGCACCGGATTAATCATTCCATGAGCAGAGCACTGATCTCCTCAAGTCAGGAGAAGACACGCTTTTCAGTTTGATATCCTAAGATCCTGCCCTTTAGCTCCACAGAATTAAGATGGAGGGAGTCTCAACAGCTGACTCCAGCCCACCATGCATTGACTCTGCCCTTATGCCTCCTCTAAGCAGTTTACTTTTGCTTATTCTGAACTGCAGTCATTTGGGAACAGCATCGTTGGGTATTTGATGAAGGTTCATACTTCACTCTGCACGTACTTTTATCAAAAAAGCTTTTATTGCAATGCAAAATATCTTCTGTATATGACATCTTTCTGCCCCCCAACCCCCTTAAATTTAATGAGTAATCCTTTCTGGGTTTGTACATTGTGATTCTTGTGTGTATGTATGAATATATATACATATCTATATATCTATCAATCTATAGATATTATATTAATACAATCATATATAAATCTGGACCTATATCATTTAATATATACACATATCACTGGATATATGTGTGTGTGTGCATATACATATACATACATTACATATACACTATATACACATATATGCACACACATACATATCGTATAATCATAAACATCTGTTGGTTGTCAAGGGACTTTTCTTTAACAAAATAAGTTCCATCAGTGGATTTTACTTCTGTAGTGCAATTTTACAGGAAGTTAACATTTCCACATTCAATATAAAAGAAACAATATACATTTGAAAACGTGCCATAGGATTTTTAATGAAAAAATTAGAAAAGTGCATTATTTTACAACACTACAGTAAATGATTCCTTTTTTTTTTTCTCTGTAAAGACATTGTAAAATATATACAGGGTTGCGTAGTGCATTCATTACAAAAAAAAGATGCAATCCCTTGCATAAATTACATATTGTACAGGGGTTCGCTGTCTACTTGGACTTGTAAACATTTGTGTGATACAGTTTTCATTCTTTAAGTAAGCTGCAATACATCTTATTTTCATTTGACTGTTGTTGCATTCTGACTCCAGTACGGCATTCTAAGGCCATGTGTGAAGGCATCCTCTCCCATGACGGAGAAGGCCAGGAAAAGAAATGAAAACGCAAAAGAGTCTTTAATTTGGTTCTTTGTAATCAAGTTATCTAACAAATCACATCTTGATGCTTATGACCTGATCACTCTCGTTCGCTAGGACCAGCTCAACAACTATGTTGAAGTTTAGAGGTCTGAAATGAGCAGAAAAAACAGCTTCCAGGAGGTAAATTCCAAGTGCAGTCTCCACAGCCAAGCAGCTCCTCTTTCTAGATGACCGTGCCCCTTAATGCTCTGTGTGCTGCACAGAAAATGTATCAACCAGGGTAGAAATTTAGATTTTTGCTCTATCTCAGGCTGTTGAGGGCCTTTAGAATGCCGTCAATACACCATCGGTAAGTCCGCATATGCACATTCAAAGAAGTACAAAAATGCACCAAAAAGTGTCAAGAGATCCAAAAGAGACACAGCATCAACACACACTCACAAACACACACATACACACACGCTTCTGTCTGAGCAGGAAGGCTCAGTCTCCAAAGTAGGATTCACAATTTAATTTCAACATGTATGTGTGTTTGGAAGAAATCCAAGAATTTCCATATAAACTCCTTAGGTCCCAAATTGAACACTTTTATCCCTGTTTCTCATAGATGAACAGTTTTTTGAAGTAAGAAATTGCACCTTGAAGAGACAGTATCCACATTCTTTTGGCCTACTGGAAACAACTGTTAAACCCTCCTCCCTTTCCCCATTGACCTACCCAGCTCCAATTCATTTCCTTTGCCATCATGTCACTAGGATCAAAAGTTTTACTTGATATTTCTCAATGGCAACAAACAACCACACAAATCTTAACAAGTCAAGGGAAGAGGAAAAATTAAGCATTTTTTTTCTTCCACAGTTCACTCCTGACCTTGCAAAAAAACAAATTTAAAAACTAAAAAGAACAGATGGATTATTGGTTGTATTATAGGAAATGTGCATTCTGTAAAGAAAAAGCAGATTAAGTTTTCATTCTAAAGAAAAAGCCATTGCCTCATAATTTCTGCTTATTTCTTAGTTGTCAAAGGTTTGTAGTAGACAGGACTCTTTCTGAAGTATATATCAGCTTTTTTTTCAGACAAGATCAACCCAACAGTAGTTGCACCCAAACTATGTGTGCATTCACCAAATTTGTCAAAGTCCAAAAAAGCAGTGTTCAGAGTGGTACCCAAGAAATTACTTAATAAACTCAACTGCTAGATTAACTGTCTTAAGCCTCTTGTGACCTGGACACTTGTGACCTCTCTTGTTATGCAGGTATTACGCTTGTGCTCCAATGAGCTGAATAACATTCCCGCACTAAGAATTTATACAGAAAGTATCTGCCACAATGTAAATGCCACTGAATAGTTGAAAAGGAGGGAAATTACCATGAGAAGATCATTAAGTTGTCTTGAGAAAAAACAGTTATGTTGGTCAGTGGTGACCACACAGGATTCTGCTCTTCCCAAGAGAATAAAAAGGGCAGAATATCAACAATCGAGGAATTTCCCACTACTGCCTCTGACTGCAGTGTCTCTCCATGCTGGGCATTGAGTAGATAGGCTAAAAAGGAGTTTTTCTGGAAAACATACACGGCAGTAATGAATTTTTCAAAGAAAAGAGAAGTCACATGGAAATATCAGTCACCATAGGGCAGCTGGAGCTTCAATGCTGAAGAACTTGAAAGGAATATATAGTGAAGATAAAAAACTCAACTAATTGCATTTCTAGAAGGATCTCACATACATGTCTTTTGCCCCACTTGGGCAGCTTTTTGGGAAGACAGCAGCTGCTAGAGAAATCGGAAGAATTTAGCAAAGTTTTGGTGGTCACAACCACAATGAATTGCTGTGACCTGGCCCCCAGATCCATGTGGATGACTGTCATAATGAAGACAATGACATGTGCCCACTGCTGCATGCTGAACAAGAAACTTCAAACCACCCACTTCACCATTCAGAAGGGGTTCTGAGAAGAGCTTTGAATTAGAACGGTGAGGTAAATGTGGTGGATACTTCACAGGGAGCACTAAAAGAAACAGCTGTAGATCTATCTGAAGGCACTGCCACCCAAGTTTCATGTCTTGGTTTCTAAGGAGAAATCCTAAGGAGAAACCAGCCCCGAGCTCTTGCCCAGTGTGCAAGTCAGATATCAGCCCTGAATTCAGTGGGAATTAAGAGCCTCACTGCAATGGTGCTGAGCTAAAATCCCTTCTCCAGATTCTTCCAACACCAGCTCCGGTCAAGATGCCAAGATGATGCTTGTCAATAGGGCAGCTGAGGCATGACCCCCATGTCAGAAGTGGTATCATCAAATAGGCCTTTTGGAAATAGTTTTGTAGAGTTGCAGTTTCAGACTCTCTTAGGCCAAGATCACTTACACAGTCTGCTTCAGATAATCTAATTAAATACTTTTATCAGATTAATTATCCTCTGAACAATAATTATGATTAAGGGGCTTCATACCCACTGTATAGGGAGAGCCAGCAATAATGAACAAATGTTACTTCTCTAAAGGTCAGCTTTGATGACATTTTGACATGTAGAAACTGTCCAAACACAGTCAATACAAAGAGGTTTCTTTGCTATATTGTGATCTCCTGAACTCAGCTAGAGAAGCTTAGAATTTCTCACATATTCCTATGGCTCTCAGGAGGTCCTATCAAAGATGGACAAGAATACCACAGTTCAGCTCTTTTGGATTTGCTGCAGGCAGTAGGAGGGTTGGTGTAACTGATCTCTTACATGGAATAGGAGAGGGAAGGTGCTCTAGAAGACACAATTTTCCCTACTTTCCCTTTGACACCGGTGTTGGTAAGGTGGTCTGGTCTCACCACAACAATCCACTCCATTATGAACCAGCCCTGGTCCATCTTCTCCACACCTTCTGCCACTCCTGCGTGGAAGGATGCTGGCAGATGACTAGAAAATAAACTAAAGCCAGAAGGCCATGACTCTTTCTTAATCTGATTCTATGCCATGGACCTCACCAATGATCTACAGATAATGTGCCAAACCACTGTGGCTCTTTACCTGCTTATATAATTTGTGCTGGCCATACTCCTGATGGCCTTCTCCAAAACAAACATACTTCTAAGTTCTCCTCGTAGGCTAATGCATTGCATCCCAGCCCAGGAACAAATGGATCTCACCCATTCAAGGTTATGCACGTGGCATTTCCTGCTTAATTCCCTACAGATTGCTTGCAATCAATCTGTAAATTTCTTTTGTCAGTCGTAATTAGAGAGGAACATTTCCTTCCCCAGGGTGTAGTTGTATAGCATAACACTTTTCATTAATAGATGAAGGGCCAGAGTACAGAATGTGGCGATCTTGGGCCTGAACATACGTCTATGAAACGGCAAGCTAATGAGTTAATGTCTGAGTGGGAAAGAGGGGAGAGAGTGTAGAGAAAGCCAGGGGATGGCTGTTTGTGAAATGGATCTCTCTTCTAGCCTCAAGTGTAGTGCTCTGGATACAGCAATTACTGCAAGCTGTTCAACAGGCCAGATAAACAATGAATCAAAGCCAGAACGGTGGTATCAGAGCTCATGCATGAGGAAGATGCATTATGGAGCATAGTTTCAATTATTATATTTGCCAGCTCCACTTGTGAATTCACCAGCTATGATAAATGTTATCATCCTGTTGTTTGTTCTGCATTTCTCAAAGTGAACTAAAAGACAACTCAGCTTGGAACTGTGAATATTAATTGCGAATAAAATTGCAGCATTAATCTTTCCCCCACTACCCCTCCTCTTTTTTTTCCCCAATCTCTTGTGAGTGTTACTATATGGCAGCACTCCTTACCCTGTCAGAAAGCAAGGTGAAGGAGGGCTTTGGGGTATTTATTAGTTACAATATTCACAGAAGGAGAGACAAATGAAGGCTGAAGCTCTAGGGATAGTATTTCCAGCCTAAAATTAGCAGGCAGATTTGAATGACTGGATTCCATAAAGCAAAATACAGTTGTATAAATTATACAGGTTGACTGTTGATTTTAAGTTTTACTGGTTTCCCCCAGGTTTAGGAAAGACTGGTCACGGTGAGCAGTAGTTGGAGGCACTGATAGAATATCTAGCAGGAAATAGAAAAAAGGTTCACATTCCAGTCTCAGGAAAAGAGTATAAATCAGACTCATTGCATGGCACCCAAATCAGTTGGCTTCAGAGGAAGGCCCTATCTATCCAGGCCTTAGATAAGGAGAGAATTTTCTCATGCACTTGGGAGCACCGGGAAGAGGAAATAGCATCACTAAGATAATATATCCCAGAGACCAGCACTGCTTAGGATGGGCTGGCTGAATAAAATCTTGGTTTAAATGGAGACAGTAGTAAAAACCTGACTGGAGAGTCAGGAACTCCATGAATCTCCCCATCAGCAGTTATCAGTGGAACACTGGGATAGGCCTTGACTGAGCAGAAGACAGTCAGTCTCCCAGACTGATTCTACACAGATGAAAGCTCAACAGTCCTTCAGCATCACCTCACAGCCATTTCAACTGGCAATAACAGAACTACTCCTGCTTCTAAGAACAATTTTTTTTTTCCCAGCTTTCCTTTTGCCCTCCTACTGCGTTTTTTAGGGGTGAAAGTTCATTTGCCATATTCATTACATGCATCTTAAAGAACTGAAAACTGCATTTTGGCAACAGGTTTCATCAGTTTTTCATGGTTTTAATTCAGCCTCTGAGCTCAGACTAACTGGCATAAGAGTCCCAGGGCACCTTCCATCCATAATCAATTTCTTTGTGTCCAATGTCATTATTCCATTTGTTTCAATTTTGGTGAATTGTTGTGATAGCCAGTCCTTTCTCTACAATTTGTCTTGCTGAAGTTCCCAAAATAAAGTTTTATATGGAAGTTAGATGACAGCAGGCTGGTCAGAAAGGCATTATTTCCTTTTTCAGTTTGGTGAGTGTTACACATCTTTGGTTGATGAAAGTAGCAGTGGTGCGATTCTCATTGTAATTTCTGCAATATTCCAGTCAGTAATAGTGTCTTGTTGAAATATGCATGAAAAAGTCCATAACATTAATGTAATGGACACAGTCCAACACATCTCCCTCATCCAGCTTCCTCATAAAGATTTTAAATGACTGTCTTAATTGGATCTTAATATTAACAGGAATATTACATAAAGCTAAATGAGGACATAAACTTCAGCTGAAAGCTACTTCTATCCAAACCCCTGCCCTCTGGTCTGCACACACCAAATAGTTTTGGAACATCTTCATGCTCTGTTTTGGTTCCACCGACTGTTCCTTTTAAAGCTTTTAGCTACAAATCAAACTTTATTTTTTCCTTAACAAAAACTTCCAAATCTGTCAGAGAAAACAAGAAATTACCTTGCTTAGGTTGGATTCACAATAATCTTGATTACTGCCCTGGCATTTCATTGATCAAAGCACTAGGGAACTAATGAGAAAATGTACAATACAGTAGATTAACTTGGTCACTTCCCTCTTTTCTTTTTTCTTTTCTTTTTTTTTTTTTTTTAATAATGTCTATTTCATCCTAATGAGCTGTTACACAGAGTTCAAACAGAAGTTTATTGCTGAAGGTCACTGTACATCTTCTCCACTCATTAACAAATCAAGAAGTTATTTTGGACTATTGAAGGAATATCCAAACACCCCTTCTAGGGCTGCCCCACCACAGGCATCCCTGTAAAGCAGGTGCATGTACAGAGTTCTGGCAAAGCAGTGCCTGTTAGATCAGTTAGGATATTCCTTACACAGTAATGAAGACCAAGTGGAGACTTGTGTCTGCATTGTTCTATTAAGTTTCCTCTTGTTTCCATATCACAGCATGCTCAGTCAAAGCTATTTTGGTGCTTCACTGATCAAACTGATTTTTCCCTTTGATGATAATATGAAATATTATTGGATAATAGGGTTGTTATATAATCAAAGTCAACAGCAGGGAGCTAAATTTGTGTTGTTTTGATGAAGAGCACATTAGTGTGACATAAATAGACTAATCTGATTTATTATTATTATTTCTAATGCTTAATAATAGGGAAGGGTAGGGGAAATGAGACTCTGGGGAATGAGAGTGCATCACAAAGTGATAGCAGACATTAGGATGTCTAGTCATAAGCAGCACCACTACTACCTGCTTGTAGCTGAATTTCAAAACAGCGAGTAGTGAGCAAGAGAAGTTGTTCTGAAAGAGATAATATCTTAAGTGGAATAAAGCCAATAATGTACTAGCGAAAATATTCTGTGAAAAGCAGTGCTGTAAGAAGAAAACATGTAGAGCAATAAGAAGTCAGAGACAGAACTGACAAAAGTCAGCTCACCTTTCACTGACTGTTTTTTCATGTTTAACTGAAAAGCTGGGATTAAACTTGGACAAAAGCTTCCCTTTCATGATTCAGTCTGTTCCAGTTCCGGACAGCCCAAGCCATTATTCACACATCAGTCAAGAACCATGAAAACAACTAAAGAGAGAGGCAGATTTGGCTTCATGTTCTGATGTGCACACATGAGAGTTCTTGTGTCTGGCCGCTCACAAAGCAAAGACCTGCAAGAGTTTCCTTTCAAATGAAACATCCTGCTACTTCAAAATCCCATGTGCAGCAAAAATACACGTTGGACAGAATTGTGGGCTCTTATAAATAAGCATATTTGAAAATCCCAAGGAATGTAGATACATTCAAGAAAAAACACTTTAAAACATACACACTCATTATAGCTTTTAAATTTAAAAGTATGCCTACAGACATCTACTCTGGCTCCTTCATATCAACATACACAGATTTCTTCTACTACATCTACACACTTCAACTAAGCTAAAGCAGAGCTATTATAAAGCCATTGAGATTTAATGCAAAGACTCTAAGTCGTAGGTAACCCATGACATGCTGAGGTAAGTTTCTCCCCTGGTTAAACACCCTATGTATTGAAATTTACTCTTCATTTATGGTTCCAGAGGGAAGATTTATGAACAAATCAGCTAGAGTATGTAAAGTTTTCAACCTCTCCAGTTCAACATGTTCTATAGGACATTTAATGATGATTTTTATATGCAGCAGAAATAATGATTTCTTCTTTTCTTAAAGGAAAAGAGAAAAAAAAACCTATGCAATGTTTTATAAGATGCAACTGCTTTTTTTCTTTTTAAAGGTTTTGCTAAAAGTCCTGTTACGAAAATTTTCCTTTGCCAGGCACAGAATTCAAGTTGAATTCTGCAAAACCCCAAAATTTTCCTGCTTCTCTCCAGTGTCAAATGCACCCAGCAGCTGTATATGATATAGAGGTGCATATTCCAGGCATACTTTTCCTTATCTCCATAGCAGGAAAAGAGACATACATTTATTTGCACTTCTGGGATAATAAGCAAAGATGAAAAAAGTGAATTTGGAGAGCACTGTGAACCCTATGGACTGTCAGGGGAAGCAGCTTCGAGATGTCAAATGCTGAGGTGGTTTAACAAACACATCCTGAAACTGCTTTTTTAGGTATTCTTGCTTCAATCCTTCTGCCATCAGCATTTGCCCTAGGACATGGTACTGGCAGCACAGCATTGATGCACCCAGCGTGCCCCACACATTACTCTGAAAAAATCCATCCTTATCCATCCTCATTAAGAATCCTGTTAGTTCTTCACCAATCTTAAAGGAGGATTTCATGCCACAGCAATTTCTACACCCAAAGGAAGCTGCATAACAGAGTCAAAGTCATGGATAACTTGCTTGTCATTTACTTATTGAAAGACAGATGTGGAGAACATGAGCATATTTGATAGTTAATAATTTAAAGCCAAGGAGAAGACAACAGAAGAGGAATGACACTCCTTATTTCTCCCTATTAATGATCTTTTTAGATGTCTCTTTGAGAGGGTATCAACATCCATCAGCACACAGAGCTCAGAGCTGGGCACACATCATCTAGTTTTAAGGGTAAAAAAGGATTATTGCTTTTACGCTGAGAGCACAACATGGCAGAATCAGCAGGAGGTGATTAGTGCCAAAAAGAAATGGGCTTTGTATGGCAAATTAACACAGAAAGTGATTTAAAAGACAGAATTAAATCAGAGACAAAGGTGCAGGTTCATAAAACTCCCAGTCCTACCCTTGTAAAATCAAAGATAAATCTCCAAAAGCACTAAATCCCATGTAATCACTGAAAATTCCTATTCTCCTAAAAGGGAGCTGGATTAGGCCTCCAATTAGGTTCTGTAAAGTCAGTTTGGTCCAGATGAACAACTGAGAGATGGACAATGTCCAAGGAACAACTCTACGACATGGTCTCAACATCCTCCACGACAGCTTGCCAACACAACTGCTCCCGCTGTTGCCCTCCAAACACTGGAGTAAAGCTATTTTTGCCTATTACTGCTAAATGCATTTTGCCTTTGCCTAGCAAAAACAGCAATATCACATCTAATCTTACAAGTTCCCAGTGAGCCAAATACAAGATACTGTCCCTTGAATTCTTCCTGAGACCAACAAAGGCTTTCCATTATTTACAAATCAAAAGCATTTAGAGACAATCATCTTTATTTTTTTATTTAAAACATGGAATGCCCAGTCACTATTATATAAGAAAAAATATACATCCTCCTATTTATACCCATCTTAACCAAGCATTCCAAAAAATATAAATCCTATTCATGCAGGTAATTGCTGCACAAAATAATAATAATAATAATAATAATAATAATAATAATAATAATAATAATAATAATAATAATAATAATAATAATAATAATAAAACAAAATACACTGTCCTGTTCCAACAATTCTCCCAATTTATCCTAGAAATTCTGCTTGCAAATTGTTGGAACAGTTGAAAATTATAAAATTAAATATAGTTAAATTAATATGATTATTTGCTTTTGATTATTAATTCCATTGCTAGTTTTTCTTGTGTTTTTGTTATGCATACCAGTTTTACAAAGTGCATGCCTTATTTATTTTTTTTTAATTTTGAACTGGCAAGCTAAAATGATCCATCTTCTCCTGCCTTTTTTTTAAATGTTAGTACAATCTAAAATCTAGCATTAAAAATTTTACCATGATACACCAGGTAGATTGACTGCTTATGGCGCATGCTTGTCCTGGCAAAAAAACCAAAACAAAACAAAACAAATTTGCTCCCCTCCCACCCTCCCCGTTCCTTTTGGAAGCAATCTAAAAAAGCAGGCTGGAACACAATTGCTTCAAGGGCAAAAGAAAAAATAATACCTGATGCTTTAATTTTTGTCACATGGCACTGGTTGTGGAATTGCACGCGCACACACACGCACACGCACCCGGCACTCACACAGGCACACGCGCACACACTGCAACCTGCTCGTGAGGAAAAAAGTTTGTTAGGTCAGGAGTGCCAGTGGCACATGAAGGCTCCCAGCTGTGTGTGCAACTTTGGATTTGGTACCCACTTCACGTCACCTTGAATCCTCTGACATCCACCAAGGGGGTAATGTAAGGCATACTTTGCTGGAACAGTAATAATCCATGCTTCATGCTCAAGAGCTGAGTCTCAGAGGAGGACTGGCTTGCTCCACTCCCTTTGGCCTCGCTCCGTCTCACTCAAGGAACAAAAAACCCAAAACAACAAAGAACTGGGAAAAACAAGGAAAGCAAAATAAGACAAATCCCTTTAAATGGACTTTCGCCGTTTCATCAGCCTGTGGTTATCTGTAAAGCTGTGCAACCCAGGTGAGATGGAGCTGACAGGAGATGGGAAAAGGCTGTTTTTTAATGTGCTTGGCGAGATCTCCTCTATCTTGTAAGAGATGGAGTGAAAGTACTGGGGGTTCAGCTTCGAGCTGAACGAATTTTGGTGGGACACCACCCGGCTGGTGTACTCGTGGGACCTGTAACACATGCAGGAACAAACTGACTGAAGGTCTGTTACTTCGGCCTTGTACCGTGGCCGACCATGCTGGGAGTCCTCTTGGATGTGGATAATCATGCTGTTGCGGTTCCCTGCCAGGGACGCCCGTTCCTCGGCATCCCTCCTCTCATCCTCACTGTTCATGGTCAAGAACCTGAGAACAACCAGATTTAGAAATGCCCCAATGACTGTCAACCCCACTAGAATGTACATAAAGCTAAAAGCCACATAGAGAGGCTTCTTTTGAAGGGCCCCTTTGGTCTGCAGGGCCACATAGTCTCCAAATCCTATCGTAGTCAATGTTATAAAGCAGTAATAATAAGCATGGAAAAAGCTCCACTCCTCGTACTGGGAAAAGGCTGCTGCTCCAATGCAGAGTGTCCCCATGCAGGAGAAGAAACCCACAGTGACCATGTTTTCCATGGAGACCTCAGTGCTCCTCATGCCACAGCACTTTTTGATGCGTTTCAAGAGGTACTTGACGAAGGTGTTCATGCGCTCGCCCAGGCTCTGGAACATGACGAGTGTCAGTGGGATCCCCAGGACTGCGTAGAACATGCAGAAGGCCTTCCCCGCGTCCGTCCCTGGGGCAGCATGTCCGTAACCTGGGAGGAGGGATGGAAACACAGGACGGTCAGCAGGGCACCTGATGGCCACTGTTCCCCCATCATGCAAGCCACGCAAATCGCTCTGTTGCCACAGCCAGATCCAAAGCTGCAGGGACACTGCAGTCACACCATCTTCCCATATCTCCTACTGCAGTCACACCATCTTCCCACATCTCCTCACCCACGCCCTGTGTCTGAAGGAAATAAGGCACAGAACAACGACGCATATGCAGGAGTGGGGAAGGTGAAAGAACCATTTATCATGGTTTTATTCACCAGTTTTTGAAATGGGAACTCCTGGGGGTTAGGGAGCTTTGACCGGCCCAGGTCAGAGACGGAGCAGGTCAAAGGCATTCCTCCTCCCCCACCAACAGGGAGGAGGAACCGGGCCGGGGTAGCAGCACCCCTGTACCTGTTCAACCCCAGAAGGAAGGAGAGCAATCCCTGGGGAATCTTGTCCCAAAATGTGTATCCTACAGAGGCATGTTCCACATTTGATTGGCCCATTTCCCTGTCTGTTCTTAAAACTGGCCCACAATTGGTTTACACCGGGCCCAGGGGAAATTCTCAAGCAAACATCACTTCCATGGGTGGTCGTTTCCTGCTCACTAAATGCCAATCAATCTCAAGCCAGCACACCATTATACCTCAAACAATGCTAAGTCTCCTAAACAAGGTTTTAATTGCATTGTTTAACTGAAGAAATTCCATCTCTGTTCAGTGTCACAGGCAAAAGTTGAAACTTTGGAAATACACAGTGTTTTTGAGAGTAGCTGGTGTTGCTCTATCCCAAAAGCAGAGTGATGACATCCATAATGATGGCATCCAAATTTTGTGTCTGCTGACAGCATGGAGTTAACAACATCCATAGGCCCACCAGCCAAAGAAATTCCTTTTCAAACTCTCCCATACTGAATAAGCCTTTCTCCTAGGCATCTAATGAAAGTGACTCATTGCTGGAACACCATAGGAATTTAGGGATTTAATGCCTGTTCTATCTTTACTGACTGGAAGAATAAACAACTTACCAGCTTGTGCCATAGTTTTACAGCTTTGACAGTTAGTATGGCAAAGGCAATTTCATCAGAATGTTAAACTAATCCAAGGATAGAGGATGAACCACATTTCACAGCATAGTTTTCAGATGGTAAAATCATGGCTAAGCCTTTATTCTAAATCAAACCATAAGCAGGGGGCTGTTTTGATATTATAATTACATCTACTCAGATTACATTGCTTTAAAAATCTACATTTCTTACAGCTGAGATTTTAGGAGACTGTACGAAAGTCTCCAAAATGAGATGGCTGGGACCCACTTGACCATTGTGTCCATTCACTATGTGGGTACCACTATCTAGAGTTCTTTTACAGTCAGGGAGTAGAACTGTGTACTTCACAAGGGCAGTTCCTGTCATGTACACAGAGGCATCTAAAACAGGTCAGTGAGTTATTCTCAGGAGACAACTATTTCTCTACAATCATTGTAATAGAAATCTTGGGACAGAACTCTGTTCAAGATTAATATACCCACATTTATGTATCTGCATGTGTTCTCTATGTAAAAACTCCCATTATAATCACCAAAAATTCTATGAAAACGGGCAGTAGTGAGTTATTTCACTGAACATCCCAAGTCTGGCAAGAAGAAACGACAGTTCTGATTGTTCATTGATCATGTTCATTAGGTCCCCATTAGACTGACTAGACATCTGTTGACTGCAGAAGAATTTATACACCCACAGCACTGGCAGACAACTACTTGTTAACAGCCAAATGAAGATATCCTAATCACAATAGTCACCTTGAGTGACTGTCTGCAGTGTAGGTGCCTGCATTAGAGATATTGAGGGTTTAAAACAGTTTTCCAGAAAGAAATGTCTAGCTTTATACCAGACCCCTGAGATATCACAATACCCATAGACTGCTGACAAATAAAACACAGGGCATTCAGCAGACCCACACTCTTACGGATCTGAAACTGGAGGACAAACCTGATGTGAGATGCCACTGAGGCAGGACCATTGAGGAGCTGTGCCCACCACCTTTAGACTCAGATCATGGACCTGCTGCTCTGAATTTGTCTAATTGTTTTTCAAAACTGTTGACACTGCACACCTCCTCAATCTCCTGTGGCAACAAATTCCAGAAGTTCACTATCTGCTAGTAAAAAAGGTACATTTTAATTTCAAGGATATCTCCTTGTTTCAGCTAGAACATCTTAGTTACAGAATTGAAGTTCTAAATCTTCCTTATCTACCACTTTCATGTTTTCAGCTAAACTCAGCTTTACCTCTGCTCTCAGCTTATTCTTGTCTAAACTGAAGCCACAGCCTTTTTAACTCATATAGCAGAAGTCACATTTCCTTGATCATTTCCATGTCCTTCTCTGGACCTTCTGTAGATCTGCCACACCAGTGTTGAGGTGCAGACCCCAGAATCCCACCTTCCTCTCAGGATGGGGCTGCATCTCAGAGTCTGCACTTTTGCTAGAACTAAAATATGAACACAGGCAACCTTCAAAATATAAAGCAAGAGTAGACAAGGAAAAGAAAACAAGAAAACTAGCAAGCATCCCCTTCAATAAGCAACAGGTTTATTCTTAGGTCAATTGGTATTTGTTGATGGATAGGTTGTAAAAACCCCTTTACAAAAGAAGCACAAAACTCAAAATAGGAGGTTCTTTTCCAGGTTATAAAGGAAAGAGATTCACCTGTTGTATTGAGCCATTGTAGTCTGTTCATCATAAAAAGCAGTTTCCAAATTACCTGGAAAGGAAAGGGTCTTCACCAGATTGATGCTGGGTTAGTTCCACCTGACTGTCCCTCAAAAAAGGCTGTAATTGCCTCTCATTACTAAGATCAGCTTTTGAACTACAGGGGCGTTAATTAAACCAGCAATGTCTTCCTATTTTATAGCTTTAGTTACAGATGATAAAGAGAAGGAAAGCTTCAGAAAATGTGATTTTCCAGATGGTTGCAGAAATGGCAGTTGGTGGAAACAACTCTTACTTTGGGTTCTAAAAAAAATATTTGGGGTGAAAAAAGGTCTCTTTTGATCTCACTATATCCTTCTCATTAAAGATATCCCCAAGAAACAGTTTAGGGACATCATAAAGCATTAATATTATGTGCTTTCATGCTATCTCACAGTTGAAATTCTAAGACTCGTGATGTACTTTGTAATTATATATCTCATAAGATACAAATATATCCATATCCCTGTCTTGCAGATAGGGAAGCACAGACACCTGTAGTTTCCCTCCAATTCACATAGATAGATAGAAAATCCAGAAATTCTGACTTCTATTCGGCCCCAAGTCATACTCACATTCCAAAATATCAGATAAATGTCTCTTATTGTATTTTCACCAAGGATCTGGGATAAAGAAAGGACTTTATTCATGAAGCTGGAATAAGATTCTACTAATGGATTAATATATAGAGGATTAGAGTCACATATTTATCTTATACAACATGGCTTTAAGGAATAGACACCCTAGCCATTGCCTTAAACACTCTGAAATGAGGGGTGTGAAAATACACCAAAGACAGACCTAACTCTCCATTACTTAAGCATTGCAGAACCCATACCGCACTGTACAGAGTAATATATGGAAAGCAAACTGCAGCAGTGCATGTTCTCTGAAATTCAGTATTTTTCACATCTAAAACAAACCATTGTCTTCTTAAGATCAGAGACTGCCTCTGGGAAAGAGGGGAAGGTGAATAATTGCCAGAGGAAGAGGGGCACAAACCAGCAGTAATGCTGGGAAAGGACACAGATCTACCTGGAGAGTCAGTCTCCAGGTAGTTGGGTTTTACTTGCATCCAGTAAAGGCAGAAGCAGAAGAAAGTGCCTTAGTAGCAGATTCCAGCTACCAAAATTCTTTCTGGTTTCCTCTACACGAGTGTCACTGCCCTTTAGCAGAGTATAAAGAGATGACTTTGTGTCATCATTAAGAAACACAAGTCTTAAAGAAAAACAGAAATTTTAATGATGACATCAGGGATTCTCTCTCTTCTCTGGTGAAGAAGAAAGATGGAACAGAAGACCTTAGTACTGAGTACAGGAAATGCATTCCTTAAGAAGCCACAGAGCTGAGATAAGAGTGAGGAAGATATAGATGGAGCTTTACACTGGACCACACCTAAGCAAACACTGCCCGTCCTACTCTAGTATAGTAACTGGTTTGCTGAAGTACCACAATACAGCAGTATGACCACAGCAGGCAGTTTTATCTGGTGTTTAATGAGATACCATTTGAATGATCAAGGAATGTCTAAATAACTCTCTCCCTGATTGGAAGCAATGTCATAGTACTCTCCCTCACTTTCAAAACCCTTCCCAGGTTCGTAGGCTTTCAAGACAGGACTCATCTGGGCTGGCACTGAGAAGAATAGCTTGGCATGAAGAAATGTCATGTTTCAGAGTTACTCCAGTTCTGGACTGTGAAGCACCAATACACCACGAAATCCATCTCCTCCCAGTCATGGAACAGCTGGGCTACAGACACCAAGCAGAACTGCAGGAAAGTGCAGGCAAGGGAAGAAAAGAATCACACTGTTAGGGCTGGCACCAAATCAGTACTCTGTTGGGGTCTTCCCTTCCTTTGTTTTTTCTAGGCCTTGTCCTTTCTCTGATGAAAAACTCTCAAAGAACATGTGCACCTACATGTAATTCTAGAGGAAAAAAGGAATTCTATCTTCTTGTTTGCAGGACTGTAGCTATAGTGGTCTGAGGAAAAAACACTTAGAGCCTTCTTCAATGATTATTTTTCTATGATCCCTTTCAGATGAGACCCTGAGAGAAACTACTCATTACAATTTCTATGAGGTCCAGCTGAGGACAACCCCAGTACTTTTCTCTGGGCTGTAAAGAGACATTGTCCTAGTGTACCAGCCCACAGCCAGAACATGCAGAGGAACTCTGTGCACAGCTACCCTGAATCCAACAGCAGATGGCTGAGGAAGAGCATGGGAATGCTATAATTACATGTGAGCTTTCCCCCAAGAATTCATGTACCCCACTTCATTAGTTGGTGCTCAGGAATTTCCTAAGCCAGCTTTTGCTGGTATTAGTAACACAAAATGGATTTCTCTTCCACGAGCTTGGGCATTGTCCCTTCAATGTCTTTAACATCCTGTGGCAAGAAGGTTCATAGAACAACCATGTGTTCTCTAAAAATATTGCCATTGCTCCTTTACTTCCCTTTCATTACTGTCCTTTAATGGCAACGGTATCTCCTCCTCTTTGGATGAGACCGGGAACAATTGTTCCCCATTTCCCTTCTTTGTGTCACTCATGATTTTATAGACCTTTTATCCATAAAAAATGCCATGTTGCATTCAGGCCGCAGGTAAGTATCTGACACTTTACAGCCTCATGTGAACAGAGCAGCTTGCTGAGATCGACATCAGTGATTTCTGCATCCCACTCAACTGCAGGGTACAGACAGGTCTGTAACATCTGTCCTGTCCTCCAACACAAATTCCCTGAAATAACAGTTTGCTTCTAGGGCAAAAAGAGTCTTAAACAAATTCATGCTATTTAATGATACAGACTGCTTGGAATTAGTAAATTCATAACAAAAATAAAACATTATGGGAAAAAATCCTGAATGTATTCAGTGTGTTGCATCTACATAGTAGCCATCTTCAACATTGCAAGGCAGTATCTACTCTAGCAAACTAAACTGGGCTCAAGTTCTGCCAGGGGAGCCTTAGGTTAGATATTAGGGGAAAAACTTTCATTGAAAGGAACGTAAAGCCTTGGAACAGATTGCCCAGGGAAGCAAAACATGGGAAAATATGGGAATTTGGCACTAGAGGACATGGTTTAGTGGTAAATGTGATATTGGTACTGGGTTGACCACTGGACTTGATCCTAAATGTCTTTTACAACCTTAGCAATTCTGTGATTCTGAGGATGAATTCCACCACCAGCCCATGATGTCCACACTCTATCATCAGCCCAGCCCATCGTGGTTCCCCCCTGGAATAACCAGCACTGTCCTAGGCAAAGACCATGCCTGGTCCACACATGGAGGTTAACACTGGCCAGGGTCCACTGGAACTAAGCAGCCTCCCCGTGTAGTACATGTGTTTATCTATTTCTGGCACTCAATGTGTCATCTCTCTTGGCCTCTGTGTCCTACAAAACACATTTAGTAGCCTGGATAGAGCCTGCATGGGTTTTTTGAGGGTTTTTCTATGTTGGGCTCTGTCAGAGTTCGAGATAGGTTTGTCTCTAGATGTGCATTGGTACCAGGTCAAGCACATGGCCAGTGTTAAAAAATAAAAACTGTGGCAGTGGTGAGTTAGTTACAGGTTGTGCTCAGGCCAGAGTGTACCTGCAGAGCAGCTGAGCCTCATTCACATTCGCATTCAAAGTGCAACAAGTCTTAGATGTCTTGAATCTCAAAGAATGCTCTACATTATTCATGAGGGATGCTTTATTTATCTTAGGAGGAGGTTTACCTCCTCATTTATCTACACATTATTCATCCCCATGATGGGCATTTGGGCCAGGTCATCTCTGACAACAGTCCCCAGAAAGGAAATAACTTCTCCATCTCTGTGACTCAAACCCTTCTTACTCATGCTGGCAGCAGCCCAGGCCAGGAGATAATGGAGAGGATAATGGCACCTGTTCTTCAGATGGGCAAGTGTAATTCAGATTAAAACATCTTCCTGATGTCACACACTTCACTTCAGAGGTTCATCTACGTCAGAGAAACCACCACAACGATCAGGCTGTGTCTCTGCTGTATTTGCTGCTTGTGCGTTCAGCTTTCAGCAGGGAGAAGAAACAAGGTGGCCTTTGTGGTGCAGATGAAAGAGATTTTCAGAAGGGATCAGGGAGATACTTTGTCTAACTAACTGGTAGTAACTCATTCACCAGGACAAAGACTTTCTCCTGTACGGTAATCAAGAGCTGCTCTTACCCTGATGAGAGCTGCTGTGTAACTACCCCACCCTCCTGGCACTTGGGCACTGCTGACTGCTCCCTCTTCTCTCTCCCATGTCTGGCCTCTCCCTGAATCCTGCTGCCTTTCTCAGGACCTCTTTTTTCTTTTATTCCCTTGTTGGTTGATCCCACTGACTGTTCAGCTGAACAATCTCTCTTAGTTTTGCACATCCCCTTCCATCCTTAAAGACATCCTCCACTTCCATGCTCAAAAGACAGCTTCTAATGGCAGGATAAAGCATGGCACATGTCTCCCTGCAGGAGCACATAGCAATATGTGATAATATCATCTCCTGTTATGAAGACAGGGACAACACAGGAGAGGAAAAAGAACCTGACATGCCCAGATGCAACCTCGAATCCTAAATCCCTCAACAAGCTTGGCATGGCCTCTCATCCTGGCTCATCTCTGGTCTGTTAAAATTGTTACCATGTCCTGGCTGCAGAGGTAAGGTTATGCCACCTTGGAGATTGCACTCACTGCTATGTTTTATATTTTTTAAACCTGCAGAAGATCTCCTATTCTGGGTGGCAGGGATGCAACAGGCTTCCACTGATTATTTTCTCCCCACCACAAGGACAGACTTCTTTTCTTCTTGATCTTGAAATCAAACTTCCAAGATGCTCAGGGAACACAGCTTCAAAAGCAGCCCTGATGGGAGAGGCAGGCTCAGGACACATGCAGCAAGGAAATGAGGAGGAAAAGGAAGAAATGGCTTTTCTCAGTGATCTCTGGGATCTGATGAGCAGCAGGTGAAGACACAGCCAAAGCCAGTCTTGCAGGTGGAGGGCCACCCATGCACATGGTGAGTTGGGACAGACAAGTGCTTGGCCTCAGGAGCTGCCTCTGCAGCAGTGGTTCCTGTAAGCTCACCAGGGATGCTGAATCTACTGCCTGTCAGCACAGCCAGCTGCAGACCTGAAGGACTCATCCAAAACTGATGAGACTGATAACTACTGCTGCCACTCACTCCCCTGACACATTTCCTCACTCCCTCTACTGTTCTGGTCTGTAGCCTCCCACATTATCTCCTTCCTTATGGAACCTGAACCTCCTGCTCTGGAGCATTAGTGATAGCAATTTTTTCCTATAGCTTCTCTTCCAGCCACACCAAGTTGCAGTAAATACTAGCATGGTGAATGCTCTTCATCACCCAAAATGCCTGTTGACATCAATTTCCAGCCCTGACCATTACCAGATGTGGCTAAACCATGTTCCCTTGGGAGATTCAACTATAGGAAAGGTACCAAGAGTGCTTGGGCAACTGCTTAAGAACACAGCCCTGAATTCTTACAGTCTTGACGGAGCAGGAACTGAAGCTATCAACTGTAACAGCATTCTGGGTAGTCCTCTTGTGGGTGGCACTTGTGAAGACAGTTAATGTTTCTCACATTGACTGAAATTATAGGGACCCAAATATAGAAATTTAGCGAAACACAGCCATGCTCATTTCTGATTCAGGGTAGGACTTAGGACTTCTGGTCTGGCTGAATTCAGCTGGAGATCACTTGCAATACAGTTGGGTGTTCTCTGTGAGAAGTTAACTCTCTTGAAGAGATTTCATTTGCATTCTCAGAGGATCAAGACAAATAAAGTGTCCCAGTTCCTGCAAGGCCCTCAATAAGGTGATGTTCATGGGACCCATTGGAGAGCTGTGTTTCAGAGGTTCTCAGACTGTTTAGACTGCACTTTCCTCCTCATTCCCTCCCTGGACTCCACCACTAGCTTGTACTAGGGAAGGCCTCTCCTCTTCCCTGCTGGATGCCTCCCTCGGGAGGCAAGGACACAAATCTATTTAGTTCCTTGGGGCAGAGTAGTTGGAGGTGCTGCTTATTCAGCACTCTTCCTGTCAGAGGCTTGTGCCCAGGTAGTTTTAACATACCCCCAGGTGGAAAGACCTGGGGACTTCTTTGGTTCCCCTGGAAAAGATCTTGTATTCCTCCCCACCAGGACACAGCTCCTCCCTTTTGAGACCTATTGTTTCTGCACAATGCAAAAATATAGATTTGGTCACATTTGGCCCTTTCAAATACCTACTGGGTTATGGCACTCAGGAATAGGTTTGTGAGTTTAAACCAAGGCATAAAAAAATTTTCTCTTTCTAATTAGTTCTGTGGTTTTCTCATTTCTTGATAAGAATGAGCCATCTATATCCGTATCTCTGCCCATCTGTTTTTCCTCCACAATGACTTTGAAGCTGCTCACCAATTTCCACCACTTAGAAGAAACTGTAATGTGAACTTGATAGTGATCTGTTCTGCTGGGCCAGCCATCTGGCCAATCTGTGAATATACATAAAAGGGCCTAAAAATCAACACACACATAGTGCAGGCTCAGCTGCAGTTGGGATCAGCTCCTTCTCTGGCCAGTTACTGGAAAGAAATAGGAGCTGGAGGTCCTGCAAGATGGGATGAGATGTAGAGGCATGGGAGAGAACTGGAGGAATAAGATGTCTCCATCACCTTATAAAACAGCCTGTGATGGAATATCTATCTGCCTGCAAGGATGAAGATGCAAATCAGGGTTCAAAAGGAACTGGGGATGTTTTAGAGTTCATAGGAAACCAGGCTTGGCTACCACTGCTCATCAAGGAACATCTTGTTTCTAGCAAAAGACAAAATTTGGAAGATGTTGTTTTAAATGAAAAAAAACAAATATTTGAGACTTCTGTGTTTGCTTGCATTTGTTATTGTTGTTCCTTTGAATGTGAATGTTTCCTTTTTTTTTTTTCCTGTTTAAAATTTACACTATAAAGGGGTTTACTAAAAAAGTAAATGAGAGAAAGTGAAAAATTTCAAATGGTCCCATGAAATCTCAATCTTCCTGCTCATCTTTCTGACACAGATCTGATTATCTCAAACCTCGTCTTGTTGAATATAGCCTCTATTTTTACTGCCTATATAGGAGATGTCTGCAGTCCCTGGCAATTCTTTTGAATAAGGTAACAGAGCAGCTGAGGTGATATCCACCTGGTTTACCACCTCCCAGGAAATCAAGGATACCAACTCTCACCAGTTCCTTTTGTAAAGCTAGAACAGTATCTCATCTCATCCCTAATATTTCCTCTGCTTCAGAAAAGAGGCTGGAAAGAGAGGAGAGGTTCCTCTCCAGCTCCATGTGGAGACCATTTAAACAGCAGGGGTTGTGGTATACCAGATTTGTGCCTGGTGTGCTATTCCTGACTCCTCCTGAAACCAACAGCAGCTCTGTGCTGGATTTCCAGCAGGGCAGCAGTTGACAGTTGACTTCTGAGTCAATATTTTCCCATGAGCTCTATTTTTGACTGTCCCTGCACTCTTTTCCTCCCCTTCCTCCTCTCTGCTTGGTTCTCTGAATCAATCAGAGGACTGACCTGAGGCTCACATCATATCTAGTCCCAAGACAAATCATGCCCAGAACCAAGTTCTCAATCTGAAGAGAATCATCGCAACCACTAGAAAAAGACTTTATCAGGTCATGTTATCCACTCCCAGGGGATGGCATATGATTGTTCCTTACAATCTATTCTCCAGGGCTTTGTCCAGTTTTGTTTATATGATTGAAATAACAGGGTTTCTGCTCTCTCCCTTAGGAAATTGTTGCCCTGTCCAGTAGATCCAGCTATTAGGAAGTTCTTTTTTTGATACACAGCCTGTACTTTTCTTGTTCTATGCTGCCTTTTATCACACTGCTCTTTTGTAGCCCTCAATCCAACATCCCCATTTCTCTCCATCATTTCTCACTTCTTTACACTTCTTGGAGACAGTCACAGCTTCATTCCTTCATTAATATTAGTTATAAACAGAGCTCTTGGAGACAAGAGTCCTGCAGCAAGAAGGACAAGAGGCATTCCACAACATATACATTGGTACATATATGACTCAGATTTTGCCTCTTTAGAAGCAGCTCCTTATAGGATCACTTTTATTGTACTTGTCTGAGACCACTCTTGCTCTTCAAAAACATTCAAGATCTTTGCTAGAGCTGTGCACAGCTCTTCTAGCCGCAGAACTGTGCTAGCAGGGTTATCAGTTGCCTGGACTGTAAAATATTATGTCTTTTTTTGCATATGTAGATGTGACTGACGATCACTATAACATTCCTCACTGCATAACAAATATTTAGTCACAAAGGTTTTTTTGTACTCCATGGATGTGATTGAAATACGCATTTTTTTCCCTATTCACCTCTATAAATTGACTTCTTGGGCAATTTTAACAGTTTTCTGTTACGGATTTTTGTTGCTCACAGTTTATTGGCAATGACCTGAGTCTTCTCCATGAGGGGGGAAGATGAAGGACTCACCACTTGCAAAGCTGGCAGGATGATCCAAACAGCACTGAGGGATCAGGGGGAAATATATCAGGAAGAAGCACAGGGAATCATGTCTCAACAAAAGACAGAAAACTAATGGGTTTCTTCTATGCTGTGATGATAAAAAAGAAACATGAGAAACCTGTGATTCTACTTTATTCAAAGAGTTAGTTCTTTTCAAACTACCAGGTGAGTCTTCACAGTGTTAACAGGATCCTGCTCTCAGCTCACACTCTGACACTGCCAGGGCTTGCGAAGCTGTAGCTGAGCAAAAACCCTACTAAACAAATATTACTAAAGGCCAGCACAGAGCAGAATGACTGAGATGATGAGTGACGTAGCACCCATATCCTCCAAAGCTGTGATGTCACTGTCCAGTGCAGTTCACAGAGCAATGTTCATAAATCTGTGTGACATCAAATGCTGTCAGGGCTGGTCTGGTAAAATACAGCACACCCAGCAAGAGACATGGGGTGACACTCAGGAAAGTGGTTCAGATGTTTTTGCACTGAAGTAATCACATTTTTCAGTCTGCAACTTTTCCTTTTGTGCAATTAAGAGACAGACAAGAGCACAGATAACTTGCCATGAGTTTGCTCATCTATCTGTTTCAATTTTGTGCTGTTTCTACTGCAGATTTTTCCCATGTGGAAGATAAAAAAAGAGTATTTTTCCTACTTTTAAAAAGGTCCATGGTATTTTAAACAGATTCTCCTTTCTGCTGTTGAGAAACCAAGAATTTCCCCATCCTAAAGGGCAGCTAAAGGGAGGGTTAGTTATTCCCACTGTGCTTAGGTTCAGTTCCTGCTAGAAAAACATGCCAGCAAATCAATTAAGAAACACAACTTTGATTAAAACAGAAAAAGCTCTGATCCAGACAAAGTTATACAGACACAAAATCACCTCTTCCAGGGAAGTCTCTGTGTCAGCAGGTGAACAGCCGAGTGTGGAAGAACCAAAAATTCCTCTTCCCTCTCCTTTGCTTGTGATTCTGTGTCTCTTAATGACCACAATAAGAAATTAGCCAGAAGGACACAAGTTTTCCTGCTTCTAGAACTTTGCAGTCATAGACTTCCTTATATCAGTTGCAGCATTTATTGTATACTCTTCTCTGAAGAAAAGCATCCCCAAACATATCTTCTGAATCTGTCTGGCTGCAGTTTTGGCCAAGGTTATTTTCCCTGCAGACACTCTAATTTTGCAGCAGTTTTATTAACTGAAACCTGGCTTCAATGATCTAACAGCAAAAGTCAGTGGAATCTCATAATTTCCCCAATTACATCACATAAAAGCTAAGCAGTGATTCAATTGGATTTATAGATAGATTTCATTGAATGTGGTACATAGATTTTATTAAAAATAAAGAAAAAATAATGCTCAAATGCTTTGGGTTCAGTTTCTTTTACCAACATACATGGCTTTTTATTTCTCTTGCTATTGTTCCCCCCAAAAAGCCCTTATGCTTGAAAATACAAGCAAAGAGAGATGCCTCAATTATCCTCTACAAATTTTAAATAATGTTCTGTCAATTATCTTTGAAAAAATGAAATCATTCAATCAAAACTTCTGTGAAGGAAGTTCAATTCTGATTGAGAAAGCATTTTTTGAAGCTGAAACCAAGAATGTAAATGGAAATATATTGCCCAATGGTACTGTCTGTCCAGCTTTCCACTGAGCCAGTACTAACTTTGAGGCACATCTGTCCTTGTATTTTGAAGACAGAAGAGCTGAGCTAAAACATGAAGGTCAAAGTTTTGCAATGTTGTTCAGCTTTGGCTATGAGAAGATTTGCTGGAATTGCTGTATCAGGGTAATTACACCAGCCTAACTCACTGGGCTGGCACTTTCAAATGAAGCAACCTCATACATTTTTCTGATAGCAACTTTGATCTCGCAGAAGCAAGGACACACCAGGAGCGTAGAGACCTTGGTACCTTTCCCCAACAAGACCAAGCCAGAAGCATTTCTCATGGGATGCTGTTCCAGCCATCAGAAACTGCCCAAGGAAAGTCAGAATATTGAGCTTAAGAGATATTAAACACAGAACTTGAGCTCATTGTGCATTGAAAATCTCCTTCTTAAAAAGACAGAGGTACACCTCAGTTAGGGCTTCCATTTCCACTAATCAAGCTCTAAGGCTGTCCCTAAACTCACTGCTCTTACAGCTAAAAGTTCTCCCTTTTTCAATCCAAACTTATCCAAGGCCTGATTCTTCTCATGAAAGTTCTCAGCTCAAACAGCAACCCATCCAGCTTGCCTTTCCTACAGACTAATAAAGATCAGCCATATCTCACCAGCCTGGATTGTTTGTTTGGTTGGTTGGTTTTTTCCAAGGAGGAATAAACCAGCTAGTCTGTTGCATTAGACAGGGTCACTTTGATAGCATTTTGCACCTTTCCAGCTTGAATTAAATTTTCTTGTACGTCAACAACACAAATTTAGATACAGAACCACAGAAATTCAATGCTTCATTTGTACAGACTTCAAATTGTATTTCATACAACTTCAGACAGCTCTTGTATACAGCACTGCCACAAAACCCAGAATGAAGTACTACATCTCAAACCTGTCCTTGGTTCATAGCTAAAAATCCATAGGATCTTATTTTGTCTTACACTGATGAAAATAGAGTAATTTTTC
The DNA here is from genome assembly GCA_013400175.1 of Phainopepla nitens. Classification (NCBI taxonomy): domain Eukaryota; kingdom Metazoa; phylum Chordata; class Aves; order Passeriformes; family Bombycillidae; genus Phainopepla; species Phainopepla nitens. Next base: position 335,453 of record VXBQ01001802.1, on the reverse strand, counting down.
TTGGTGTCTGTGAACTGTAACTCAAGTACACATGAGTTCATGATTTAACCAGAGACAAGCATGTGAGCTAAGCTCCATGGAGCATTAAACAGATGGATGCTAAAAAGAAACTTTCCATATACTGCAAGCATCTCTCCCATGAAATGACCCATGAAATGCAGGACGGGGTTCCTGTGCGCTACCAAGTCTTGAAGCTGACAGACATATCCCAATTAGTTATTCTAAAAGTGGATCTGTTCAAACTCCTCAACACATTTCCAGTGCCCAAAAAATCCTTTTGCTGAGACCAGTCTGAGCTCTTTCACATCCCCTTTTATTTCTCTATTGTTTACAGACATCTGCCTTTTCCCCACCCGCCCTGATAAGCACATCGAGCAGCGAGATTGCGGGAGGCAGTAGAGTGAGACACCATTTAATGCACCTGACTAGGCATAATCAGAGTCATCCATCACTTCAGTATTTTATTCCCAACCAATGGGAATAGTCAAACTGAGTGGGAAGAAATGGGAAGTCACATACAAAAACTTCTTCAAACCCCTCACCGTTTATCTTCTGCTGGGTGGAAAACAATGACCTACTATATTATTTTAATATCATAACCAGTATTTTCCATTTTATTTCATCACTGAACTCCTCCATACAAGGTGGCTCAATAAATCAGACTGACAAAGTACTTCATGGAAGATTTCTGAGCAGTCATAAGCATCATTTGCACAGTTTTTATACCTGAGAACCTCCATTGTGATCCAAGACCTTGCAGTGGCAGGGGCTATACGAATGACACATGAGATGGTTCCTAACTATTCACAATTCTGCTCTGACACACAGAATTGCTATCTGCACTTTCCAAGCATGGATACCAGAGAGGGAGAAGGCCTTGTCATGAAGAATACAGATCAGACAAAGAGTTTAATATCTCCCCCAAAGTAAGATATAAATTATATCTAATTTTTGCAAAAAAAAAAAATCTAATAATAGCAAACCTCTCTTTGCAATGAGAGGAATTATTAGTCTATTCAACAGGAGAGAAAAACCACTTAGAAGGCTTATTTCATAAAATCACAGAACGGTTTGGGTGGGAAGGGACCTCAAAGATAATCTCATCCCAATCCCCTGCTATGGTAGGGGACACCTTCCACTAGATCGGGTTGCACAGGATCCCATCAAACCTGGCCTTCAACACTTCCAGGGATGGGCATCCACAGCTTATCTGGGCAACCTTACCACTCTCACAGTGAAAACTTTCATACTAATATCTAATCTAATCTATCCTCTTTCAGTTTAAAGCCATTCCCTCTTGTCCTATTTAACTTCTTTGAATGAAACATACTGTAGAACCATTCCTGTTGTGATTTAAGTCTCTATTTCAGCTTCACTTGCAAGGTTTGAAGCTTAGATAAATAAGGAACAGCACTGCCGAGGGTCTATTGGAGACCTAAAAGACACAATGTCCCTCCACATGTCCCATGCATCTACAAGGGGCCTGTATTTACAGTGGGATTTATTTATCATCTTATGCTCATCAGTCTGGGATTTGAGCTGCAAACACATGCCCAGTCTTGGACTATCAGCAAGTTTATTAGAACAGTTTTGTGGAAGTCAAGTTTCCTCAACTGCACATTTCTGGGAATCAATATATCTTATCATGTGGTGGGTTGACCTTGTCTGGCCATAAAGTTGCTTTCTCACTTCTCTTCAACAGAATAGAGGAAAAAAGTAGGATTGGAAAATTTGTGGTTTGTGATGAGAACAAGTTAATTGATCAACAGTTACCATTCATGGGAAAAAGATGCTCAGCTTGGGGAAGAGTAATTTCATTTGTTTCCATTTACTCTCTGATGATGTCAGTGAGAAAAAAAGGCAAAACCAAAAACCCCTTATCCCTTCTTCTCCCTTCTTCCCATTCTCAACTTCAGTCCTTCATTCTCAACTCTTCTCTCTCCTCCACCTCCTCTCCCAGTTTGACATGAGGGATGGGGATTGGGGGTTGTGGTCAGTCCATAACACTTCGTCCCTGCCACTCTTTCTTGCTTACACTCCTGTCCTTGCCCTAGCACAGGGTCCCTCCCATGGGGTATAGTCCTTACCAAACTGCTCCAGCATGGGTCCTTTCTCTGGGCTGCAGTTCATCAAGAACTACTACAATGTGGGTGCTTTCCACAGGGCAGAGTCCTTCAAGAACAGACTGGGTCCCCCATGGGCCACAGGTCCTGCCGACAAACCTGCTCCAGGCTCCTTTCCCTGAGCTGCCATTCCTGCCAGGAATTCCTGCTCCTGTGTGTGCCTGCCAAGGGCTACATCTTCCTTCAGGGCAAATGCTTCTGCTCCAGCACAGGGTCCTCCAAAGTCTTCAGGGTGGATTATCTGTTCTGGGATGGTTCTCCAAGGGCAGCAGGTGGATCTCTGCTCCCCCATGGACATCCATGGTCTGCACCAGGGGAATCTCAGCTCTGGCACCTGGAGCACCTCCTCTCCATCCTTCTGCACTGACCTGGGTGTCTGCAGAGTTGTTCCTCTCTCATATTCTCACTCCTCTCTCACAGATGCTGTCTGGCATTTTTTTACCCTTTCTTATATCAAGGAGATGTCACCAGCATTGCTGATGGTCTCAGCTTTGGCCATGGTGGGTTCCATGTTGGAGCTGGCTGGAGCTGACTCTGTCCAACATGGGGACAGCTTCCCATGTTTTCTCTCAGAAGCCACCCCTGCAGCCAAATAATTTCCACGTAAACCAAATACAGATCAATAGCTATTTTATATTTTCTTGGTTGGTTGCTTGCAACTCTTGGAAGTAACAACTTCACTTTCAGACTTGCTACCTCATTCATTAATGGGTCTCAATTTGCCTTGTAAAATCATAAACAGTTTGACAGAGCTGCTGCCAGCAGCTTCAAGTGCTCACACTGAGTCTGAAGCTGTTCCTGAGTCCTGAAGACCTCTGACTCCCCGGCTGTGTAGCAGCAGCAGCAGCATTATAAACCTGGAAAGGTTTCATTTATCTCTGCAGAGGACCAGGTCTCAGCTTCAAAGAACCTGTCCCAGGGAGAAGACTCCAGTAAGCACCAGCACAGCTACTGAGTAACCAAGCTGTTCTTCTTACCAGGCAGACAGGGACATGGCCTAAAGACAGAAGCTGAAAATTTCCTTTCAAACAACAATAACAACAAAAAAGTTTTGACTACACTGAATCTCAGACGTCTGTACTCACTGCCTTGATTGTCTCATCAGTTCCTTTCCATTTCATTTCCACACTTCTCTCACTTTGTTGGTCACACCCATTCCTCTTCCTTGCCTGCTCCACCAATATGTCACTCCATTGCTGTTCTCATGACTTCACCCTACTTGTTTTCATTTGCTGTTATCACCTTTTTTTGGTTCTGTTTTCTTCCTCTCTGTCACCCACTTCTTTTCATTCCCATCTGTCCCTTTTTCATTCTCCTCTGTCTGACTACAGCAAACACCTGCCTCCAAAGGCAATGCACAATATTTAAGAGAACTCCATAACCTGTAATCACCCTATGTAATAATTCTCCTGTGATGATAATTGCCAACTATAAACCATCAGCCTTATCTCAGCCATCAAGATTAATTCTGGTATGGGGCATTATAAAATTAGCCCTTCTTGGCAAAGCTGCTGGCCTTTAGTTTCCACAAGAACACAATTAAATGGTATTTGAGTAGTCAAGCTACAGCAAAGATAAGAGGAGACAGACATCAGGAAGTTATTAGATTAGGAAGTAAAACAACTACTCCTTGGTTAGATCAAGCATTCAAACATGTTATATAATATTTCAAAGGCAATACAGGCAAAACAAAACCTCTCAGGCACTTTACCTCCTTCCCTCCCTCCCTATCTTGGCTGTGAGGAAGCACATATCATAATAGCAAATAAGGAAAGTCATTACCAGACCTCTAGATTTTGGGTTTGTTCACAAGGTTACTTGTGCCACGCTGGGTTAACTCAGTGGGGACTCCAGAGCACAGACACAGCTTGAAGTCCTTCCTAATTAAATACACACACATACACCATAATCAGAGCTCTTTCTTCACCCTAGGGCAGGATCTTTGGCTCATATAAGTCAGCAGAATGCCCTGAGGAACTACTTTGATTTATATTGGCTAAAAATCCAGTCCCAGAGCCTCTGTGCATAAGAGGATATTTTAGAATAACTGGTGAGTGTCTGAGCTTAAAGAAGCCTTCTCACACACGGATTTACACCCTGAAGATAGGCACTTGTATGTGCATCAGTGGTAGCTCAAGTTTTACCCCTTCTTCAAATCAGCTTTTAATTGGAGATGGGCAATGCTCTGAAGCTGATGTCCATCCTGCTGGGGCAATCACTCCCTCATGCAGTGATATAGTCCAAAGGAAAGAAAATCAAGCAAATTTGTTGGGCATGCCCTACATTGTCATCACAGATATCCCCCTAATCATTGCATTTGCCGTGATTTTGGAGGAAAGCTATAAAACATAAACCAGTGTCTACTCATGTATTTTTTTTTCCCCCCAGAACCTGCAACAGAGTTTGCTCATGTATATTAGAAAAGTTAAACAATTGCTCAGCACCTTCTAAACACCTGCACCGTGTCAAAAGTTAAGCATTAATATCGCCATCAGGGAAACAGTGATCCTAATGAGGTTCTTCATTAGAGGAAAGGAGGTGAGAGACACCAGCTTTAGGGTAGGATCTGCAGTCCTTTGGAGTCTGTCAAGGCCAAGTGTCCCAGGCACTCAAATCATTAGACAGTGAAAACACATCCTCTGGGAAGTGGGTTTAACTTTTGACAACCCACACAAGGTCTCCGTGCGAATCCTGCTCAGCACAGCCCTGTTTCTCCACCCACCCACAGCCAAAGGAGCAGACAGGCTTAATTTACTGCTCTTTAAAAACAGATGCTGGCCTTCAATTTATCTCCATCAAGAGAAAAAAATACCCAAGCTCCTCAAATGAAATGCCCTGCAGGATTTTGCCTGAGCAAATGTGAGATGGAGATTTGACAATAAAAAAGACATTTCATTTGTCTTATTAGTGGCTGACTACTGTGGAAGGTGTTCAATCAATTAGACTGATCTTGGCCTCCTGAATTATTGATAGAGAGAGCTGGATTACACTCTAAAATGCTTTTAGTTTAATTGCCCAACCCATCATTGCTTCATTTTCCTTTTCTTATGTATATAAATTTGTTGTTGTTGTTGTTGTTTTGTTATTTAAGCAAAGCAGTTTGCCAGCAGCTGACTCTGGCACTTTGCTGCTGTTGGAGGCTCCGAGGGTGCAGTGGGCAGGGATCAGTGCCGGTACCCCCAGATAGCAGGTGGAACCTGTGGGGAGAACAGTGGCTTCCCACAACGAGATGATGAGACATGCAGGGGAGTCATGGGAGCCTTTCCCATTCCTTTATCTTCATATACTGGCTCCTCTTTGCTCTCTGCCCACTTTCCTTCCCTTGCCTTGCAAGGAGAATCATAGAACCATTGATCTTGGAAAAGGTCAAGTCCAACCTTCAACTAAATACCAAGATGCCCAGTAAACCCTATCACAAAGTGATGCACCTACTCATTTTTTAACACTTCCAGGAATGGTGAATCCACCACTCCCCTGGGCAGTCTGTTCCAGTGCTTAATCACTGTTTCAGTGAAGAAATTTGTACAAATATCCAACCTGAACCTCTCCCCAGTGCAATTTGTAACCATTTCCTTTTGTCCTGTTGCTGGTTGCATGGGAGAAGAGCCCAACTCCCACCTGGAATGCAATAGAGCATAGGACTCTCTTGGCCATGGCACTATCCCCAGCACCATTTGGGTGCCCAAATGGCTCTTCTTACCCCATCCTGACCATCATGGTTCCCCCCAAAAATTTCTTAACTTTCTTTGCTCATTACCCCTTTCCACCCTCAATGTCTTCCAGCCTCTTCTCGTGCCCCATTCCTCATCAGCTCTTCAACACTGTCCTCCATTTCCCAGGCTGTGCACATCATCTGTTGTTGAAGCACCAGGACATGAGCAGAGACAGAATCCCTGTATTCAAGAGTGCTCCACATTTTATAGACTAAGAACAGGTTAAATGCCTTTAAAGCATGATTCTCTGCTACTCTTTTGCACGCTAACATAAAGTAGTTAGAGAAGCACAAATGGAGTTATTATAACATGGAAGTTTTTTCACAGAGAGGGAGGAAAAAGGGAAAGGAGGGTGGGGAATGAGCAAAATATAATAAGATGGGAAAGGGTATAAAAAAGAGATTAAATGGGCAAAGTGGGGAGAAAGAGAAAGGAGGATATGAAGAAAGAGGAAAGTAAAGGGAAAGAAAGAAAGAAATAAAAAGATGAGGGAACCTTGCCCACTGAAAACGACAGATATGCAATGTGGATGCTTGGAAGAACAAGAATTCTGGGTACCAGATGTGAAAGAGTATTTTTGTGACAACAGGAACTTGATATCGTCAGTACACAGGGCTGAGGGATATGATTTGAGAGGGAAATAAAGGCAGTAAACCCAAAGCTGCAGAGCAGGTGAGTAACACAGTACCTCATATGGGTTTAAAAGGTGAGACCATGCACATAACAGGATCCCTCTGAATATAATTCATTTTCCAGGAAGTCATTGTAGATCTCTGCCACTGGATCCAGACATGACATGAGATCTCTTGGAAACCATTCAGAAGATAAATTCTGAGAAATGTGTCATTTTCCATTTTTCTAGATGGCAAGTGAAGAATTACTGTTATGTACTGTTATGTTATTATACCTTAACTCAGCCCTTCCTGGATGTAATAGGCAATAGATATTTTTCCCCCTAAAATAGCATCAGAACCAGCAAAAAGCAATTTTATTTTAGATTTGGTTTAGATCAACAGTGAGGACATCGTGGAAAAGTGTTTGATCAGATGTTCACTACTATTCTTGAAATTAAAAAGAAGGATAAGCAAAAACAGGTATCAAAGCCCTTAATTTCTGAAGCACAAGGATGAAGAATTAAAGGGATTAGTAACTGAGTCACTTGGTATTGAGAATGCAGACATGGTAACAAACGAGTTTGAGATTTCTCCATGACAAATTAACAAAGAATACCAAGATTAGAGTATAATTGTGCTTATTGCAATACATCTTGCAACTTATTGCAATATTACAGTAATACTTATAGCAAGAGAAGAATTGTCAGGGACATTTAAGAGGAGTGGGAAAACAATAAATCAACAAATCCATGTGACAATGGTCCAAGAAATTTTAAAACAGAAGATGAATCTTTAGATATGTAAAGAAAGAAGGCAGCTGCGTAACAAGGGTAGGATGAGCAGGAGATATACATTAGAATAAAGTGTTGCTTTTGTTTCCAGCAGAAAGAAATTTAATTATTGCTGGTAACAAGTCCTGAAAAACTCAAATGTATAATCTAAATATCCCTAAAGAAGAGAGTAAGAGGAAGGAAGGAAGGAAGGAAGGAAGGAAAAGAAAGAAAGGAAGAAAGAAAGAAAGAAAGAAAGAAAGAAAGAAAGAAAGAAAGAAAGAAAGAAAGAAAGAAAGAAAGAAAGAAGGAAGAAAGAAAGAAAAAAAAAGAAAAAAGAGAAAGAAAAAAAATTTCAGGTGTGTTTCTTGTAGTACTTTAGTGAGATTAATTATTATGCTCTACAGGGAATCCCTCATGAAAATGAAGAATCTCAGATCTCAGCAGGCTGCAGACAAGGGACAGTGGTTGGGCTACTGGCAGAAGTGCCAAAGCCTTGCAGGAAAGAAGTCCCATCCCTGCAAGCACACGTGGAGTTGCTCACAGTGGGACTGATTTTAATTAATATTTCCATTACTGGGACAGAAGCAGTATGCCAGGGATAGGATGAGCCAGATAGCAAGCCATGAATACACGTGCAATAAAGGAGGGGTCTGTGGCTGATATCACCAAAAAGTGAAGTTGGAGCACTGGGGAAGTTTGCCCAGTCACCAAGCACCCCTGGCCATACAGAAGGTGTCTTTGAGGAGCTGACAACCCCTTTCCAAGGGGTTCTGCTGTCACAAAGAGGCAAATCGTGTGGAAACAAGATGCTTTGCTTACATGAAAGCGTCCCAGAGAAGGATTTCATTCACAGTAAATCTTCTTACTCAGGAGTGGCATTTGCAAGAGCCTGGGCTGTTCTTGCATTTAATTCCCCTGCTTGCCATTAGTCCCTTTTTGCCATGTTTTAAGCACAGAACTGAGTTCAAATATCCTTTGAATCTATTGCACTGTCTCCTCCTGTCTAAACTTGTCTCCATCTGAGTTTGATCAGTGCTAGGACACATCCTGAGAGATTCAGTCTCACAGTGCACTGACCTTGGCCACTACCTTGGGCCAAGGCACATGCACCCTGGCAACACCACCAGACTTGAGTTAGCCTCAGTCTTTGTGGCCCTGTAATGCCTCAAAGGCTCAGGTCTCAGATCCTAGCATATTCTCAATTCCATACCTTTCTCATGGCAGAAGTGCAGAGATGCTAATTGTCTTGTCATGATGAAACTTCCTGGAAGCAGATCAGTCTCTGCATTCTGAATTTGAGGGGGGAGTGCAGGTATCTGTGGGACTAAAGCCATTTGAAATTTTTGGGGATTACATTATAGTATATCAGATATATAATATACATATAATATATATCATAGCACATCAGTTATATATAATAGATAATATATTATATATATATTTGGGCATAGTATATCACAGCCTGGACAGGTGTGCTCTTTCCTGGGTAAAAAATTGACCAGGTGGCCGGGCCCAGAGAGTGGTCATGAATGGAATCACATCCAGTTGGCATCTGGTCACTAGCAGGGTTCCTCAATGCTCTGAACTGGGGCCAGTCCTGTTTAATATTTTTATCAATGATCTGGACAAGGAGTTTGAGTGTATCCTCAGTAGGTTTGCAGATGAAATCTCATTGGGCAGGAGTGTTGACGTGCAGGAGTGTAGGAAGGATCTGCAGAGGGATCTGGACAGGCTGGATCGATAGGTCAAGGCCAACAGAATGAGGTTCTGTTCTTGTTTCAGCTGGGATAGAGTTCATTGTCTTTGTAATAGCTGGGACAGTGCTGTGTTTTGGATTTAGTATGAGAATAATGTTGATGAAACACTGATGTTTCAGTTGTTGTTAAACAGTGTTTGTCCCAAATCAAGGACTTTTCAGTGTGTCTTGCTTTGCCAGGAACAGGTGCACAAGAAGCTGGGAGGGAGCATAACCAGGATAGGTGACCTGAATTGGCCAGAGGAATATTCCACACCATAGAACATCATGCCCAGTTTATTAACTGGGGGAGATTGGCTGTGAGGCACTAGTTGCTGCTCAGGCACCGGCTGAGCATCACTCAGTGGGTGGTGAGCAATGTTGTTGTGCATCACTTATTTATATTGAGTGCTAATTCTCTCTTCCTCTCCATTTCATTACAATTACAATTGTAATAATTGCAACTTCATTACAATTTTTATTATTATTGTAGTTTTTCTTATGATTAGTGCTATTATTATGTTTTATTTTGTTTCAGTTACTAAAGTGTTCTTTTCTCAATGCTTGAGGTTTACCTTTTTTTCTTGATTCTCCTCCTCACTGGGTGGCAGGAGCAGGGGGTAATGGGCAGCTGTGTGGTACTTAGTTGCCAGATGTGGTTGAACCATGACGAGGTTCAACCAGGCCAAGTGCCAGATCCTTCACCTGAGTTACAAGAAGGCGCTGCAGTGGCGCAGGCTGGGGGCAGAGTGGCTGGAAATCTGCGCAGCGGGAAAGGCCCTGGGGGTGCTGGCTGACAGTGGCCAAACGTGAGCCGGAGTGTGCCCAGGTGGGCAAGGAGGCGGTGGCCTCCTGGCCTTCTGTGTCAGCACTAGTGTGGCCAGCAGGAGCAGGGCAGTGATTGTCCCTGTGTGCTGGGCACTGGGGAGGCCACACCTCAAATTCTTGGTTCAGTTTTGGGCACCTCACAACAAGAAAAACATTGAAGTGCTGGAGCATGTCCACAGAAGGGAACAGAGTGGGAAGGGTCTGGAGCACAGCTCTGATGGGGAGCAGCTGAGGGAGATGGGGTTGTTCCACCTGGAGTAAAGAGGGCTTAGGAAGGACTTTCTGACTCTCTACAACTACAGGAGGTTGTAGCCAGGTGGGGGTCAGTCTCGTCTTCCAAATAACAAGTGACAGGAGGAAAAGAAGTGGCATCAAGCTGCACCATGGCAGGTTTAGGCTGGGTATTAGGACACATTTCTTCACAGGCATTGGAAGAGGCTGCCCAGGGCAGTGGTTGAGTCACCATGCCTGGAGCTGTTTAAAAGACGTGTAGATGTGGCACTTGGGGACGTGGTTTAGTGTTGGGACTTGGCAGTGTTGGGTTAATGGTTGGATTTGATGATGGTAGAGGTCTTTTCCAACTTAAATGACCCTATGATTCTATTAATCTAGTGAAAAAGAAGAACCTGAATGAATAAATGTATGTTTGGTTAAAAATTACGTGGTTTTTTTTTTTTTTCAAATTGATCTTTAAAGAATATGAGCCATATTCCCATGAGCATCTTTTAGAATCGAGTATGACTCCCTTCTTACTGGTTTAAGGTTGAATCATTTTGTATCATGAGGGAATCCACACACAAATATACTTTTTTGTTTTTAGCATATAATTTGCAAACTGAAACCCTGCTCTTGGCACAGCGCTCCAGTAGAGTTCACTGAAGGATCCCTCTGCAAACCCAGGTATAACAAATGCAGCTTGGTGTCACCATGTGGCAGTGCAGCTCTGTCACTGCAACACCTCCTTACAGATGGAGCACCACAAACACCCATATCCACTCTTACCCTGAGAGCAGACAAAGAAGCCTGCCACAGACCTAAACTCCTCCTTGTGCTCAAAATATCAGTGCAGACATGCAGGAGAGGTTTTCTTACACAGAGCTACTGCCAAGCATTTTCTAACACATATCTTCATATTACTTAAACTATTATGGCCATGACCCAAGGCATTTCCCGGGGATCAGAGAGCAGCTGAATGTACTGAGCACACAGACCATTAATCCCAGGCTGATAATGGTCAGTCTGAGCACCACAGCACACAAGATTCCCTACATCCTTGGTCAGGGGCTCCAGCTGCTACCACAGTATATACAAATTCTACAAAAGCTCCTTTTGCATGAGCGAACACAGAAGAAAAATAAAACAAGGAAAAAAAAAGAAAACGAGCACTCTTTAGTCCTTGTGGGGAAAATGAGGGATACACAATGGATTGGCATTGGGGAAATGGTGCAAAGAGACATCAGGACTCTTGGGAAGGCCCAGGATTTTTTTTTAACACCCATCCTCTGCTCTCTCACAGCTTTGTGCACCACCCTCCCGGGATGCTGAGGGAAGCAGGTGTGTGCCATGAACAGCAGCCCCCTGGGACCATGCTGGGCTGAGCTCCTTCAGCTTAATAATCCCTGTCACTGCAGTGCCTGGATGGGAAAGCTGAGTTTGATAAAGTCCCAGCAGCTGAGATGAGGTCTTCTCCTGCCAGCCTTGGATTTTTCACTCACCATCAAAGTAGATGAGTGGAAATATCAGAGAAGTGAATCTCTTACCTGCACTGCTCAATGAGGCTTTTATGATATTCTCTGTTCCCCTCAGAGATGCTTAGTATACTCTGGGGTGTTGAGATACATTCATTTCCATTTCCAATTCCCTTTTATTTCCCATCCATCTCCTGGCTGCTATAAGCACATGCTCTCTTCTTTCTGCAAACAAAAAGCCTTCCTCCCCAGCCATTTCTTCACAAAATGCCTTCCAGTGACCCCCAGCTGGCTGCTCCAAGTTTCATCAGCACACCTGGGGTAGGAATGTAACTTTTCAGATTCCTCTTCCTCTCCTCCATCACCTCGAACAACCTTGCACCTACTTGTACTTGAGCACCTCGTGTCTCCAGAAAACTCTGCTTCCAGCCCCCTTTTCAACAGAGACATAGTTTATTGTCCCCTAAGTAGCCCTTCACAGTTCCTCTTCTCAATCAGCACTGGGTAATGGTTTCCTAGGGATCATAATACTTAGCAGCACAGTAATTGAATGATATTATTAACAGCAGTAGCATCTGTGTTGTCTGTTTAATTAACTGGAGAGCAAATGAGGCCCTAAGAGTCATTAGTCTGATCCTTTATTGTTTTTCTAATGATGTGCTGCTTCTTACTTGATTATTGGCTACGGATCCCCTTTACCAAAAAAATGCACTTTTAACAAAATAATAACAAAAAAACTCTCTACACTACTGAATGACATACATTACTTCTCTCAAGCTACAGATTAAATAACTGTAAACTTCTGCTCTAAATACTCCGAGTCTACTACCTCTACTACTCCCTGAGCAGCAGAAAAGAAAGAGGTGACACCATCCCATGTTTCAAGGAATGAAAGAACAAACCTCTAAAACACATTTTACTGCTGAAAAGCTGATAATAAAAGCAAAGCTCATCCTGCGGTCATGCTTGGGGACTCTTCAGCCCCCAGTAGGGATTGAAGGAGGAAAGATCACCTTTAGAGACCACTGGACACAAAAAAAAAAAAAAAAAA
>VXBQ01001802.1:263340-322903 GCA_013400175.1 Phainopepla nitens | reverse complement strand
AAAAAAAAAAAAAGAGCTACAATATCCCAGAACTGATCACAACATTTCATTCCACCTTTGCATTGAAAGGGATGAGTACCAAAGGAAGCAGACATCCTCTCCATCCATAACTGGGCTAAATTAATGGGCAATCTGACAGCAGCAATTCCCATTTCTACACTTGGAAGTATCTTGCATAAGTGGGGCAGCCACTCCACAGCAGCCCCAGCACTCATGCAACCCTGCAACCCTGTCACCACACAGAGGCAGGAGTCAGATGTGGATATGGAGTCATCATTCCCTCCACACCCATTTAGCAGCCGTCCTGGTCGGATGTTTGGGCTGAAGTTCATTGCTTGACAGCTGGTTATTGGCTTCTCTGCAAGGGGCATATGGAAATTTCCATGAAGATGATTCCCAACTTCAGTTATTCAGCTTATCAGGAAGCACAGGCAATGGCATTAACCAAATTAGGAAAAAATCCCATCTCAGACAGGAAGGAGATCTTGCTCCTTGCATGCCTAAGATATTTGCTCCTGCAAAGTCTGTACTTTAAGCTGGGCAGTAAAGGATGTCAGATTCAGCCATTTACAGATCTGGGACATACAGATGTGTGTTACAGATCCTCTTCAACAGCCAGGTGTGAGAGTTTTAACACTATGTAGCTTTTCTTTAACTTTACCTTGTGTAGCTGGTTAAGCCCTGCTCTGGTGGCCACAACAGCAACCACCAACCCCCCCTCTGCAGCAGGAGGCTGGAGCTGAATGTCTGCCAAAGCCTGTCTTCACACCAGCATCACACTAGCACTTTTGTATCCTCATGGACTTGGGGCTCTGTCTCTCCAGCTGCTAATTTGGAGACCATTGTGCTCAAACAAGGGCCTTAGGGCAGAGAGATACTGCCTCCTTTGATGTTATCAGTCAGCTCCACCAGATGGAAAGGAGGGGCTTGGCTCTGTGGTTTAGTTCAGGTTTAGGTGTGGTGCTTGGGAGGTACTTTTCTACTGACATTTGTGGGTTTGGGAATCAACATGGGGTCACTGAACATCAAGTCCATGATTTGTTCCAAGTCCCAAGTGCATCTCACTGCACAACACCATCAGGACCAAGAGGGCAAAGCTCATGAACGTCACACACAAGCGTCCCTCACTGTGCTAAGTCCTCCAAGAAGACTCTACTTGCGCAGGGAGGTTGGACCAGATGATAGCACTGGGGTTCCTTTCAGCATCAATCACTCTGCAATTCTATGTTTAGGACCAAGGATGAGGCTTTGAGAGCAGCTATAGAAGGAGAACTGCCTGATCTCAATGCAAAATCCTCCAAGAGTCATTGCCTACTTATCTGAATTGTCATTAAGGAGAAAAATAAACTCATTTTCTCCTCTGAAGGCCCCATTCAGTTCAGTAGTATGTTTCATCAACCAACTTCTTCTTGCATATATTAAATAAATACAGAATGAAGAATGAGCAGAAATGGATCCTGGGGCATTAGAGAGATTGAGAAAATGACTGTGACTAAGAATAAATAGGCACAACAAATGAGCAAGGAAAGAAAAGAAAATGTAATGTCTCTTGTCACCACTGGACCTATCTATCTCAGGACAAATTCACAGCTACTCCAAGATTTGCAGATTTAAAATGGTTTTGTTTCTCAGGAAATTTCTCTGGAGCTCTGGGTTGACTCTTCATGAAACCAACTTCTTAGTTAGGGACTACTTTTTTAATAGCTACAGATATTTCTGTCTCTGACTTGTTCACCTGGAAATTTTGCTTCTTCACAAGGGACTTATTTGTAATCCCTGATTCGCTGCCATTCTCTCACTCCCTGAATCCTGGTGCAACAGCTGTTGGTTGACTCCTGCTCAGTGCATGAATGAAAATTAAATGAATGAACACATGAACTTGTGGCTTCCTCTAAATTTAGAATACAGCAGCTCCTTCATACTGATTATAACAACAGGCACCATAAGAAGCCGAGAAAGCTGCTTTGGTTGAAGTTGCCAAAGCAGCACTGAAGAGACCTCAGACATTTCTTCATTTGGGTCTGGAGAGCCATTACAATGTCAAATATTTTTGAAAAAGAGTTTAAAAAAAATCTCCAAAGTTATGAAGTTTGACAGGTACAATATCTCTTTGATTCAGTTGGAGATGGAGATCTCCAACTATGAGACAGCTTCCCAGCAAAACACTTTGGGTACAGCAGGTTCCAGTACTCATTGGAAAAGGATAAAAAGGGAAAGTGGAAAGTGTATAAATTGTTTATGTATATATGATCTTCAGAGACGGTACACTTCAGACAAAAGCCTAAATGATAAAAATAATTTCTTTTAAGTCAGTCACTAACCAACTAAGTGACTACAGTCTTGTCTTTCCAAGTCTTTTCTTTATTGTCTCCATAAATTAAGAAGAGTGGTGTCTGTCCATCAGTAAGTGAAAATGGTTGTGGGATCTCTGAACGGCAAGAAGTGGACATAAAAACAGTCAGATAAACCCTGCTGACTTGTGATTTTTCTCATTAGAATCTTCCTTGTGATAGCTGCTTGGAAAACCATCCCACTGGATTCTCCCAGCTCTTCTGTCCATATTTATGGACAAAGTACCCAAGGGTCCTCACAACACAGCTTCACATGCATTCATATCCCACCAGACTTGCTCACACAGATTTCTTTCTCCAGATGTCCATTTGCCCTTATCCCTTCTGTGCAGTTACCTAGTCACAAAGTGGCAGCCAAGTGCCACACATCTCCATGCAAGCTTATTCTCCAAAGTAAGACATCTGACTGCAGATTTCTCCTGTACTCAGCCTGGTTTTGTTTGAAACCTTCCATAATTACCCCCCTCCTCTCAATTACTGCAAAGCCAAATCATTCTCCTCTTTCTTTGGTTTTTAAACCCATTAAATTTTTTTAGCTAGATAACACAAGCCCTTTAACTCATCCATTGGACATGCTCTCCAGATTTAACACCTAAGTAGTATTTTACAGTGCCTTCCCACTGGGTCTTTTGTGCATTTCCTGGTAATCCAGGGTTTGTTTTTTTTTATGGTAATGACAAAAGAAGGTCTGAGCATCTGCCCTTACTAAAACTATAAATGAGGAACTCTCTTTCTTAATAGGGTACAACACCTTCATTCTCATCCTTTTTTCTTCCCAGTGTCTGTACTGGTGATTTCTTTTCCCCACTCTGCTTGTGCCTACAGGGAGTGTAGCACATATCCTGGTCTGAAGCCATCTACTTCTTTCCCAGCACCTACAGCACAGCTGGAGGTCATGCCAAGAGTCTGGGGGGATTCCCACACAAGCTGGAACCTCTTTGTATACCTATCTATGTATCTGTGTATCACCTTTCCAGTTGCACTCTGCAGAGTTAAAGACTAAAGCATTTAATGAAAACAGGAAAGGAATAAACAGGAAATAATCCAGCTCCGTGGGAGGGATCCAGGACAGTCCCCTAAGAAGGTGCATTCAAAGGAAGCCCCAGTTTCCAAATAATGAAACAGGTGGCCAGGGCACACACTGTGGAAGAGCCCAGCCATTGCCAGCAGGCAGTGCAGGAAAACAAATCCTGGCTCACAGTCTCTGCTCTCCACATGAAGCCACTGAGCAAAACTACATAATCCACTTAAGCATAAGTCTCATTTTATGATCTCTGGATGTAACAAGGTAAAGATCAGTGGCCTCATTGTCCATTTTTGAAAGGTACATGGGGAATAGCTGACTGACTGGGTTTTAAAGGGTGTTCCTTGCTGCATTTGTTAAAAGTGGTCATAATTAAAATGAGGAGAGAGCAATTCACAACACAAGAAATACATTAGGCACCCTAAACACTATACTGGAATCTGCAGGACTTTACCCAGCTGGAGGTTGAGTTTTAGGTAAATGATTTCCTGAAAACCTGTTCTTTGCCAAAATTACTATTTCACTGGCTGTTATAGGCATAGAGATAAATCAGCATACTTAGCAGATCTTCTCAGGTACATGGTGGGCAAGGGGACCAGTAGGAAATAACAGCCCAGTGATGAAGATCAGGGCTGAGCCCCTAACAGCGGCTGTGCCACAGGGTGTCACCTCCCATTCCTCACGTCACCAGAGCTCTTCCCAACTGACAAATTAGGGACAGTGCTCTCTCATTTTCTTGTGTTTCAGCTGGAGGGCTGTGTCACATTCCTTGTTGCTCCTGGCCGTGCAGGACCCGGCCGTCACAGCCTGTCAAGCCCTTCACTCTCTGGCTCCTGGCAGTCTGATCTTCTCTGGCCTATCTCAGAGAAGGGCTCCAAAGCAAGCGAGGACAAAGTCTGACTCAGGGTAGGGAAGGTCAACCTATGTCATGCCATGCTGATGATGCTGTGCTGAAGGCTCCTGGGATGACATTAAATCACTCAGCTTCCTATTTTATTTGTCTTTCCAGGGAGAAAAGTCTGGCAAGGGATAGTAAGGATGTTTTGATGGCTGAGCATGATCTCTGCTTCCTCCTGGCATATTCTGGCTAGCAGGTTCAGCCACCACTGATTCCAAGTCTGGCCTGCATTTGCCCTATCCATTTTCTCCCTCTCGCCTCTTTCTTTCCCATCTGTCCCTCCCTTTTCCCTCCCCTTTTCACAGCAAGCTTTGTGGTCCTAGAGAACTTTCTATGTGCATAAGACAAGCACAAGTGACTTTGAGTTTCCTGAGGTCATTGTCCAAAAGGTTTCAGTCCCTCCAAGATACTTCAGGAAAACTGCCCACTTCCAAAGACTAGTGCTAGCCCCTGTGCCCCTGAGCTTTACCAGCCACTTGGCTTGCATGGGCAAACCCTGAATCTGCTCACATGCAGAACACTGACTAAGATACTTTGGCATAAAATATAAAATACAAAATATAAAAATTTGCCTTGAGGCAAGTACTGCCTTTTGAGTAGATGATTGATCTATTTTCCCAGTAGGGGTGTGTCACGTTCCAGGGGATTTCAAAAGGACCACAATTCTGCTAGATGACCACAGTGGGGTGATTCCTCTACCCAAAAGATCACCAACTCCTTGTTTACAACAGTTTGCTTCCACAAAGCAGGCACTCTCAGCTTTTGATTTAGCCTGATGGAGACCCTGGTGCAGCTTCCCCCAAGTTCTCTCCATGGCCAACCAGAGACACCAGGAGAGATTAGGGTGAAGAAGATGAGGCTACAGCTACATTCCTATTCCTGCCTCCTCTACCACCTCCGAAAACCACTTCCAAGTCTGAGGTAACCGGAGCCAAAGATGACAACCTTACAGCTACATATATGTACATAAAATCATAGCTATATAAATACGTACATATATATACATATATATGCATAAATAGCTATAGGAAACAGCATCATTCTCTCAACAAAGACATGACTGGTTTTCCAATGAGCTCAGAGTCTACAGTAAAACATTTTGCTGCCCATACAGCCACCCCTGTATCTCAGCAGCTCTGAAGCAGGAACAAGGCAGTGTAGGGGGGAGCACTGACGGTGCATGAAGGAGTCTGAGAGCCTGCGGCAGAGTCAGGAGCAGAACCCCAATCTGACAATTTTGCTGACATTTAAATCACACAAGCATTTCCTTCCATTCAGCCACATCCTAATTGTCTACTAAGCTGGTTAGCCTTGCTTTTTGCCCATGTCCTGACTCCAGATGACTGTCCCTTGCACAAGCAACAGAATCTATCCAGCTTGCACTCAGTTTGCCTCATCTGTGCTGTTCTTTAGGCTGCTCTCAGTGACTGCTGATCTCACTCATATTTACCAAATCATTTCATAATGCTAGGTGCTCTTTGCTTGGTAACCTCACAGCTCTCTCAGTGGGAACAGATTCAGGCCCTTAATCTTTGCTGATATACAAGCAATCTTTTTCTAGAGTCAATGCAATGAACCCTGTTGTCAGGTACCAGCCACTAGGTTCTTTATAACAGAAGAAATGCCTCTCCAGTGAAAAGCAATCAGTTTGCACATAAAGTCCCCCAAAAACTTAGCTGTATATTACTATAAGATAGATTTGGATTTCTACTCTGCCTCTACACAGGAAAAGCTGTAGTCACTTCTCTCCAGCTCTACCTGCTTAGGTACCTGTTAGCACTATCTGTGCCACTTACCACATCAAGGGTGGCCATAAGACAAAACTCTCAATGCTCAGCATTCTTGCTGAAATCTGCCAAATATTGTCATTAACAGCCATGGACGGCCATTGCATACATGCTGTCACTTTTAGTCCTTTGTTTAGCAATGGTCTCCAAAAGCCACAAGCATAGGCTCTTTAGGCCTGGGGCTTTGTGGGTAATACAGCACAGTTTACTTTGTATTAAAACTCATAAACTGTGGCTGGCACAGACTGACAGATACTGGCAGATGAGTAAAGAAATGACTACTGTTTTCAGAGGAGGAAATATATTTTCCTGCTTTTAGAAAACTTGAGCCAGCTAAATCAGTCACCAACAGCGCTGTGTGTGAACTTTTACCACAGAATCACAGATTCACAGAATGATTTGGGTTGGAAGGGGCCTTAAAAATCATATTGTTTCAACTCCCATGCCATGGGCAGGACACCTTCCACTAGACCAAGGTGGTCCACTCCTCATTAGCCTGGCCTTGAACAGCTCCATCATTAAAGATATAAGAAGGGTTTGGGGAGCAGTATTGCTGACTGGATGTTAAGCACAGGACTTAACCTGCCTGGGCTAACACATTCCCATCACATGTTTTTGGACTTTGTAAGTGCTGCCACATGCTCACAGGGAAGTAGAGACACAGTATTCACATATTGGCACAGAAATAAATGACATGTAAACAGGATCAAGCCCCACTAGGCTGTAAACTGGGAGACCTCTCCTGAAACCTATGGAAGTACAAATTTTGCACAAAACAGGAAAAAAAAGGTAGGTCTTCGTCATTAACATACTTCTAGTAGCACCATTATCTGACAGTACTGAGAAGCTGTCTTTATGTAAAAACACTTCCATAATGGGTAATC
This sequence comes from Phainopepla nitens, assembly GCA_013400175.1. Classification (NCBI taxonomy): domain Eukaryota; kingdom Metazoa; phylum Chordata; class Aves; order Passeriformes; family Bombycillidae; genus Phainopepla; species Phainopepla nitens. The sequence continues at coordinate 315,959 of VXBQ01001802.1, read as the reverse complement.
AATATTCTACATGGTAAGCTGTTTTTCTTTATCTATGGAGAAAGCATTTCGTGTTCCAAAATTGAGTGTGGATGCCCCATGCCTTGAAGTGTTCAAGGGCCAGGTTGGATAGGGCTCTGAGAAACCTGGTCTAGTGGAAGGTGCCCCTGCCCATGGCAGGGGGTTGGAACAAGATGATCTTTAGGTCTTTTCCAACCCAAATCATTCCATGATTTATGATAGATTCATAGCCAGAAATGTTATTGCTGGCCTTGAAATTAGTCAGCTATAACTCTAAAACCTGACCTCATCCACCAAGCAACAGGCTGTTCTGCATGCTCATCAAAAGATGTAACAGGAGGTAACAGATCAATTTCAGCACCTACCATGACAGGAGGACAACATTTAATTTCCCTGACCTCTGATGAGCCAGATATCTTTCCCTGTCATATAATCTGCAATAAATAACCCATCAATCCTTTTGCCGGGTGGCTGCTGCAGAGCTGCCCAGTTTAACATATGCACTTTACTGTCCCTGTTGTATCATTTCACATTAGTCCACATTTAAACCATATTTTCCATCAAAAATCTTGCTTGGAAAAAAATCCCTTACATCTCAAAACCTACATTAGCCAACGTCACCACTGACTCATCCCCCTGCGGCAAACACAAACTTGTCCTGGATAATCCTGTCTCATCTCCCTTTCATCTCCATCATTGTGCTCCCCTGCCCTTCTTGTTAACCACTTCACGGCTGCCCTCAGAGTTAATTTTTGAGTGTTAGATTGAATAGACTCTCGAAACTGGGTGAAGGGTGGCATGAGTCAAAATAAGAAGTCAAAATTTAGTATTTCATCAGAGGAAAGGAATATCACCACCATGAATTCACCAGCCTACTGTAGAACTATAGAATGGTTTGGAGTTGGAAGGGTCCTTAAAGATGATTTAGTTCCAACACACCTGCCAAGGATAGGGACACCTTCCACTAAACCAGGTTGCTCAGAGCCCCATCCAGCCTGGCCTTACACTCACGGGGATGTCACCAAAGCGAAAACCAGAAGCAGCTGCTCTAAGCACTGCTCTAGGCAGTGCACAAGGAGAGCTGTGCTTGGCTTTGACCAGGAAAAAGAAACAAAAGAAACAATCTTTTTTTTTTTTTTTTGCCACCTTTGAGCAGCTTTCAGGACACAAACATATCAGCATTTGGGAATCCAAAACTCATTGTTGCATTTCTATCAGCTTTGATTTTATCAAATATTATCATTTTATTAGAATAGAAATATAGAATGAAATTGCTAAATTATCAGAAATAGAGATATTTAACTTCTTCTGAAACAGGAAAGGTACTATTTTGTCACTTGCACTTAGCAACTTAAACTTATCAGTGCTGAAAGTAATCTAAGTTCCCTACCAGGCAACCCACTGAATTTGCCTCTAAACACAATCTAATTTTATACCAAAATTAAATATGACTTGACCACTTCCATACCTGCAACAGGTGAAGAGAAAGTGGTGGATGAGCAGCTCTAACTTCCATAGACCCCTTCAGCAGATCACATCTCACACTGCATCAAAGACAAAGATGGCAAAGCACTCACATTTCCCTGCAGGCATCAGATGCCTGCTCCAGGCCCTGGAGCCCTCCCTGGGCAGAACAAGGAAGTGGGGAGGAGTGAGGAGATGTGCTTTCCTTTTTGGAATGGCATAAACTGAAAAAAGCCTCCTGGCAGATGAGTACATTAGTGAAGCACAACTTAGCAAGCAGGGGAAATGCTTCACTGAGACAAATGCAGTGTCCCTGAACCCTCTCTGAGAGTAAAGCAGCCAGCACCAGGAACAGCTGTTCACACCAAAATGTTTTCCACCTTTACCCTGGGTAACCTCTGGGTGATCACTGAATCTTGCCTTGGTGCTGAGAGAGGATGTCGAGGCCAGGTCCAGTACATTGTGCTCTACATGACTGATAAGAGACTTCCAAATTGCTTAAAGTAGTAATTTGATGATAAAAATCCTAATAATATCCTGCTTCCTTCAACCTCAATACACTATAATCTTATTTAACACGTTGTGGGGAGCTAGGAAAGGATATTACAGTATCACTTTGGAGAGCACCATAAATAAATCTTCACCCGAGATGGGTGGGCAGATCAGCACAGTGCTCCACACAAAATTGCACTGCTCTACAAGACAGTGACTCATCAACTTCTCCACTTCTGATAATCATTCCAACCAGGCATTCACTGCAGCAAGGAAGAGAAGCCAGAGAAGGGAACTGAGCCTGGCTAGCAAACATGGTCTGGCTCTCAGAGCAGAGAGCTGGGACACACAGGTCCGGATCCTGCCTCCTTTGATCATTTTCTAACGGACAATGTGGGTGGTGTCCAAAGGACAATGCCTGTGGCCAAGCTCTCCAAGGCTGGGCTCCACAAGACGAGAGAGACATGGAAATACTGGAGTGAGTCCAGCAAAGGGCCATAAAGAACGGGAGTACCTGGCACAGAAGAGGCTGGGAGGGCTGGGACTGTTCAGCTTTCGAGAAGAGAAGGGTCAGGGAGAATCTTAACTATGTGTATCAGTATTTGACAGGAGAATGTAAAGAAGACAAAGACAGACTCCTCTCAGTGGTGCCCACTCAGAGGGCAACAGGCACAAAGTGGCATACAGGAAATGCCATTTTAACATGAAGAACTTACCTTCTATGAGGATGTTCTTACCTAGAACAAGTTGCTCAGAGACTCTCCTTCCTTGGAGATATTTAACTTCCATCTGGATGTGGCACTCAAGAACCACTGTCTAGCTGGCCCTGCTTGAGCTGGGGACTAGGTAATCTCCCAAGGTCCCTTCAAAGCTCCATGACTCTGATTTCATGAGTCTCACCCAGTTCATTGGCTGTTCAAGATCCTTAATATCACCTACACATGGAATTAGCTGCTTAAAAGCAGATACGAGTTCAAATACCTGGCAGGCCTCCCTAAATGCAAAATCCAGGGTATTTACTCAGGTGGCCATAAGTTTCTGAGTCAATGTGTAGCCAGCAAAGCTACAGAGGTTTGGTGTGTAGAACTCATTTTATTTCTCTCAGAATATATAAATTCAGCGTATGAATCAAAGGTTTCCAGTGAGGACCCATTGGCCCCTGTATGGGTGTTCTCTGGAGGCTCTCCATCTGGCAGAGACACCCTCTCAGACCATCCCTCTCCCCACTGGATTACAATTTGTCAAGGATTCCATATGAATACATTCTATAGTGCCTATCACCATAGTAACCAGGCATTATTCAGGAATACAGATGCAAAGCAATACCCTCACTGTACATCATGGACCATTTGGATTTTCTGCTGTAGTTATAGAACGCATCAGGTATAAGATACATTCACAGAGAACTAGGTAGACTGAAGACTCCCAAGACAACATGTTTGTTTTTAATTTATTGCCAACTTGGGTTTGCTCCCTCCTATACACTCTAACAGATCTCACTTCTCTGACTCTATGTTAGGAAGTTTTTAGTTGTTTTTTTATTTATTCTCCTTTACCTTTCGGCGAATGAATCTACCATCTCCTTGTAGAACTGGGGCTGCCTCCTCTGCTCCTTGTACTGTTTCACATTTCTTTTAAGCTCAGGTTTGGGTAGGACTGCAACAGGCAGAACCAAGCCTTTAATCCTCCTCCTTTGCAGACTCCTCCATGCAATTCCCCTGAATGCATTATTTGGGTTGATTTGTTTGTCTGTTTGTTTAAGTCATTTCCCTTAAGAGAAACATCACTGTTTTGTCTCTCCACAAGCCTAGACAGTTAATTGCATCTCCACAGAGCCCAGGATAAATGTGCATTCTGCAGCTTTGTTATAATTTTGTTTTCCTATTTCCATGATCTTCTGTTTGCTTAGAACAAAGAGACACTGAAGCCAGTTGGAGGCTTCCTCTTGATTCCCAAGGCCACTGGGGTAGGTCTCCATTTCCCGATAAACTCCACACTCCAACTATGCACCTCCTCAGGCTGAGAGCAAAATCCAATCAGCCTTTCCCCGTTTGTCTTTTCCACCTTTTTCTGCCCCAAGATGACAACTTTGCAATTAGCCTGCCAACACATAAACCAGAAAAGGACATCAGGCAGCCAGCCCCTTAATTGGCAGCTTTTCTTCCTCAGAAGCAGCATTGACCCCAAGGCTCAGGAGGTTCCTAGGAGGAGCTGTGCTGTGTGGATTAAGGGGAAAGCTACAGCTAGGGCCAGCCACCCTTTTTATAAGCATCTGCTGGCTAAATCCCAGCACCTTAGCAGGGTGAGTGAGTTTTGTGTTATCTGTGCTTCCCTTAAAATGTCTCTTGGATGCAGCACTCTGTATTCACCACCTAAAACCAACCTGTGGGGAAGGTATGACAATAGGACCATAAACCAGGACTTGGGCTGCAGTGAATCCTCTGGGCTCAGCTGAGCTCACACAGTTATGCCACCCCACACCAGCTGAAAACAGAGCTTAGATTTTAGTGTGGCCTTAAAAATAATTGCCCTACTCCACCCTGGGAAAGTGATTTCCCTGTGATGAGAGTTGCTAGGATAACACTGAGTACTACAAGAGCATAGATACATTGTGATGTTACCCCTCCACCATCCTACCTGGACACCTCCAATGACTGCCACTGATTATAATTTTTTAAATTTTTCACACACTGTTTCTTTCCTGTCTTCTGTCTCCCACACAGCATTTCTTGTCTCTTACCCACTTGCACCTTTTACTAAATGGAGAAGGAGAATTTGACCAGACAGAAGTATGTAACACAAACCCTGCTGCCATGCTCTTCAGCAGAAGAATAGCGTAACTAATACCCAGGGAAAGAAAAAGCTATGCACAGCAATACATATCATTTGCTCTGGAAATTAGGAGCAGCATTTATACATGCACAACAGCTATTTAAGGATGTTCACAGAAGCTTTATGGTTGTCTCCAAACTCTGGAGAGCTCAAGTCATGATAAGTAAAGCACCTGGATTTCCAGGTGGGAGGATGCTAACCTAAATCCAATTTTAATACCTTACAGCTCTCTATAGTATTTGTAGAACAATTTCTCTGTAAGAAAGCATGCACAGAATGAAATTTAGATGATGGGATAGGAAGAATTCCTCAGCAGAATTTACCTTCTGCAACTCTAAGCCCCATGTAATACTTAACCCATGACTCCCACAAACAGCATCACTGTTTCTTGCATTCTGTAGGACCACCTTGGGTCTTGCATGACATCCACATCAGGATTAACAAAGGATAATTTTCAGTCAGATTACCCCAGCAGCTCTACTTGTTAAAGGTTCTCTTCATCAAAGGCAGAGAGAAAACAGGTAGAGAGAAGACCCAGGCAGAGAACCCACATGAACTCCAGGGACAGCAATATCAGGCAAGGGGAACTGAGCCACAAGAGGACAGAGACATGAAGAACATGGCACTGCCCAGGAATGATATGCAGGCTCTGTGCAGCACGAAGCTACACATGGAAAGCCAAGGAGCAGCAGATGTTTAGCTGCAGCAAACCACTGCAGCATGAGTTGGGCTGTCCAAAGGGATATGGGGAAGGAGGATGACCATCCTGGTACACTGATGTTGAAGGGGGCAGTTTCATGTCACATCTCCAGAGATAAATCCAGTTTAAAAGACTTCCATGCCTCCATCACATATTTCTGCCTGCCTGCCTCCATCCCTGTTCCTGCTGCAAGATACACCACAGTTCCTCTGTTCTAGCATCCACGCTTTTAGGAGAATAAGTAAACAAACATGTTTATAAAAACAAGTCAATCACACCACATGACTTCACCATAACCTACTTACCTTTCCCTCACCTTTAAACACAGGCATAAGCATTCTTTAAGCTAATTTTAGCTAGAAGTTAAAAGCTAAAGCTATAAAAAAAGCTATATATTAAAAGCTAAAGCTACATAAGGTTTCCTATATCTTATTTATTAAAAATTACCAGTTACAGACATCCAAGGACTGAGACCACATCCAACCCACAATGGACAGGCTAGAAGAGCAGTGAATTTCCAAATTCAGCTCTTGGTTCGGATGTTCACTTGCCTCCCACCCCCTTGCTTTTGAATGGTTTCTATCGAGATCATCAGCTTTTCAGACAAGGAGCTTTCTCTTCACATCACTATGAAACTTGCTTGCCCTTCAGCAGGGGCACAAAGGGAAGCTCTAACTCACAGTTACGGGTCTGCAACAGGAGGCCATGTCCACCCTGTTGACACAATTGTAAACGCAACAGAGAGCGGTACATTATCACAGAGCAAGAGTTCAACCCTAATGCTGCATTGCCGTGTAGGGATCTTGCTTCTGTCTGTGGGACAACCTGGAAAACTGGGAAGGAAAAGCCAAAATCAGCTGCTCACACTGGATATTTAGTGCAATCATGCTGCAGGAACAGGAAGGTTTGCATCCTTGGCCCTGGCTCTCAGGCACTGCACATTGGGACAAGCTCTCAATTCCTGGTGAAACACATTCCAGAAAGGAATAAAGGTTTTCTCTTGGTAATTCCACACCTTCCTACTTCTGACTTACCAAACATAAGTTGGTAAAATAACTACTGCACAGGTGGTCAGGGTATCCTATAGGAGAAGTATGAATCAAAGTGTCAGGAACTCCTGAGTGTAACTGTGCCTCCCTGAAATAGAACTGAGCATTCACAATGTCAGCACTCTAAGGAAACAATCAATGGGGTTTTTTTATCTCTAGCTTGGCAGAATGAAAGACTAGGAGATAGTAAGGAAAGACCAATATAGGTTGAAAGTTTTACATTCCTGATGGTGAGGGCACATGCACATGTGGCCCATGTGTGACTGCTCATGTCTCTCTGGTCTGGCTCAGTTATGTCCCCTCTCAGAGTCCAAGCACTTTGAGGCAAACATCTCCAGCCAGATGTTTCCTGGATCCTTCACTGACTCTACACAGTGCCTCTAGGACAGGCTATGCTCCTCCTTTTTCTTCTAGGCTTATTCAGTAGGCACACAGCAGCTTTATGCCCAATTAGCAAAGAAATACCTCTGCAAGGCAATGTGGTCCAGTACTACTTCCCCTGGCTTTCTGGTTTTGCATAATTTCCTGCAGTTTAAAGTTGTCCCTCAGAGTAGTTCAGAGGCCAGAGGTATGCTGAAAGTCCCTGCCCAAGGTGTTTCCAGGGTGCTCTGTGGTGGGTACAAAATCACTGCTTCCCGGCCAGCCCCTGTGGCTGCCCCAGAAACCTCCAAAAGGTGCAGCAGAGTGGATGGAGAGGTGCAGTTTCAAAATGCCCCATCTCCCATCATCCATGGGTCACTGACATGGTCGTTACAGCTTATCAAGTCAGTGCATGCCTAAGGAAACATCTGAGCCACACATCCACACAACCGAGTGAAATCTGCAGACAAAAACCATCTTGATGTGATTAAGGCTGAAGAGCAGTGATGGCCTTCAACCAGACTCTCTTTTTTTCCTAAGGTTTTCAAATTACACACAATATTTCCAAAGGGGATTTATTAAAAGGAGAGACTGATGCCTTTTAAAAACATATTGTAGGGACATTAGAAATTCTTTATCATTACTAAGAGAATCATTCATTGGAAAAGAATGTGCTTGATTCATTTTAGAAATTACCCATGATTAAAGATTATATTTTTGGATCACTGCTGGTATGAATTTGCATAAATGCCCTGAAGTAAGGCTTATTCCCCACAGAACACCCCAGAAACACCTAACCTGTCCACAGCACACGTGGATGCTAATTCTAAGCACAACGCAATAAGACACAGTGACAAACAGGCAGCAGGGGAAAAAACAGCCACTCTGAAGGGTCAGGTTTCTGCTTTACAGACAGGGCTAGACTTCAGAAAAGCTGGAATCAGTTGCTGCCATTGAATTTCTTCATGGTGTGACAAGGAAATTTTCTGTGCCTCAGCTCCTCAGTGATAATCGAAGGGTGGAGCACTTCCCTGCCTTCTCAAGTAAAGGGGAGATGTGATCCCTGTGTCACATTTGATCAGTGTCTTAAGTGCTTATTTAGCATCCAGATAGCTCTTCCTTGTCCTGTTTGCTACCTCTGCCATTAAGAGTGCTGTGGAAAAAGGAGGTAAGGCAAGAAGACAGCAGGTGACTTCTTAGCACCAGCTGGAAGACTCCAGTTTAGTGTAGGGCTAGGCCAGCAAGCACCATTATGGGAAAACAGGCAGATGAGGTGCCTCAGGTGGTCACATCTTAACATGCACATCAAGTGACTTCAGGAAAAAAGAGAAAAATAGAGAGCACATGTTCAGTTCTCCAGCAACTGATCCCCACTGATGGCACAGAGCCCTGACAGCTCACTCACAGCAGCAGCCCTACCCATCAGCAAGCACCTCTCAGCTGCCTGGAGCTTGCTGTCTGTCCCAGACCAACACATGTGTGTACAGCAACATCCCAGCCTGTGTCATCACACCCGGGAGTGTCAGGTCACAGGCAATATCTCATGGCATTCTTCAGCTTTACAGAGATTTCACTTTGCAGTTCTTAAAAAAAAAAAAATAGATCTGGAGTTTTGCTGCCCAAGAGCTGGGATGAGCAGACCTGCTCATGTTTCATTTCCAGTTTCAAATGCTTCAGACTGAATGAAAACTGCAGTCACAGACAGGCAAAGCCTCACACCCCTGCCCAAGCATTTCAGATTGGTCTGGGACACCACACTGGGCAACTTCAAGGCAGCCTGACCTAGAGTCCCAAACTGCCAAGAAATCTGAACCCTGTGCAGTTTGGAAGGAGACAACTCATGTTACAATAACTGCAGAGTGAAAGTGATTTTGTGCAGAGCAGCACTTAGGAGCAGAGTGGTATTTCCACAGCATGACATCCCTTTCCATTCCCAGTTTGAGATCAGTATGTACCTCGAATGTTCACAGCCCAAGATATTTCCTTTCCTTTAGAGTACTAAAATTCTAGATCCTGAAAATAATAAATCCTTAATTGTATATGTATATGTATATGTATATGTATATGTATATGTATATGTATATGTATATGTATATGTATATGTATATGTATATGTATATGTATATGTATATGTATATGTATGCATCTATATGTATGCATCTATATGTACATATATAAAAGCATACATCACAAAAGTGTTCAGCTGTCACCAAGAAATATTTCATTCACTGTGGTCCACAAACTTAAAATGCAGCTTCTGTCATGCAGCTTTTGAACAGTTCTCCTTTCTGAAACGAACTACTTTTTACTGTCTTTTCTCTGTACTCATCACTTCATATAAAGGATTAAAATACAAAAAGCAAAACCAGAAAGTAGCAGACAAGCTCTTCCCTTGGAGTATTAACCCTGTAAAATATGTCAGTTCTAATTTATCTTCTTTCCCTATGGATTAAATAGCAGCATTTTCCTTCAAGCCTGTATAGAAAAACTACATGTTTCTGATCACTGTCATTTTTTTCCTATTTGCACTACCAATCACTTTTAATCATTTACCAGCAATCCTGGCCAGCTGGAGAGATCTCAGTTTGCTGGAGGCTTGCAAATGCGATGCCCACTTATGAGAAGGGGCAGAAGCAGGACCCAGGGAACATCAGGCCTGTCAGCCAGGGAAGATTATGGAGAAGTCCATCTGGAGTGCCATCATGTGATTTGTGCATGACAGCCAGGTGATCGGGCCCAGCCAGCATGGGTTTATGAAAGGCAGGTCCTGCTTGACCAAACTGATCTCCTTCTATGATCAAGTGACCTCCTAGTGGCTGAGGGAAGGGCTATGGTTGTGTCTATCTGGACTTTAGTAAAGCTCATAGCATAGTCCTGCAGCAACTGAATTCCCATGGCTTGGATAGACATAGTCTTCACTGGGTAAAAATCTCACTGGGTTGTCAAACCCAGAGAGTGGTGGTGAACAGTGCTACATCCAGTTGGCAGCCACTCACGATTGGTTCCTGGTCCCCAGGGCTCAGTGCTGGGGCCAGTCTGGTTTAATATCTTTATTGGTCATCTGGACAAGGGGATCAAGGGTACCTTCAGTAAGTTCACAGATGGCACCCAGCTGGACAGGAGTGTTGGTGCACTGGAGGGTAGGAAGGCTGTGCAGGGGGCTGTGGACAGGCTGGATGGATGGTGTGAGGCCAGTGGGATGAGGGTCAAGAATAGCAAGGCCTGGGTGCTGCCCTTGTGTCCCAAGAAGGCGCTGCAGTGGCGCAGGCTGGGGGCAGAGTGGCTGGAAATCTGCGCAGCGGGAAAGGCCCTGGGGGTGCTGGCTGACAGTGGCCAAACGTGAGCCGGAGTGTGCCCAGGTGGGCAAGGAGGCGGTGGCCTCCTGGCCTTCTGTGTCAGCACTAGTGTGGCCAGCAGGAGCAGGGCAGTGATTGTCCCTGTGTGCTGGGCACTGGGGAGGCCACACCTCAAATTCTTGGTTCAGTTTTGGGCACCTCACAACAAGAAAAACATTGAAGTGCTGGAGCATGTCCAGAGAAGGGAACTGAGTGGGAAGGGTCTGGAGCACAGGTCTGATGAGGAGCAGCTGAGGGAGATGGGGTTGTTCCACCTGGAGTAAAGGAGGCTCAGGAAGGACTTTCTGACTCTCTACAACTCCCTGACAGGAGGTTGTAGCTGTATGTTGGTCTCTTCTTTCACCTAACAAGTGTCAGGACAAGAGGACATAGTGTCAAGCTGTGCCAGGGAAGGTTTCTGTTGGGTATTGGGACACATTTCTCCACTGAAAGGGTGGTCAGGCATTGGAAGAGACTGCCCAGGGCAATGACTGAGCCAACACCCCCTGGAGGTATTTAAAAGACAGGTAGATGTGGCACTAGGGACACAGTGTGGTGTTGGGACTTGGCAGTGCTGGGTTAACGGTTGGACTTAGTGCTCTCAAAGGTCTTTTCCAACCTTAACAATTTCATGATTCTTTGATTCTACCATTCTTTTTCTCAACAAAAGGGGTGATCAGACTCGATACAGCAGGTGGCACAGATGAAGCGTTAGTTCATTGGATTATTATTAGACACATCATTATTATTGGACACAGCTTCCTCAACCCATTCCTTAACTCAGCTGAGCAGGCTTTTCACTGTTGCAAGCCCTGCTGTGTGCTGCCTGAATCTCTTCTTTCAGTTGTTAGCAATTATGTCTCTATGTCTAGAGGGTTAAACTGAATGCAGAAATCATCAGTATGTATGAAACCTTTAAATCAGTCCTTTTGAACAGCAGTGCCTTCTACTTGGTTATACTGAAACTCATGTTGGCAATTTTTATGGTTTATTAGGCTTTTATGGAGCTGCTTTTATTCCTCACAAATCTTCATGAACCTGCTTCTGGGTGGAACTTGTTATTAACCTCTTCTCATGCTGAGAATTGAACTCTTGGCCCTTGTCTTTCTGTCCCTCCTCTTCACCACTCCTGAAGCTATGCCTCTGCCTTCCTTCTTCTTCTGTACTCACCAAATCCCATTAATAACTTCTTGTAGTGCATTTTTTTTCAACAGCATCTTGAAAATCTAAATTAACTGTATTTGCCAGTCATCCATTATCTGCTCTGCTCTTAATCTTCCCAAAGAAATTGAGGGGTTATTAACATCAGACACATAACATTATTTGCATTCAGGTGCTACAGCCTTCTAAGACATCACCAAAGATTAGGTGGCAATGTGCTAAGCTCTGCTTACACCGAGTGAAAGCCCACATCTCTGTTCATGATCTTAGTAGATACAGAAATGCCAGGGAAAGGAGTAATCCCTACCTTGACTAGAAAATGTGAATGAAAGCATGTGTGATTTTACCCTTCAAATCCATGGCATTTTGCTATTTTCACCTTATATTTGCCCTGGTGTTTTACTGCCTGTTCTTTAGTTAATTTTTCAGTTATTCTTTCAGCAACTCAAATAAGACTGAGAAGCCTATGATTCTTTGGATCACCCATAGTTTATATTAAATAGATGGATACGTTGGCCTCTCTCCAGTTTTCCCTAGTCAAATTATTCATCATAAATAGTATTTATTATGAATAAAGCCCCATTTTGGTTAGCAGAATGTTTGGGAACCATCCTGATTTTCTTTAAATATATTGATTTTTTTATAAGCACTTGGCAAATAGACTTAAAGATATTTGCAAATAATTTCCTTTTACTCTGTACTTTTAATGGTTGGTTCCTAGTTGTTTCCCAGTGTCCACAATCTTTTGTAACAGTTTTATTAGAGAAGTAACAAAATATAGTGGAAAAATCATTGATCAAAGATAAATTGATTTAAAATAATTTAAATTGATAAATTGAAGACTGGAAGATATCTCCCCAAATCCATTGCAGCTCTCAGCATACTTGTGAACAACATTAAATGAACTAAGCAAAGCATAGTGAAATCAAGAGCTCAGTCACAAAAACCCAAGCACAATATTTTAACCGCAGCATTATTCTGTTTCTCCATCTGCTTTTGATGCATAGTTTTGCATTTTCCATGTGATATTGAGCTGCTCAGCTCTTTCAAAACACCTCGATTTTCCCCACTGCCCTGATCTGTGCCTCTTTTCTGGGATCTTGTCCTTAGGAACTGAAGCTGCACCCAGCCAACTCCACTGGGGTACAACAGAGAAGTGCCCATCATGTGTTCCCTACTGAGGAGCAGCCTTAAAATCCTGATTTGTTCCAGTGCCATATTGATTTTGGCTCCCTTCCTCAGTCTCTCTGTTGCCCTCCCCCTCTAATTATCCTACTGGCAAGGTACGAGAAGAGAAGGAAAAATTCTCCAAAATGGGATCCTGGATTACCTGCAGCCCCAGTGTCAGGAGAGTCTTTTAGTTGCTCTGATGTGATGCACTCACAGGGGAGACACTGTATCAGAAACACTCTGCCTCACAGAGCTCTGCTTGTGGGAAAAGTTCAATGACACTCAGAAATTAAAACTCAGAAGAGGAAAGGGATTCTCTCCCACACATCTCTTCTCACCCTGTCACCCAAACCCTTTCCAATATGAACACAGCTTTGGAGTGAAGATTGATGCAAACAAGTAATTGAACTCCTCTGCAGTCTGTGTATTGCCCATGATCACCTCCCTTTCACCTTGACAGTCTAGTATTTAGAGTCACCACAACCAGTCTGTAACTGGGAAGAAGGAGATGAATTAAGTGTTTATTAACCCAAGCAGGAAATGAATTTGAAAATGGAATATCTCTTGGAAGCCTGCAAAGCTTTATGAGAAGCCTGATCACCTCGGCATGAATGAAGCCAGTAGGAGGGGTCCCCACTGCAATGGAAAAGAGATCTGTAGTTTCTGGCTGCCTTGCAACAACACTCAAGTTAGCAGCAGGAAGGTTGTATTTCACATTCATTTTTATACATGAATTCACCGATAAATTGGGGAGCATATTACCACCTTCGATTTATTGTTATCGTAAATTTTGTGGCTGCAGAATGGAACAAAACACAACAGTTAGAGACTTCATCTTAGGAAAAGTGATGTGCAGCTTCCCTCAGTACTCCCTTATGGCAAGGCACAAAAGCTGAAGGGAGAGGGTGAGAGAAAGAAATATGGAAGAAGGGGAAATACTTGCTCCTGTTTCCATGCTGTTCACTGCCCCATTAAATCTAAAAACCTTTCAGGCTATGATTTATTGCCATTTTATATACCCAAGTTTTCCCCTGACTTCCAGCAGTAAAATCTTTGAGGTTTCTGGTTGCACAGTTCAACAGGAGCCAGACAATCCATGCTTTTATTAGCCAATACTCAATCAGCATGTGTTAGGAGAATTTTCAGCTGGATATCTCACAACTAGCTGTCTGATTTACCCTGCAAGCAGATGCTACATCTTTCACAAGACAAACAGCTGCCTGACCATTATGAGGGTTGGAGACCCCTAATCAGACCCCAGCTGGCTTGGGCTGCATCATTTTCACCCATTTACCCTTCTGTCAGGCAGCATGGCCCAAATCTCCAGTGCTAGAGCCTTGCACACAGTTGAAGGACACCAAATTCTCAGCACCAACAAGTTGAAGTCGCCAGCTCTGGCCCCAAAGCATTGTCCGGATTTGGCTTTTTGTGTCCCAGCTTGGTGATGCACAGGTGAGAGGTGGAAACAACCAGTGTCTCCAAGAGCACAGGAAGAGATGGGCCCAGAGATGTGAGACGAGGAACTCCTATTACTGCTACCTTCATTCTATCAGGGAGAAAAGGGCTGTCCAGGGGCCAAGCTCTGAAGATCCTGCTGATTTTACTCTTTACTTACTTGCACTGTCTTCAAACTGGAAATCTAAGTAGGTATGTGGGGAGGTCAGCTCTCCTCATGTCTGTCTCTTTGCTTTTGTATAAGCAAATTTATAACAGATTAGGTTTAAAATAAGACTGACATATGGTTGTCATAGGGGTTACAGCTCACATGGGATGGTGGGTTGTTAAAGGAGTGAAATAGCACTCAGCCTTTCACTGGAAGACTTCCAATTTCTATAAACACCAGGCAACCAGGCCTTCTGACACCAGGGAGGCAGGGAGCTGCCTTGGAGGGCGAGAAAAGCACCTCTACAACCATCAGGGCAAGTCAGGATCAGAAGTGAGAGGAAGACACAGCTGAGATAATTTTTAGCCCAGTGCTAAAACCAGTCTTTCCTCTTTGGGACTGAGACGTTGGGAGGCTCCCAGTTTTCCACTGGGCACATCACCCAGTACTTTGAGAAGACACATGGTATAAAATCTATATCCTCACAGGAATTTTTGAACTCTTTGAATACTTTTTGATACTTTGATACTTTTTTTTGAATACTTTGAATACTCTTTGAATACTGATCTTCTTGATTAGTATTCACCTAATCAAGAAGTGCCTGAATATTCCCTCCGTTCAGACAAAAAGAAGCAGACTCAGCAATTTTATGAAGAAGGAAAAGCATCAATGAAGAGACTGAAATGCTGAACAGTTACAAGGCCAGTGCTATGCCAAAGAGACCCCTACCTGATGTGAAATTGGACAGATTAAGGACCTCTTACGATTAGATGCATTCTCCATGTTTCCAGTGAAGCCCACAGCTGAGCACAGAGACCAGCCAGCCCCCAACCTCCTGCCAAGCCTCCAGTGAGGCCTCGGCTCTGCATTTTCAGAGCAAACAGATCAGACAGACAGCCGTATTTGGGATGGCACCAAGTGGGATGCGGAGATCAGCAGACCCCAAAAGAACACTGCAAGGAAAGCTGACTGAGCATCAGTGCACAATCTCATCTTCTGCAGAGACTCAGCGTCCCCTGCCTGGCTGGGGCATGACAGGCCTAGAGGACTGAGGTCAATGTTCTGCAATCTGACAGCGGCTCAGGATGTCAGTTTGTAAATTTTCCCTGGCCTATCAGCACCTCCACCAGCAACACTTCACTGGCCTGGTCTGCATTAACCTCTTGACCTAGAAGAGACTTTTGTCTTTACTGTTACCCTCCCTCCCATCAAAACTCATTTCCCATTATTCCACTGCACTACATGGTGTCAGTAGTTCAGATCTCTCCAGGAGGCATCACTGGAATTGCAGATATTATTAAGCCACTGCTGGGTCACTTCAACCCTGCACAGCATTTCAGTGGTGCAGAAAATGAGTCAGACATGTTGTGCTGCTATTTTGGGTATGCTGCAAAGCTCCAAGCAAGTCCACATGGGATGGAGGCTGAGGTTCTGTCCCTTGGATAAGGACATTGCCACTGTCCAACCTGAGGTGCTGCCAGGTTCCCTCACTGCAGTGAACTTCCTCTGTCAAAGCCCATTTACAGGAGCAAAGCACAGTGAAACATCACTTCAGAGAGTCTCTAGCTCATTTCCAGCCTGCACATCCTCATCTTGTAGTCTGGACTAGCTTCATGTTTCCATGTGGAGCTCAGGAATCTGAGATATCCTCTCAGAGACTTCTTGTACAGAAAAGTATTGGTGTGGTCATACACATCTGTAGTTAGATGGATGTAATTCCTTTTGGTAAACTGAACCCTTAGTTTTACAAAGAATCATAGAAGGGAAGGGACCTCTGCAGGTCATCCTGCCTCCCCCCCTCACAGGACCACCCAGAGCCAGCTGCCAAGTTCAATGGCTTTTGAACATCTCCAAGGATGCAGACTTCACAACCACCCAGGCAGCACTTTGTCAGCATCACATTAAAAAAAGTATTTCCTGATGTTCAGATGGACCCTCCTATGGTCCTGTCACTGGGCACCACTGAGAAGAGCCTGGCTCTGTCCTCTCTTCTGGTATTTATACACCTTGCAGAGATTCTCCCTGAACTCCCAGCTTTCTCAACCTCCTCACAGGAGAGAAGCTCCAGTCCCTTAATACAATTGTGGTCCTTCTCTAGACTCTCTCCAATATGTCTGTGCCTCTTATACTGGGGAGACCAAAAATAGACACAGGACCCCTGAAACTACCCAGGACTCAATATCAGTCCCATTTGATTACCCAACAGGGCCAAATGAGCAACTGGCCCCAAAGAAAGCACCATCATCTCTGACTGTAAACTATTCCTAAGTCTTACCCTCCCTTCATCTCTTAGAGACAATGTTACATCCTGTGGCTCACAGGCTTTACAGAACAATTTGGTATGTGAGTCAGAGGATTAGAAAATTCTCTTGCCCCCATCCTGCAGCTTCAAGAGAAGTTGAAGTTTCTGAGGCAGATTCAGGCATCTTTGTGCTTTGCATCTACCAGTTTCTTAGAGTCACTTTAATTTTGCTGGCAGAGACCTTGGCTTTGTTGTGGGTACCAATTCTTGCACAGATGCTTCTTTTAAAATAAAGGGCACCAAAGACGTTGGCAAGTCTATAATTCTGTCATCTGACATTTAAATCAAAATCAATCTTTCTCTTTGCTCGTTAAACAAAGATAAACAGAAAAGCCCTAAGGTTCTCCAAGTCTCTAACCTAGGTGGGAGGAGGAAAAATCATGACTGTCCTTGTATTCAGGAGCATCAGCTAACATTTCCCCCTCCAGTCCTGGCAAGCTTCCCTCTACCCGAGGAGGCAGAGGTATGACTTTAATACTGACCCCACCCGAGGCACTTCCAGAGCCACAGGCGAGGCAGAACATATGGACTGGATGCTGTTTTCATGTTAGCACACATGAGGATTAACCTCAGCAAGGTCACAGCGAGCCTTAGCTCCAGCAATCATCTCCATGCAGAGTTACTTGGTGCAATACCTAAAGCACCAGGAGGAATTTCAGCACAAGAGGATACTGGGTTTCCTACAGCAGAGCCAAACCCTTCCCAGAGGCATTTCAGCATAAGAAGGGGTGAGGCATCCACAAGCTTCAGTCACTGTTCATTTCTGCACTGGATTTGGTTCAAGTTTTTGTATGGATTAAGCTATGTCTGGTTTAGACTCCTCTCATTTTGTCATGTCAGAGAGAAGCAAAATAATTAAGACCTAGGACTGTGCAATGAAATCCCAATCGCAGGACAAAAACCAGTATGGCTGCCATGATGGCTGCTTTCATTTTTTCCTGTCCAGAACATTGGTAAAATGTTTTTGAAACGAATCAGCTCAATGACTTATACCACCTTTTGTGCCTGTGAAAATCATGGTACAAGATGAGAACCAGGTTACCATGCACTGACTCAGAAGGAATTCTCCCTCGATTGCGCAAAAGATGGGAAGCTGCTCACAAACATTGCACTAATCAACAACCATCAGATTTATTAGTGTTTCTGAAGGGTCTCACCATGCATTTCATATTTCCCTTTTTTCTGGAATCCTAAAGGCTCCAGGAATATTACCTGTCATTCACCTCACATCTATTTTCCCATAATTCATGGCTTGTTCTGTGCTTTCCTGTAACCCCAGGCAGTTCAAGGTTGAATTCTATAATAACTCTTCTCTAGTTTAAACACGTCTGACACCTTAGTGTTGGTCCCAGGTTGGTTCTGTCTGAATAAAAATGTGTTCAGGCACGTTACAAAAAGGGAGGATTTGTGAAAAATACATATAGTCTAGAACAATGACTTTTGGGGGTATGTTAATGAACTGCTCTGATAGCAGGAGACCCCTCTGAATTCTTGTGAAATCCATGAAAATAATAGTATTATTGCAGAAATATCTTCTCAGCAAGCATCTCTCTATTGCAAGTAACAAAACAGGACACTTTACATATTCCCAGAAGTTTGAGGCCCACCAATATCCTGTAGTTCTACCCCTTACCCAGACATCTGACCCTCTTGGGGCTTTAGGAGATTTTCAGTATTTCTTTTTTCATGCGAAAAAACATTAGAGATCATAAACAAAAACACTTGTTTCACAGAACCCAAATTCTCCTGTACAAAAATCACAGACAAACCCAAGGCAACAGATGACAGCCTGGATAAATTCTTCCTTCCATGGAAACACTTTTTGACATATTCTTAAAGATATTGTGGGGTTTCTGAGGCTCAGGACTACATCTGTCTATCTCCAGAAGATCTCACAGTGGACTCCTGGCTGCTGAGGATGTCTTTGTCAAACCTACCAACAGAAACACAAGGCTGAAGATGTTTTTTAAAAGTCATTTTAAGAGGTGTTTACTGAGCAGAAATCCAGGGGAATTGACTCCAAACAACTGGCGCAAGATTTGTGCCTTAGGATGTCCAAGTGTAATCCTTACAGAGATGGACTAACCAGGTGCCTTTGGCAGTAAGGAGGCTGAAGAAATGGCCCAATTCCCATAACATGCTAGAACTTGACTATTTATTTATCCAAGAGTAAAATCCAGGAGTATAAAAGGTAGGGTCCTATTACAGACCTCCAAAGTCTGCTCCAAAATTAATACATGTGTCATACTTACATTATTAAGGAAAACAGATAAACTATTCTCTCCTGGACTATCTCGCCCACATATGCTATTTCTTCTTACATGACTACAGGGAATAATCTTATTATGACGCTTTGACTGAGGTCCTGCAAATCTCACAATCTCCAGTTACAGAGTGTCAGCAATTAAAAAATGGCATTCAGTTGCTCTGAATATCTTTTACACATGCTGAACAGAGAATGAAATAATTTATTTGGTTGTAGGAAGTAAGTCCATGAGGGTAAACAGGCCCTTTCTCAGCACAAACTCTGCTCTGGACTGTGTCAGAACTGGTCCTGGGTCAGTACGGCAGCACTCAGGGAAGACAAGGATCAGGAGAATTTCTTTATGGCAGACCTTGGTCTCCATCAGCAAAAGATTTAATTCAGCTTCAAGCCTTCCCTTGGAGCTCAATTAAATCTTCGCAGCCTGAAGCAGATGAACTGCTCCATTTGCCCGCGAGTGTAGCTGTGACAACATCCTTAAAATCTTTACAACAACTGTTCTTGAAAGAACAGACCATGTTCCTCAGATTACCAGGGGGGATCAGCTGGGCCTAATCCCTCTTTTGTACCAGCAGCCAGAGGGCTGAGACTGCAGAAGCCCCATCACAGGGGTCACCTCACAGTGGCTTGAAAAGGCTGGTACAGAGAAACCCGACTGTGCAGGTTCCTCTGGTCAGGAGCCAAGCTGGATCTCTTCCAGAGAGCACTGTGCAGAAAGCTGGGACACGATGGGAGTAAGGAGGAAAATTCTGGGGGAAAGGGCGACAAACCAACCTTGCTACTCTTACCCCAGGCAAATGACAGAGGCAGTTGGTACTGCTGAGTACAGCCAAACCCCTGAATACAGTCAAAACCCCAAATCCCAAACCCCTGCTCTTTTGTCAAAGAAAAAATTAAATTAAAAATTAATCCCACCTTCAAGCTGAAACAATCTCTGCCCATGCCTGACACTGCTCACAGCCACGCAGCCAGAGGAATGGGAGCAGGAGACATGATGGCAAAGCCACTTAAATAGAATAAATATAGTTAATATGCAAAGGAAATGGTTGGCAGGCTCCAAACAGGAGAGGCGTTCTCGTGTGGTAATTGGGCTTGGCTGCAGCTCACAGCATCACACCCAGCCTGCCTTGCTAACAGAGGCTTTGCTGGTGCAGATATAATGCCATCACTGGGCAACACATAACAATATCCCAGGCTCATAATTCAACAGCTGATGAACCCATCTATGCAGGGCCTCGGAGTGAATTGTTCTGAACATCAGCTGATTTTGCCACTGGCCAATTCATCCAAATGCAAAATTACTGAGCACAATTATTGTACACACAACAGCATTTCATCACTTGAGTTAACAGTTAGCACTTTTGGAGGTATTTCTTCACTCCCACCATTAAGAATCCTCAGCAAGGATTCAGGAAGGCAGGCACTGGGTACTGTCACAGTTAGAGAAGGAAACAGGGAGCAGTTTTAAGACAGTTGTCTGGAATGACCCAACAAAACAAAGGAAAGAAGGAGCTAAACTAAAAGGATTTCCATCCCAAATCTACCCACTGAACCAGACTGTCATGTCAAAGTCTGATCTTTGAGCAAGGTTTGCCTGTTCCTCTAAATGTTTATAGAAAGAAAGATAAAGGCAGAACAACACCAGAGAGGCTACTCTGGCAGTTCTGACTCCTCACATGGCCTCCAGGAGAAACCTCCTCCTTTCAGCTTTTGAGAACAAGGTTTAATTTTGCTGCAGGTGCAGGAGGCTCTTTTTATAGGGAGGGACAGATTTACTGGAGCACAGAGCAGCTCTGGCTGCCCCCAGTCTCCTTTCCTGTCCTGCAGTCCTGAGAGAGGACTCCATGGGATGCAGTTATAAGGCCTTTGAGGCTTCCTGAGCTTGGCAGGTAGTGCCAAAAATGAAGATGATAAGGTAACAATGCATTAGTCACTCATTTGTGTAAGAAGTCATTGTTATTGCGGATATAAATTGGGGGATGGATGAGAGGCTGGGGAGCAGCTCTGCAGAGAGATTTGGGCTGGTGGCAAACTGAATGTGAGTCAGCAGTGAGTCCTGGCAGCCAAAAGGTTCTTCATGGACAGGGTGGTCAGTCATGGAACAGGTTTCCCAGGGAAGTGGTCATGGCACCAACCTGTCAGAGTTCAAGGAGTGTCTGGATAATGATCTCTCTCATGTGGTTCAGTTTTTGATAGTCCTGAGAGGAGCAAGGAGTTGAAATCAATGGCTTTTATGAGTCCTTTCATAACTGAGATAGTCTTGAGTTTATTCTAAGATTCTGTGTCAGTGCAGGTACTTCTAGGATTACTGATCCCACGTGTGGGGCCGGATCCTACTGAGAACTTGGGGTGGAATTTAGAACATGATGCACCGATACTCCTAACTGAAAGAGCAAACTGGAACATTGTTTTCAATTTCAAACATTGTAGTAGCACCCTTACTAGAAGAAAAAAAAAATAAAAATATCAAACCTCTTTGTTTGTCTTTGCTAGGATTCACTATTTAATTTCCTCTTCCCACCAAACATCATTTTGCTGAAGATACTAAAAATGGTCTCTTATGATTATGATAAAGTAGTGGCACTTCTGAATAGTGAAATCAAAGGAGAAAAAGAAGAGAAATGAATCTTTTTATGAAAAATTGAATGATTCAGACAAGGGAATTGATTATTTAAGTCAATTCCATCAGAATGTGAATGTCACTGTTGTTCTTCAATTTTTCTTTCTTTTATTGAAACCTCATTGTCTGTAAAGTAAAAAAAAATCATTATCTTAGCAAAATATCAATAGAGACTTAATTCTGCATCATTCCTGTGGAATTCCTTGGTCACTCTGAACACATTTTTCACTGCATACTTAAAAGAAGCACTTCAACATATATTTTCTCATGATTCTTGTCCTAAAACCTCCTATGAGTTAGAAGCAGTGTATCTATCTAAAACATGTATTTTTCACAGTGTTTTATGTTTTTTACAGTCTTTGAGATTAAAAGTATTAAAGCATCATTTTCTTATCCTGTTTTATTAAACAGTTTTTAACCAAAATAAAATATGATTTGCACCTACACATTCAGTGAGGTACAAGAGTTGGAGTTTTTTTCATAGTCATTACACAGGACAAGTTTAACTAGATACTGGATAACAAACAGCACTTTTTGAAGGTAATATATCATCATGAATGAGATCCATGCATACTGAAAAGATTTTACTTGGTATCACTGTCCTTTTAATCTAGCACAGCATAGCTGATTATGATATTTAGATGTCTTCACCACAACCTATTTATTTCTTGTTTACACATCACTGCCTGGAAGTCTGGTAATTTTTTATCATTTATAAAAAAAATTTAGAAAGTAAACTTTAAAGAAGAAAAGGCAAGGCACTCCAAATCCATTGCCACTGAGCTCCATGGTTACAGAGAAGGAGGTGGGTAAGAAATGCCAGACCAGCCAATTTCAGATCAGTTCTGCTCCAGTAGATGTTTTCCTGCAACAGATGTCAAAGCCTCTCTGATGTCCACCAGAATTATTCTGCTGTCCAGTAGCTGCAGTGACCCCAGGGCACAGCCATCAGGGGCCTGAACTGACATCAAAGGTAGTGGCTGAAGAACATGCTCCAGCACTCAAAATTCCTACATAACTCCGACTGTTTGGAAAAACATAATGTGTCTACTCTTTCCTCTCATGCTGATAGAGAACCTCTCAAGAGCATCTTGGAGATTTGCCTTGGGTGGCACGCACAGCATGGAGCTCCACCAGAAAATATCTGCTTGCCACATGGAACATGCAGGTGTCCTGAGAACATTTTCACTGACAGGGTTACTCATCACAGCTTGAGCTCAGACTCCCCAGATGGTCTCGCACTGGCTCCCACTCTGCCTCAAATTTAGATTAAATAAATCTACTATCAAGTGAAGAAACTCTTCACTGGACAAGAAGACACCACCTCAAATGTGACTCCCTGCCAATTAAAAGCATTTAAGTGACTTAAATCACATTGGGTGAGAGATTTCAAGTCTGTGCTCAAGCAGGGCAGGTACAGTCAGACTGCTTAAAATGGAGAGGGAAATACCAGAAAATAAACTTTGGTAAGTACACAGTTCATTGTAAAAATCTAGCCCAGGTGCCAGAAACAAATCCAATAGAGAATCCATCAGTCTATGCACGTCCCAGCTGCATGCATAACACATTTAAAAGGAGGAAAGACTGTGTCTACGGCAAAGCAAACAGAAGCTGAGAAAGGAAAATGCCATCATTCTGAAATGGGAGCTCTTTACAAATAAATTGACATCCCACAGCTCCCCAGCTGCACTTTGCCTCCTGTTCACTGACGTACCAGTACTTGGCCAAGGCCTTGCTGACAACATAAAGATTTCTGTCTTCTTCATCTCAGCAAGGCCAATGACACCATCTAAATGTCACTCTGATGTTAACTAAACACAGTAATACAGGCTTGGGAGATGAGTTCTGACAATGGATTAGCACCTCCTCCTATAATCCTTCACATGAAACCCATGTAATTTGAAGACCCCCTACAAAACACCAGTTTAGTGGCTGTATCATCCCTCTCCTCCACAGCACCCACTGGGTTGCCCAAAAAAACCCTCAAGGCTGACCCTACAGTCTCCACACTGCAGTGTAACTGATGTTGCTATTCTCTGCAGCTCATTTTTCTTTATCAAAATATCCCACCATTTTGGGGAAGAAGGGAAGAGGAGTGGGATGGTAGGAGGAATTGATCCAAAATTCCCCAGCAAAACCAGAAGAAAAACACAGGCTTAATCAATCACATCCCTCAAACCTGCAGAAATCCTAACAACCCAGCCAGAAATAAGCGTTACCTAGAAACATGAGAATGCACTCTCAAGAAGTGGGAGTTTGGTTTTGCCAGGAATCCAGAGTTAACAGGAACATCCAACAGGAGGATGCACAAAAGGACCAAGCACGAGTGTCCCTCCTGCCTTCTATACCCTGCCTCCAGTGATGCCTTGTACTGAATCAGGCAGCCTAAATGACAAGTGTCTGTACACTTAGCCACTGGCAAATCTCTTTTAACCTGAAGCTTCTCCTACAAAAGCCAACACCAAAAATAAAACAGAAAAAATTGTTTAAGATACGGTTTGAGGGGTTTTATTTCCTTTCCTGTTTTGTGTTTGGGTTTTTGTTTGATTGGGTTTTTTTCCTGTTATCCCAGAGCCAACAACAGGTTTAACAACTGGTTGACCAGAGAGTACCTGTGGCTGCAGGCTTTTTTGCCTTGCAGGTGGTAATGGGACACCTCATTCTGCAAATAAAACCCAAAATAATCTACAAAAAAAAATTTCTAAAAAAGCACCCATAGAGAGGGTAAATGGAGGAGGGGGCACATTTGTCCCGAAGATCAGAAAATCTCTACTTACCTATGGCTTTAGTGGGGAGAGAAAGAGAAGGAAAAGAGGTGGAAAAAAATAAGGACCGAGGCTTTGAGAGGCTGCGGGTGCGGGCAGGGAGCGGGATGCCGGCGTGCCTCTGGGGGGAGCTCGGGAACCGCGGTTCCCCCCCACGGGGCCGTCTCCACCTCGCCGTCTCTGCCGGGAAATTAGCAAAGGAGGGGAACGCAGCCTTCTGTCCCCTTTGTTTCTTGCTCCATAAAAAAAAGCATCCCCTTCCCCTGGAAACTCAGTTTGCAGATGCAGGTATCTGCTTGACA
Organism: Phainopepla nitens; assembly: GCA_013400175.1. Classification (NCBI taxonomy): domain Eukaryota; kingdom Metazoa; phylum Chordata; class Aves; order Passeriformes; family Bombycillidae; genus Phainopepla; species Phainopepla nitens. The sequence continues at coordinate 291,541 of VXBQ01001802.1, read as the reverse complement.
GCGTTTTGTCAGCTTGCTTGAAATAAATAGGAAAAGGAGGCAAACCCATTCAGCCCCTACAATGTTGCTCTCAACAACAGGGTCTCTTTTGGGTCTTACAGTTGTGCCTGTGATTGAGGTCATGCACACGAGGACTAAGGTGCCCCACGGCGTCCCACGGCACTCCAAGGCATCCCTAGGCATCCCAAGGCATCCCAAGCACTGCCATGAGTACCAGCAGTGTTACTGAAGTTGGTGGCACATTATCCACCAGCTCCTGTGTCATCTCTCAGAGCCTTAGGAATTCTGAACAGCTTCTGAATTAATCAGTCTCCAAATCTTCTTCCCTCATCACTCGGCACACATCCCATTTAATTCCATCAGCATTGTCACTGAAGACTAGAGGAGTGTGTTCACTTGCCTCAGTGATACAAAGTTCCTTGAACACCTCTTGCTCAGAAAACTCTACAGGGTATATGCTTGATACATCCCCTCACAGAAGGGGAGAGGCAAATCTGTGACCCTTGTATCCCCAAAGTCCTTGCCAGTCTGTGGGATTTAACTCTGATGATCCTTGATGTTAGCTAAGCTGAGTTTGGGAAATGCCATGCTTCCCAAAAGCAGAGGAAAACAGGAGCTAGTCGACCAGTATGTTCCTCCTCCACTTCAGCCTCAGCCACAGACATGGCTTTTGGTTCCAGAAGTCCCCCATTCATTGTGGCACTTTCTGATGTAATTGCACCACTCTTGCACTCACACTTGCCTCAGGAAAGGCAAAATTAAAAACTTAAATCACTGACGAAATATAACCAGCATGAATGTCCTGGTGAAAAAATGAGAGGCAAAATGCTCACTTGTAATTGTTTTTCCAAAGTGCTCCCTGGCCCAGAAAGGGAGGATAACAAATTGAATGAGATAAGGAACTCCAAAGAAAGGCACAAGAAATTATTTCAGTGTTGGAAAGAACTGGCTAACAAGGGGAGATTAAATCAGCCAATTACACATATTCTTGGACTAAATATAACCTATGCTGAGGACTTTATAGCAGCCTCTAAATATTGGAAGGATGCAAACACTTTTACTAGAGACAGTAAAAGTACCAAGAACTGATGGAATTTATGAAATACAAAAGGCCAGCTAAAAATTAGGAGCTGTCTCCCAACTCTGGGTTTATGCATCAGTGGAACAGTCTATCGAGGAAAGCCATCTTTCCCAGAAAAAGCAGAGATTTGATTTAATGAAAACGTAGTCTCTAAGAACAGTCTGACATCTGCGAGGATTCAGCTAGAATCAGCGGAGGAACCTTCAGACTCTGGCGTGCAGCTTCACACTAACTGCTTAACATAGCATGTTTGCAAATTGTAATGCTGCTGTTACAACTGATACTGTGCAATTTTTCAGCAGCTCTACACTAAGGGAGGAAAAAAAACATCGTTCCAGCTACAAAAGGAAGCATCAGTGACAGATCCCTCGCTGAAGGCTTTCAATTCCTTTTTTCTAATATTCATCCAGATGGATTCATAGTCCCTTTCTCTTGCCCCTGTGATCCTCTGGAAGGGAAAGGGCTGGAGACAGTCATTAGGGGTCTGAAAACTACCATGGCTGGTTAGGAGACAGCTTTGCAGAAAAGGATCTGCAGTCCTGGTGGACAGCAAGTTGAAGAGGAGCCAGCAGCGTGCCTTTGCAGCAGCTAGGGCTGACCACATCAGTTGCAATAGAGAGGGCATAAGGGGCAGGTCAAGAGAAGGGAGAGCTGTGTACCCAGAGATGCACTGCAAAACGAGAGGCAATGGTGACAAATTGCAGAGAGAGAAACTCAGGTTTAAGCATCAAAATCTTTACAACAAACACTTGACAGGGGCAGAGAATGTGCTATCTCAGCTGGGTAAAAATCTGCCTTGGAGATAATCAAGACACAACTGGTTAAGGTTCCAACCTAACTCAGGACATGGGCTAATTGGAGGAGAGGCTTGGACTGATGTCCAACAGAGGGACCTTCCATCTTAAGCCATTCTCTGGTTCTACATAAGGAGCTTACTCGAACCAAACCAGAGCAAAATCAGGAGAAAGTGGACTCAGAAGCACTAAATGGATTTAGAACTGCATCAGAAACAACCCTAAGAAATCATTCTCCTTCCCCTCCCCATGAGACTGTTAAAGACTCCAATATCTACCTAAAATCTGAGGCACAAATGGAAATCTAATGCCACCTTTGCATGCTCACCTTTGAGAATTACTCTCTGAGCTGCTGCCTTCAGGACACAGCACTTGCCAGACTGAAGGTTCTGTATTGTACAAGTAGGAATTCCATATAATCCTTCAAAAAGAGGAATAATACCTACAGACATACATACAGGAGCTTTCCTTCTTCTTCACCACAAAATAGGCACAGCTTCCTACCACAGTGATCTTTAAATATGAGTGCAGGGACCAGGAAAAAGCAGGAAAGTCTACAGTTACCACCATGTCAAAGGTTAAATTGTTAAAAACAATCCCTTTATCAAGTTAGCGTGTGCCCAAATTCATTCTTCTGATTTTGTTCAGAGGGACAGGTTTTTACTGTCCTCAGCAGATTAAGGTCACTGGTGGGGGGGAATGAACCAGGATCCAGGCTGGCTCACATATCACCAATAAAGATGCTTTCCATGTGCCGATTGCAGGATATTACTCGAGGCAACAGTTGGGGGGGAGAAAGCACTGCTTTATTTACAGAATCCAGCTACGTTTGTGTGGTTAGCAGTAGGGAAAAATAGTATCACCACTGTTGACTTGAAAATCAAGCAAACCAGCCTAGAAGTCATTGAGGGGGAATAGACTTGTAGTCCCAAGATGCGTTTTATAGAAGCCCTTTATCATGGATAAACACACTTTGGAATGAGGCACTTCTCCCATTCCACCTTCTTTGTGTCAATGTTATGTTTTTACCAGGAAGAAGGAGCTTCTCACAGCTTTTTTTTTGTTTTTTTTTTTTTTTGTCAGTTAGAGAAGAACCAGTTTTTGCTGAGTGCCCTCATCCCTACCTCACCAGCAACATTTCTGGAGTCCTTACAGCTTGAAAGCCAACTAAGAGTAAATGACTCCATATCATAACCTGGTCCAACCCATCAGAGAGATGAACTGTCAAGCTCGTTCAAGTTGGCTGAGTCACAACATCATTGCTTTCATCTTCATGATGAATATCAGGGATAAAAGAAAAAACACTACAGTTACATTATTCCTGCTCATAGAATATTGGAAAATGTATTAAATTACTTCACACTGGCTGAATCAGAGTACTTGGCTCCCTGAAGTTTTTTGTAATGAAGTTCCTACCTCAATAGTCATGGGTATGTTCTGAGGGAGTCCTCATCTGCTATCAGGTCCCACCTGCCAGCTGCTTCCCCCCATGTCCAGGATTCCAGCCACTGAATCCACAGCTTTTAAAACAATTTCTAAGGCTCCTTTCAGAGTTGCTCTGGCTTACAAGTGGCCATACAACATAACTTCCTCTAGCACATGTAATAATAGACAGATATTCAGATTACCTTCTGGGGCTGCCCAGCAGTAACAACTCTTCCAGGAACAGTCACTGTCCTGCCTACACACATCTAAAGCAAATTTTTCTATCACTTGAGCTGTACAAAGCCTTCACTCTTTTCTCTTTCTCTCTGCCTGCTTAGATTTTACCAAAGAATGCAGAACTCAGAATGCACTTCTGAATTCCTATTGCATTTTCAGGCACATGTTAAGGACCCTTCACTCATTTTAGGAACAAAACTGACTGCACTGGAATTGTACTTAAGCTCTAGAAAGAGTTGCTGCTTCTGCAGGGAGACACATGGACGCACAGCTGGATACCCTTGCAGCAACAAGGACAGATATTGAATATCCAGCCATTTCACAGTATTTTTTAGTTAAACTCTCAGTTCAGTCCCTGCCCCCCCTGCTTAGGAGCACATCACTTTTTGTCATAAAGCATTCCTTCAGACCAGGATGAAATGTCAGGCTGAAAAGCACCATCATTAGATTGAATTCCATCCACAAAGGACTTGATCCCACCATCAAGCTTCCAAAAATACTATTTCCTTCTCTATCCCTTGAACTTGTTCCTCACTTTGCATCTCACTGAGCCATTAGCAGAGTGATAACATGAATCTCACCCAAGTCTATCTTCACCACCAGACTAGTCCATCCACTCCTGTTCTCTCTGGAGCAATGACAGGTACAAAGAGGGACCATGCCAGAAAAAGAGTCTGATATGAAAATCAAGAGAAACTCACGCAAACACCATCACAACTGTGCTGTTAAACCCAAGCAGCCACATTCTGCCACAGTCTTATTAAAGCACTGCCATGATCTTCATTACTCAGGAATAAAAAGTCACAGGGCAGGAAAAGCATTCTCTTATGCTAGGATTAAATATTCTCTGTTGTCTGTGAACCCTGAAGCCCAAGTTTTTCTGGGAATATTATGAATGTCCCAGGTTAGTGGCGAATTTTAAAGGCTATTGAGTAGTTCAAGCAAGCATCAACTGGTACTTATTTATAGCAACCACTGTTCACCTACTTTCTGCTGTATTAACTCTTCAGCATCAGAGCCCAGGCAGAAATTCTATGAAATTCATGCAACATAGGCTAAGGATCAAAAAGGCACATTGGGATGGTGGGGGGTTTGGAGGGTTAGAAAGGCAGCAGTTAGCTTGAGATAGAGTTTAAAAGAAAGAATCTGTAGTTTGTAGAGTAGGAAATAGAGTGGTCTGAGCCAGTCTTGGAATAAAAGTAGCCTTGTGGTCTGCAGGCTGTTTTTTCTTGCTTCAGCACTCACTAATAGACTCATTCCCCATGCATAACTCATTTTTTATTTCTTTTTTTAAACTATATCTCAAGATAACTGCTCCCCTTCTAACCCTCCAACCCTTTGTGCTTTGTTAAGTAGGATGATTTTTATGCTGTTTTATTTCTGACCCACAAGCAAGCATAAAGAATAACTGATAATAAGCTATCTTTTTGATTATTCTGTTGTAGGAGCTGGAGATACTATTAAATAAATACCATTTATAGCCTATTTGTGGCCCCATGAGACACCAAGCATTTCTCTGATGCAAGAGAGCTTCCACCATGCTCCCATGCAGAAGACCAGCATTACTGCCTAGCTGGGGCATTTCTGGTTCTACCTGATACCAATCAACTGCACTATTCCAGACCAGCTGCTTCCTCACAGCTCAAAGCACTTTGTAGTGTAAGCACTAACACAGTAGAGCAATAACTTGAGATGATAATTTAGGTTGCTGCTCTTTCTTAAGTGTCTGGATTTTTACAGGCTGTCTACCTTAATTCTCTCTTTCCCATTAAAACCTCTTTGGGGAGAATGAGCATGAATTCGTAAAAGAAAAAAAATCCAGGAATTTGGAGAACAATAACAGGTGCATACAGAAATTGAAATAGTACATTAGTTCACTGGATTTGAGTCGGGCTTTTAAATCCCCAGCCAAGCATCTATATACTATGTGCTCCAAAAATGCAGCAAAAGACAAGGAAAGGATTCATTCTGAGGGCAGAGTGCACATGAAGGGGAAGAAGGAGGCACTAGTAATTCTATCATTTGTAGGAAACTGAGACGCGGTCAAATTAAGGGTAGAAGCAGAATGGTCCTGGGGCACCAGGTATAGCAATGTACATACTTTTTGTCAAGTTTACAGAGTAAAACTCAAAACCTTTTTTCAGGGGCTTGGAGGATGTTGTTGCCATGATTCTCACAGTATTTTATTCAAATTAAAAAATCGAGAACCAGTTCAGGGAACAAAAAACATCAAAGGCTTCCTCCTCTTCTGATCACCATTCTACAGCATCTCTGCTCCTTCCCTTCTCCCCTCTCTTGCTGGATCCTTGCTGATAGAATGGCTCATTTTTAACAGCAAATAAAGAAAGTGCTCTTTCCCCACCTTCTCCTGCTCCAAGTTACCTCTATTTATGATCCTGGAGATGCCTAATGTGTGTTAGGTGTTGAGTTGATAAAAGAGTGTTGGCTTGGCTCTGCACACATGCCAAACTGCAGCTGTTGTGACTGGAAGAGCTCAAAAATTCACGAAAATTCAAGGAAAAATAAATGAAACAGCCGAGGCACCAGAAGAGTGTAGGTAAGCTTACTTGAGCACCAAAGAGAGCCAGCCCCAAACATGGAGACACATCATCTACAACTCAAACTAGCAACTGCAAGGACACGTTGATTTGTCTTTATGGCAGATGGGAGCTGGGAAAGGGAACTTGTTGGTACACCCTCATTTTCCTGGGGTATTATGCCCCAGTTCTGGACCCAGGCTCCCAGAGAGTTGTGCCACCTGTTCCAGACCTATTCAACTCCCAGGGCTGAATGAATATTGAATTTGATTGTGCTGTTCCACCCACAGCATCTCCAAGTCAAGGAGAAGAGCTAGCACACACCTTGCCCATATCCTCGATGAATGTTGTAAGTAATGTGCTCCCTAAAGAGCCCCTTTTCCCTTTTCCCTTCTCATTTGGATTGCAGCTGGCCATGTGCCACGGCAGGGAAAAGCAGCACAGGCAGCAGCACACCGAGGCAGCTCAGAGCCTGTGACAAATCACTGCAGAAGCAACGCAGCCATGAGATGCCAGTCAGCCCTGCCATCTCCAGACAAAAGCAACAAGGAAGACAAGCATTGGGATATTTCCATTCCACTTTTGAGTTTGCCCTGGGCACTGCAGACTTTTCATGAACTCACGGAGATTGTTCTCTTCCTTGTCAGCAACAGAACTCATCTTTCCAAGCTAGTCAGTCTGGTGTGCCTTTTTCAACAATAACACCACTAAAGCAATTAACATTTCCTCTTTAAGTTTTTATGTCAAGGTAAAAGCACTCAGCCTGAAGAGTGTGGCTGCCATCAGAAAGGGCTGTTGTGGTTTTCAAGGGACAAAGAGGATTCTTAAAGTAGCTGAATACATGCAGGCATAGCAAAAGCTTTGTAAATAACTCACACTGTGAGGTTTGGAAGGCAGCACATAAACAGGACCAGATTGAGGATCCTGGCAATGGACATCCTAAAAACAGGTGAAGGGGGCCAGCAACAAGCCATGGATTTTCCACTCAGGAGCTGAAAAGGAAATTGTAAAGTCCAGACAGCACAAATTAACCATCTATTTTTGAGCCACTAAATTTGTTGCAAGCCCTGAAGATTTTTGCTTGTAACAAAACAGTGCCAGGTATAGAAAAGGTGAAGAAGCACTGTGCTACAACACCCCAGATGGATTCCAGGGTTCTGATACAATTGGCAGAGCGGCCCTGGGAGAGGTGTGTGTCAGCACATCCAAGACAGCAGCCACACCATGGTCCTGTCAGGAGACACCGCTGTGCCTTCTAGCTGGCCTCTTTTCAGCACAATGAAAAGATGATGCCACATGCCAGGCAAAACCAGTCATGTGGATGGCTAAAAGTGTCTAACACATGGGGATCATGCGGAGTGAGATGCAAAGGAGCAACTACACTGGGGAGAATCAAGAACACAGCCAATCCTACCCTCTCTGTACAGGGCTGAGAGTGCCCCAGCCCAGAAGGTACCCAGTGGAACATGAGGAACTCTCCATCTCTGCAGAAGATGCTAAGGCAGGTGGGATCATATGAGGAATAGATAAAGAGCCCTTGGCATGAGCCCTGGAAGGGGGCTGGGTGAGAGGGTGACTTTGAGCGATGTGAAAACCTGTCTGCCAGAAGTTGGACTGAGATCCACCAACTCATTCCACACAGCTCCCCAAACAGGCACACTTCCTTTTCTTAGAAGCACAGATGCCTATATATATTTAAATCACTGCTCTAGTCAGGGGTTCTACGAGCCGTAAATTTTGAAACTGGGGGGAGGGGAAAGGCACTGAAGATTCCAGTATGTAATTTGTTTTTTTTTTTCTCTTATTAGATTATACCCTTGTTTAAGAACTAACTGTTCTTTTACTTGGTGTCCTTTTGGCAACCATCTCTACCTAGCAAGACGTGGGTGTGTGCACTCCCCCAAGTTCGCCTGTACTTGCATAGCAAGTTCAGATGAAATACAGCACAGAAATTGTACTCCTGCAGTCCAGGAGCAGGAGTATTTAGAGCAATTAATCACTAAAATGAAGAAAAGGCAATGACTGGCACTGTAGAGGAATAGGAAAAAAAACGTTAACTTAGAGCACTACTGAAACGTGCTCAAAATACACAATGCGGGGAGGAAGCGGCACGTCTGCCTCAGCGCTGCACTGACGGCAGCCGAACATCACAGGCACTTCAGAGCTGTGCTGCTCACCATCAAAATTCTTCTCTGGGGCGGTGAGGCCACGAGAGCGGATTTGGCCGGTTCCTTCTTCCCCAAGGTAATTCAGCTCTCTCCAGTCACACAAGAAATAGTGACAATATTTAGTGCTCCCCAGGCATGGCTTAACCTAGAGAACAGCACAGAAGGGTTTGCGTGGCCCTGCCCCAGGCTGTCTGCCTCATATTGCAGCAGCAGCTTCCCTCCTTAGAGGTCTGTTTCGAAACACCCAGAGCTGGAAGGTGTCCACAAATTCAGCCAAAGTCATTAAGAAACCTCTGAGGTTGAAAAATTAGGATTGCAGATTATTGATCAATGGCTTTAATGACATAGGTCTAGCATTCCTACATTATCTAATCCTGCTGAGGTATAACTGTTCCCACAGCCAAATACCTCAACAGGTCAGAACAGCACAGAGTTTTATGACTCTCCCATCAGAGTTTTAACCCCAAAGTTTGCTAAAGTGTTGGTAATCATTAAAAAGAGCTGTGCTACTAATGAAGCTGGTGCTAAAACCAGTGCAGAGAGCACACAAAACCAGTAGGTTCAGGCAAAACAGTGCTGAGATGCTCTGATCCTGCCTGTATTGGAACTATGTGAGCTGTGTGAACCTCTTATGTTGTATGAGACCATAATACAGATAGCTGTGCAGTGCAAATAGCCTGGGGACTTGTGGTAGTGCTTATCTCTGGAGGCTTAAAAAATAGAACACATAGCTTCAGACTCTTTCAGAAAGGATAGTGCATCCTTCATCCAGATCCCTAAAATCATATAAGGCATAAAGAATACCCTCAGCCAAGTCCAATTACCACCAGCATCCCAGGGAAGGTCAGTCAAGTTGTGGCTGTTCTAAACTGCACTTGCATAAGCTGGGTTGTTCTAAACCTGCGGGCTACTCCATTCAGGGAGGATATCTTGGAAAAAACTTTAAAGCAAGCCAAGGCCAAGACTTCTATTCTGAGCAGCACAAAACCTCAAGAACTTTGCCCTTTCCTCTCTACTAACTTCTCCTTTTCCCACATCTTCAAGCTGTTCATGACCACACAACCCTGTCCCATCTTTCCCAGTTCTCTTTTCTCATCACCCACTTCCCCATCTGCAATGCCATTTGTGCCAGCTGCGACTACAATTTTTTGGCTTCTCGAAAACACATCTCAAATGTGAGGCATTTTTCCTCACAGAATCTTGGATGCAAAACATGTCCCTGAACTAACCCACAAGCCTAGTATCTTTCTTGGGATAAATTCTTCGTCTGATCAGTGATGGTGGCAACTAAGAGCAATTAGCAGAATATAACTGTTATTATTTTCCTCTCCCTTCATCCTACTAATTGTTACACTCATTTGTGACCCGTCTGAAAGGAACAGAAATTTCTCGAAAGCATAGACTTGCTCCTGTGTTTTACAGGTATTCATCAAGTGAAAATCAACTTGAGTCTGTACCTCATGAGTCAGCAGGCAGAAAAAGCAGCATTATTGTCTGTGTACAAGAGATGGTAGCTTTCACTAATACTCCACGTGGTGACTTACTTCCTCAGGTATAACAGGAGATAAAACTCTTCCAAGGGATGTTTGTGTGACAGACAGCTGAAGAAGTGGATTACCAAAGGATCTGGAGTTACCAGGCACCTGTACTCCTTTTTTTATAAACTTTCCTGAAAGGCATATTTTTCTCATGTTCTTCAATGATTTCACAATCCAACCAACCTGTTTTCTAAACCCATATTTGGCAGGTATGAGGTTTCTTGGCTTGGAAAACAGCCTCCCAAGTGCAAAAGCTACTTTTGAAAATGGAGCTTTAGCTCTGTGGTCTTCTAGACACTTTTTTGAAATTACTCTGAATTTCATGCTGGCACAGAGCCCAGTGCAGCAGGGCTTGAATCCAAGGACAGGACCAATCATCATGACTGGCTCTCAGTTTCAGTGAGTGGCAAATCAGAAGAAAACTGACATCAGATGCAATTGCACATATAGCTGTGCTATTGTCACTGCCAAGTGGTGAGGCACATGATTCAGCACATAGAAGTTCACCTTCTTCCCAGGTGGGTCTTACAGTCTGTGCTGAATGTGAACCCCACCAGCAGTAATCCACTTCAGAGGGTTAAATCTAGCAGAGGAATGGCTGCAGTAGGTTGTGACTTTGGAATGCACATGCACTCTGGCACCTGGAAGGCTTCATAAGAGAGCACACAGGCACAAAGGACAAGGCTGCATGTAAGGTGGGCCCCTCCACTGAGTTCCCCATGTCATGGCCCCCAATCTTTTTGAAGGAACCATCAGTGATGCCAGATTTGGTGTCACTGTCTCACCTCTCCCATCTCACGCTAAACTCCAGTCCATTGCGTCTCTGCTTCCCTACCCTTTCCTGAAACACTGTGTTGAAGGGGTCTCACAGCTTGAGCTCAGCTGAAATGAGCTGTGGGTGAGAAAGGGGTGGCACTGTACACAGCAGGGTGACAGCTTCTGCCCTGAAACACCCCGCCATTATTGTTGTCCCAGTCGTGGCCACCAGCCAAACCACAACAGCTGGCCCCTGACTCCAATTCCTGTTGCACAGGGACCAAAGCACCGGCAGCCAAAACTGCACCACCTCCATATCCTAAGTGCTGTCAGCTCTCTGCCAGGCCCTTGTGCCCAATATAGCCCCCAGACACCTAGAGGCCTGAGCCTTGTGACTGTGCCCAGCTCCAGTCTTCCCAAATACAATCCAAGTCCCTCATACACTAGCCATGACTACCTCCTCATCCCCAAACTAAGGAAACATTCTCAAATTTTCCCAAATGAATGTCTTGCAGTCTCAGTGAAGTGGCATCTTTTAACAAAAATACTTCATCCCCAGACCTCCATCCACCTGTGAAAAGCAGCTTTACTGATTTCAAAATGCAGCTACATACATAGAGCAGGTTGATCTTGGCACATGATTTTGCCCCTTAGTAGGACACATTATTTGAGATTGGTAAGTGGACTCAGTCATCAGTCCATTCTCCTTGGCCCTTGCTTTATTTTTTCTAGTTATTTTAATCCCCTGCTTCAGTATAACAAAGGAAGAGAGTGGAAATTTTCAACTACCTCATTGTCTGGTCCTGAGCTTGAAGTCTTCACAGTGACGTGAAGATCGGAGGATGCTTTGCAGCTGAACAGAGATCTCTGTTCAAGCATAGGTTGGTCCTTCATTAGATCAGCCCACGGGTGATATGAAAGTGTGGTGACATTAGTGAACACCCTACTAGAAGAAAAGAATAGACTGCAGACCCACAGATGAGTCACTAAATCTGTTCCAGTGCTCTAATTACATTGCTCATCCAAGAAAAGCCTCTTTTGGAGCCATTAGGTCAGAATCTGTTCTCCCCTAGCTGTAAATCCCTCATAACTCAGTGAAGTCAATCGATTTGTATCGGTGTAAGCAAAATCAAGCACCGTGCACTTGCACAGCCTTTGATCTTTCTGCCTCTCTCTCTGAACACAAACTCACAGAATGCCATTAAAGAAACAAGAAACCCAGGCCTCTGGATCTCGTGCATGCTGCAGGCACTCTGAGCAGCGAGATCAACATCAAGCACAGCAGGGAGGTGGAATAGAAGGCAGAGGAGAGACAAGAACCTTCTGTGTTCCCTTCAGGTTGAAAGGCTGTGGACCTCCCAGAGGCCCTGTGGACACTTGTTAAAGTGTTGGAGCACATCACATTAAAAGAAAATAAATTATCTATTCATCTATCTATCAATCTATCTATATTTCAAGTAATAGTATCTTTCTAATGGAAAAGCAAACACAGGGAGGCACAGCTCCTGTGGCTCTCCAGCACACTCGGTGAGCATGCACAGCTTTGCTGACACATGGCACTAAAACTCCAGAAGACCAAAGACCACCAAAACCAAACATTTCTCTTTCAGGAGATCACCTGAATGTAGGATTCCAAGCAATGGTCCATTTTGTCCTAATAGTGGTTTCCAGCTTCTTCCTCTTCTTCAAAGTCTCTACCAATGTCCTGTGCAGGAAATCTTGCCAGCCTCTCCTTGGCAAAGAGCTCTGCACTGTAAATGGAAGCAAAAGTCACCATCTAAAAGACACAGGATGTTCCCTCAATATTAAGTGTATTAGACAGGCAACCAAAGAATGACACTGGGTCACAGGAGCATTTCCTCCTGTTAAATCTCACACAACTTCTACTGAGATGTGCTCTTCTGGTAAGGAAGAGCATCAGCCACCTGCTTAGACTGCAGCCTCGACTCTTGCTTCCCAGATAAATAAGAGCACCAAGTTCTCAAGTGAACAGGAGAAGAGGGAATGTTTACAGCAGCCAAGAGCAGCTTGGCTTGAAGGAATTCAATAGGGAAGCCCAAAAGAATAGCTTGAATACTATTGATGGTGTTGGAAGACATGAAGAGTAAAGGAAGGCCATGAGGCAAAGGCTGGAAAGCATTAGGATATTTCTCTCTCTCAGATTCCCTCCAAGCAGAAGAGCAGCTAAGGAAGACAAAGCTTTTAGAATGCAGAAAGCTGAAAGGCTGTCCCCTCCTCTTGGACATCCTGAACTTAACATTAGTTCTCACAAAGTGATTTCTTTAATTTAGTGAAGATGACTCAAAAGAAAGGAGTTTTCAAGGAGTTTTTTTCTATTAATGTTGTAACATAAATATATATATATATTAGTTTTGTATATATATTTACATTTCTTTGACTCAGTTAATGCTCTTTTGGGGAGTTCAAGGGAAAAATCTCTTCTGTTATTTAACATAAATCTCTTCCCGGCCTTCTATCCCAGGCCTTGCATTCAATACACTATTTCCAAGTTCGGAAATTAGGTCCCCTGGGTTCTACATTTTCCACAGCACTGAAATGTGCACAGTATGATGTAGACAAAGACAGAGATATCTGTAATGGCTCATATGGAACTGTATTGATTTTGTTGGTTATATGATGTTTGTTTACTTTTTAAGCCCTATTTGAGAACATTTTCTATTCCTTTCGGGCTACTGACATATTTTCCATTTGCTACAGGAGCTAATATCGATGCTACACCATGTGTGTGTAAATTTGCTGAGTGAGTAGGAGGAGATGCTTCCTTCAAAATACAGGCTCTCCAGACCACATTCCGCACACATTTATCTTAGTATAAAGTCAACAAATACACCAAAACAACCAAGTTTGTAGGATTTACGGAGAAAAACTGTGATCAGAATCTGTTCCAGTCTGTCAGGATCCACCATTTTTGTCTGTTGGGAAAGCCGTGGGTGTTGTCTCCCACTCCCTGTTGTTGGAAGGGGGTGGGAACACAATACCACATGGGAATAAAAAAGCAGCTTTACGGTGAACTGATATATGAACAGGAATTAACACGGTGGTGGGAAGGGGATGAATCAGCCAGTCCCAGGCAAGACAAAGAAATTTTTCAGACACTACCCTGGATCTCACCCACTCAGACACAGCATCTTTTCTTGGCCCCTGTGACACATCACTTCTTCCTTCCATAAAAACCTAGTATTGCAGGATCAAGAAAACCTATGAAAATGGCCCTGCTAGGAACAAATCAAAACTCCTGATCCTACACCCAGCCAGTGATGCACAGTCAGTCCATGAGCACCGAGCCAGCCCAAGGCATCCAGAATTGCTTCTGTGTAAATGATGTTCAGACCAACGTGGGCATCTCGAAAATATAGAACTCAGCACTGAGTTCAAGAACTCAGCAAAAGTTTGGGCATCTGCACTTCTAGAATTAGGGAAGCATTCATTTCAAGCTATGGAACATGGAAGAAATACATGATCATGATCTCTGAGGTTATTTCAACAGCAGGTGTCTATGTCACTCTCGTGGTAAAAGACCCAGACTTGCAGGCCATAGAAGGGGAAAGAGATTTTGAAATGCAAAAATGGAGGCTGTACAAAGGCTTAGAGGAATCTTCTGGAAAAAAAAAGTGCATTTGGGCTTAAATCTGTGTGGTAAATTATCTATTCTCCCCCTGGTGCAGGCAAGTAATGCCTCTCACTTTAATGGACAATTTTATGGCTGCTAATAACATTTGTAGCTTAGATAATGACAAGGATAATCAAATCTCATGCTTGAGGGCATAAACTGATTGCTGCAGGGGTTAGCAACAAAATCGCCATTGCCATATATTGCACAGGTGTATTATGGGATAGATTTCCTTCCTCCAAAGTAGAAAGGCATTGGTGTCTGCCAAGATAACAGATTGGGTGATTGTCTGTGCTATGGAAATTGCTGGTTTGTATGCATGGGATTTAGGGAAAGAGGAGGAACCTCTTTGTTTCAGCATTACAGAATATGCAACCCAAAATGCCAAGTGAGCAAGGGCTGCAAGATGAATATTGATGCCTGTCCTAGCAGAACAGCTCTTAAAGCCAAATTCAGCCTTAACCATCACAAAGTCCACTATCAGACAGCAAACGTTGTTGTATATTCAGCACAACATTGAGACACATCCATTGAGTGCACAATCCCAGAAGCTGAGGGTTGGGAAAAATCTCAATAAACCATTTGAGTTGTTGCAGGATGCTCAGATCCTCAGTCCATCACTTAGGGGTTACTCAGCAGGTAGCTCCTGTAGAGCAGCTCTCAGTCACTCATTCCTAGGAACACATGGCTGGAGGGGCCTCAAAATGTAACTGAACCCATTCAGAACTGAGGCAGGCTGAAGTGTACCAAACCCATGTGTTCTGGACAATTGTTCAACCACTTCAGACAAATATCCCACTACTGGCACTCTAGAGGTTCCTTTCAGATCACATTACAGCTGTTTTCACAGCTGATGATCAATCTGCAGCTGGGTATGTATGCAGAAAAAACTCATCAATGTCCTCTTTACAACAACCTTTCTCATGTTTGAAGCTGGTATTATTCCCTCCCTTCATGTATTTCATATAGGCTAAACAATCTCTGTCCACTTCACACTGAATATAGGTTAATTTCAGCATTTTGATTTTTCTCATCCTCCCTCAAAACACTGCCTAAAACTGCACTAGTTTCCAGGATGAAGCCATACCACTTTATCAGCATGATGTTGTAGTACTTGCATCAAGTCAGTTTATATCATTTTTTTATGTGTGTCTTTGATATTTTTTTCTTCAGTGTAATTCTGTGCACTTGGTTTTATTGAATTTCATCATATTGATTCCAGACCATTTCTCCAATCTAACAAAATCATTTTGTATTCTGCTTCTGCACTCGCAGTGCTAGCCACCGCTCACAATTAATATATGTACTCTCTGTTCTACCAGACAAGCCATTAATGGGAAACTTGAATAGTACCAGCCACACAACAGACCCCTGTATGACTGCATATGTTATGTCCATCCAATCTGACAGAAAACCAGTGATAAATATTTTTGCAATTTTTTATCCTATTGTGAAATTATCTGGTGGCAGATTTAACAGAACCGTGGGTTTGTATTTTCTGCCCCATTAACACCTGCACAGTGTACCTGTTTTTCACACATGTGATAAGCCCAGTCACTGTCCAAACTCTAGTCCACAGTGTGTGTCCATCCAGACTTTGCAGCCACCTTGCAGTTCAACCCAGTCTAGGATTTTCTACTGCAATTATGAGAACTCAATGCTATTGTCATGCCACAAATGTAATAAATGTCACAACCAACTCATTCCCCCTCCATCAGCCATCTGCCAGAATAAAAGCCATCCAGAAAAGTCCAGCATGAGTTACTCAAGAAAAATTTGGGGTTGTTCCAGCTTGTCCCCTGTTATCCCCTAGGTACTTTCATACTGATTAACAGCTTGGTCGAATATCTTTCTGAAGATCAAATTTAGGTTGACTGAGCATTTACTGCCCATGTTCTCTCCTGTCCCTTTTTTAAAGATAGGCAGCATGTTTGTTTTTCCCTGCAAGAGCCACTGGTAGGGCTGTTCAAACAGCAGCCATAAAAAGCTGGTGACACTGCTAACACCAAACAGTTGCTGCTTAGAGAAGAGGTTTGATTCTTATCCTGATATTCAGCTGGACACAGAATTGTAGGATGCACTGATAATCCCTCAGAGAAGTGCAAACCTTCAGAAAAAAAAAAAAAAAAAGGACAAGATAAACTTACATAGATCCCAAGAAAGATCCAAGGCAAACTTCAAACAGCCTGTGTGTGTAGGGAACCATTAAAAATACAGGACAAGGAGGCCAGTCCATACCTTGCCGCAAGGCAGGACAGAATGCATGGGTCATTCCTGACAGATGCTTGTCCATCCTGTTCTGCAAGACCTAGCAAAGAAGAGCCCTCGCCCCGCCAACACATTTCTGTGTTTCACAAGTATCACTGCCAGAAAGAAAGATCTTTTTTCTCTGTGGCCACTCTAATGCTTCCTTGCTATTGTTTTACACTTCTCTTTATTCACTGTGCCACACTCAAGGTCTTCAGGAATAGACCTGGAGTTCTGATCAGATTTTAAATTCTCCACAGGCTGGATGATTTTTTTTTTTTAAACCACGGAAATAGTTTTTAACTCCTCATCACCCAACCTGCAGTCAGGTTCCATCTAGTTATCCAATCAGGACCACACATGCCCAAGAGCCAACAACTTTCAGCATGACAGCTATTGCTGGATACTCAGAGCCAGGCTTGCATCCCGTGCCTCTTCCTCTTCAATTCCACCAGCCTTTACTGTGATCCATATTGGGAAAAGGAAAACCTCCTGAAACCTTTAAAAAGAAATCTATGTTATACCAAAATGCTAGCAGCATACCTACATCATAAGGACACTGATTTCAAACATCAGATAACAATGAAGCAAATCTGAGACTTAATGAAAAATTGTCTCTGGTGCCAGTCCAGCAAGTCAAACCAGACCTGAATGCAACCTATACAGCATAAACTATCACCAGTACAGGAGTGGTACGAGGCCTTCTAAATAAAGATATAAAAGGGGGTGGATATCTGGGGAGAAAACAAAAATTAAGCCATTCTAAATCATACCTAGTGCTTTTCAGTCATTAAAATAAAGCTCTTGGATGTGCAGTACATTCAGTTACTGACTTGTAGCACTGCTAATTTGCCTGTGTTAGCCTACATCTCTAGGTATCAGCTTATGCTCTTTTCTCTGACTGTCAGAGTGCACTCATTAAGGCAAACACATTGCTACTAAAGAACTAATTGTTTTGAAAAGTGCCCTTTAAATAACAGGCTTTTCACTACTAGGCAGGATGTGGTTTAAGAGCTTAAGCCTTTGTTGCCAAAAGACTGGATGATCATTTATTTGTTTGTCAGAGAAAAATACCAGAAATGAACAAAAAAGCTGATAGGGCATCAGTACAGACTGAGCAGCAACCACCTCCTTCCTCTTCTTGGGATCTTCATTCCCACATGGAACAGCAAAAGAGGGGGGAAACTCCAAAGAAGAGAATTTGGGAAGATCACTGAATTCTCAATATACCAGTTGAAAGGTCAACTGAAGAGTTCAGGTCGAGTCACCGGGATTTCCAAGTGCTTCCAATGGCACAGATCCAGTGTTGCTGTTTTAACTATCAGTTGCCTAGAACCAGGCCTATGTCATTTCTAACACACCTAATTAATACTGAAAAATAATCAAACCAGAGAAAAGAAGGGAAAAGGGAAAGGGAAAGGGAAAGGAAAAGGAAAAGGAAAAGTAAGGAAAAGGAAAAGGAAAAGGAAAAGGAAAAGGAAAAGGAAAAGGAAAAGGAAAAGGAAAAGGAAAAGGAAAAGGAAAAGGAAAAGGAAAAGGAAAAGGAAAAGGAAAAGGAAAAGGAAAAGGAAAAGGAAAAGGAAAAGGAAAAGGAAAAGACCTCACACAAACCAAAAAACAAAGACTTACTTCTGGTGTCCAGAAGTAAACAAACAGGAACTTTTATAGAGGACACGTCAAAGTGTGATGGTGGATGGATAATTTTAAATGTTGGAAGAGATTTTACTTTCCAAATGTTGGTCTCCAGACTACTACATCTTAAAACACAGGGCTTTTTTACTCTTTGGCAGTCTGGGGCAATCCAGTTTTTTTTGAAAGCCATATGTGATGATCCTGAATAATGCTGAAAGAGCACCCTTCTACTGTTTCTAGTTCTCAGCAGGAAATACATTATGCTTAATCCTGTAAGGAACTCTTCTAAAATTCATGGTTTACTCTGGAAGCCCAAAAGTCTCCAAAGGCCATTAAAAAAGTGAGCAGGCATTAAGACTTCAAGTCACCCCTGCAAGTCTGAGGTGTTTTTCTGATGCAAGATTGTGATGGAGAGTTCAATCATCTTTATTTCATGAACTGTTTTAAAATATTCTTGATGCAGCATCTTACATGACACAGCTTGCATGCATAGCCTTATGGTCAGGGGTCCACATCCTTCCTGGTGCTGGAGTTCATATTATTGCAATACAATATTTTATATGTATCCAGAGCAAAGTTGAATTAAGCACCAAACTGCAGATTTTTAGAAATTATTCCCGTTGCAAACACTGTTGGCACTGAGTGAAGTCAGCCTTGTTTCACCATAACTAGTCCGTTTGTTCAAACTACTAACAGCTAAGAGCAACTGTTCATTGGTTCAAGTAATGGAGATATATTCCTTTGAAACTGGAATATTTGACACCTTCTCCTACTGTGTCTGGTCCTGAAAAGTTGCATATGGGCAGGAAATGCAGCAGAGTGACAAATCAAAACTCGAGTGGTTTAGGTTGGTTACAACATTTAATTTCTGACGCAGTTCTCATAGCCTGTATTGATTCAAACATAGGAGGAGGACATCCTCTCCAGAGGAGACAGCAAAAGAAAAGAGGGTGGAAGAAATAAAATATTCTATCTCCACCCAAAACATCCCTGTAATGAGTTAATGGTAGTACACATCTGAAACTGCTGACATTTCCAATTGCCTTGGGAATGGATCTCTTATTTTTATCTTCCCTTCAATATGTCAAGAATATCCCTAAATTTGGAGTCTATGAGCATTTCCTTAGAGCTAATCTCCCGCACTACACAATTAGAGAGAGTTGCAGCAGGTTTCATTCATCAGTCGGTGCCCTCAAGCTCTCTGTGAAATTTTGCTGCCTGAGAAGGAAGGTCCTCTTCTCTGATGGGAAAGCAAGGAGGCAATCAGCTTCCCATCAGATACTTTTTAACCCCACTACTTGCCTGCTTTTCTCCGATGCTCTTTTTTCCTTCTGGTGCAGGGAATTGAAAGGACAAAGCAGTCTGCTCCCTTCTAATCATCCTAATAGGTAACAAATACATGAGCCCTTAATAGAGAGATTCCTTTCACTAGCATGCCCTAATCACCTCCATAATGAAAGCAGTTAAAGAGGATATTGAAACCTTTAACCAACTGATAACTGCCTAAGCCTCTTGTGACATTTGGCCAGGTATTAATAAAAAAAAAAGTCATTGAATTCCCTAAAAAGAAAAAAAAACTGCTAAGAAACTTCAGGGATTCTTCCCCTGAAACAGAAAAAAAGTAAGTGCAAGTTACACTTAAGAAAAAAAAAAGCATCTCAGTGGATCAGAAGATGATAGATCAGAAATAGTTGTTAACTATCTGGGAGTCACGAAAGTAAGGAAAACACACAAACAACAAAAAAAGAACTACTCACCACCAAAAAAAAAAATGGAATAAAAACTTCAACATTGTTCCTCAAGATTTCTCTTTACTCAAGTTTGAGGTATGCAGTAAGCATGTAGTTGACCCTTTCACTTTCAATAAAAATGATACAAATCAGTATAAATATCAAAGTCAACTTCATTATTAAAATAAATAAGTCTGAAAACTGTTTTTAAAGATATTTTCCATTAGTTAGTTTGCTATAGAATATAGCTACTTGCATTGGAGAATTTTTGTCAAATAATGGCCTGATCCAAAACAACTATGATTAAAAATATTTTCTCTGTTACCTATAATAAACTTTGGTTCAGCTCTTTATTTCTGGGATTGGGGTTTTTGGGATTTTTTTGCCAAATATTCTTTTATAGAGGAGGTGTCCATAGACACTCTCACTTTAATCAAAGGAAGCACCAGCAATATCAATTTTAGTTGTAGCTAATTAAGTCACAGAAACCTGGGGGGTATAAGTAACGTGGTAATCTACCTAAAGTCAGTAGATTCCATGGACTATAATCCTGAGAAATTAACAAATTATAACTGATTTACATTTCAGCAATGTCCATGGGTGAAATTTCTGAAGGAGTCCACAGCTTCATTCAAAACTATCCAAAAAGAAGAGAGTAGGCCTCCTACATACAGCAAACATCTGTTGCAAGTCCACAGTAACCTCTCGGTTCGACTTACAGACATCAAGGACTCATTAGTTCTGCATCACCAGTAAGTGTCCTTGCTATTATCTGTTAGAGGGGAAGAGGACATTTCATGCGGCCTCTAACTATATCCAGCCAAGGATCTTCAGTAAAATCCATAGCAAGTGGATACCTGATAGCCTAAAGGGCCTTTGACAGAATATACATAATAATAAGAGAGATAATTAGCCAGAATAACTTATGAACCTTCATGAAATAAAGCTCCAGGTTCAGCTATTACTGCAGAAGACCTAGGCTGCAGGAGTTGGCCAGTATAACCTTGAACTCCTTATGGATCTCTGCCTTTGGTTCATCTCCACTGTTCAATCTGGCTGTAAACTCCTGTCATGTCGTCCAAAAGAGAAAAAAGTGAGCAGTTTGGCAATTAGAAATAGCTCCCAACCTAAATCTTCAGAAAGTCACTTTCTCTTCTTGTCTCTAAACTGAGGATAATTTTTACAGAGAAGTGTTGTGAAGATGAATCACCTAATGTCAGTAAAGCATTCTGAATATAAAGTGCTGTGCAACTCCAGCTCAAAGCCATGAGAAAGGATTTCAGCATTTATGGGGGAATATGCTCCAACACTGAAGGAACTGAGCACCTCAGCTCAGATGGCATTCGAGGAAACACAACAGCATTCTCGGCTGTCCTTCGTGCCAGACCAGCAGCATCTGTCCCAAAACTCATGGTGTCCAACAGGGAAGCTCTCCATTAATCAGTTTTCCTTTGATCAAGCCTCATCGTTGTGAAGCTGTCCCAAGAAAAAGTAAAAGGTTTTTATTATTTTTATTTGAAGCAGGCATAAGTCCATTGCCAACAGCTAAATTTCTTTCCTTATTCTTAGTCAAAACCACCTTCCTTTGCTCCCAATTCTGCCCTGTGAACTTCTGCTTGCCATCCTCATATCAGCAGGATCATCCTCTCATTCAGCTAACTTCTTTCCCAAAATACTCACCAACACCTCTAGCTTCTAACATTGACTCTGAGTAAGCACAGGTATTTCTATTCTGACACTTGCAAGGGTACATAAATGGGTTTACTGGCTAGAAAAGTAATCAATAAGCAAAGACTATAAAGTGGAGAAAATAGAATTTCAAATATCTTTGCGGTTTTTTTCTCAATAAAAACAAGTTAACCCAAGAACTACTAGGTCTCAAGAAGTAGGGAAACAAAGGAAGATTCATCAAATCATAGAACATGTGGCAGATAAAGACTTCAAGAGGTCAGCCAGTCCATCTTCCTTCCCAAAGGCAAAAGCAGCCACAACTTATTCATTCCTGAGAATTTTTTGTCTTATCTCTTTTTAAAGCAGTCTCCTTAGGCAGTTGCCACCTGCACACAACCATCCTAGTGTCAGGGAAGAGTTTTCTTCATGGTTAATCTAAATCTCACTTGCTTTGGGTAAAGAAAGAAGTTATGAATAGTTAGGAGGATATGAAAGAGCACCAAATTGTAAAAAAGTACAAGACACTAATTTCTGCAGTGTTGCTACAGTACGGAAATCTGCAGACACCTCCACCTAGCTCAGTGGCCAGAGATTTCTCAATATTTCCCCAAAGTTGTTTTCCAACTCTTACTATTACATTTGCACTACCAATAAGCTGTACTGTGGGAAGTTGCAGCTCAACATCATTCTGAGCTATAATTTTTACTGTTTATCAGTGATTTTTAAAAACCTTTTGCTAAAGTGCCTCTGGCAGGAATCTGAGGTATCATTGCAAAACCAGTTTTCAAGAACTCAAGAATTTTTGCCACAAATGCGAGCAAAGTAGCCTCAAAGTCCCTTTGCTGGAAGAACACAATTCTGGATTTTATTTTTTTTTTTAATTTTCATCAGAACAAAGAATATAGTGTGAAACAATCTTGCAGACTATTCTAGTTTTGCAGGGGCGAAAAATCCTACACTCAGTCCATCTTCACGAGGCTCACTGTAGCAGACCTCCTTCTGGCTTTGGAAATACCACCGGCAGATATTCAGGTCCTTAACATGCAATATTCTCCACTAAAGCTTCAGATGGCACGAATGAAGACACTTGTTACTTCAGTGTATCTGCAAGCATTTGTCTTACCAGAAAATCTAGCTCTCTGCTTTCACTTGAATTTATTGTTAATTGATTGGCTTAATCTACTCTGTGCTTGTTTGGTTTTTTAACAAGATATGACCTTCATGGTCCTGGCAAGTCATGAATCCTTCAGTTAATTGACCAAAACATTTCTGTCTTTATTCTTAATCTCTTCCCTTACATGTCTTGTTTTCTTCCTTTCTTTTCTTTCTTTCCATTGCAGGTTTTCCATCTGCCGCGATTCCCTACACAAACCTTTTCAATAGACTGGCTCTAAATATTACCATCCATAAAAAACCAAGAGCAGACCCAAAATACCAGAGGCTGGTCTTAAAGGAGGAGCAACAGACAAAATAATTCACTTCTGAGAACACTTCAATCTTTTTCTAACCCAAATTAGACAAAACACCACTGTTCTACCAAGTTGATGTTTTTACACTCATTTTACAGAAGGGTAAAATGATGCAGAGAAAGAACACAGAGACTCAACCGCTATCCCAAAATGGATTTAAGCATGTGTTTGCTTAGTTCATTAATGCAGGTTCAAACTCCCTGTCAGGACACCATCTGCCAGAAGTATGAAATGTCCTCATCTGGATGCAGACAGTTCCTGAGTGTTTGGCTACTCAGCAGCCAACCAGCTGTCAATAGGTGGATGTTTCATTCACCATTACAGGTATTGCACGACATTCTTCAAAAAAGTATTTTATCTGAATAGTTCACTCACTGCTAATAGTAGGTTCAAAACTGAAAACAAAGGCCTAAAAGCTAGAAAAAGAGACTCATAATTCACAGCATAAACTGCCTTAATTTTGCTGCCCTTACAGTCACTTCTCAGGGAAAAATAAATAAATAACAATTTTCAATCTGTTTATTGTTTCAGTTCATTTTAGGGTGACACAAATAGCTTTCAGTTCTTTACATTCTGCACAAGCCTCCAGAAATATTCAGTGTTTACTGGAGCTTGGTGGAGTTAAATCAAGTACGACTATCACCCTTTAAGGCCTAAAGGATAAAGTGATATCCATACCAATAACACATTTTTACAATGTTGACACCTGCTTACATAGAAGGAGTTTAATGACTGTAGACCTGTAGAAAAGGCCATTAAATCTTGCTAGGAATCCTAGAAATAACCCTTTATTTTTGGAAGGTGTTTTTTGCTGTTTTCATTCATAGTATCAAGCTTTTAGATGAACTCTGTGGCATATTCTACAGTGTATCTCATAAAAGATAAATAGCTGGATGAAGAACTTCATTAAACCACTCTTTTTCATATTTTTGACTCTGTAAGTGGAAATGGATAGGAATTCATACTAGCTCACTCTGAAACAAGAACAATTTTGAAATGAACGCAGCACCTGGTAAGAGCCAAGGAAAGCTTATTAGCTCTTTTTGATCACCTAAAAACTTTTACACGATTCAAACATAATCAAAACTTTGTAGAAGCTGGGGGGAGGGGAGGGGAAGAAGAGGAGGGGGAGAGGATTTTCTGCTAATTGATTTTAAGAGTAGACTCATCGAGTGTTGTAGCACCTGCTGTTGTCAACCTTTCCATTGTTGTGTGGTTTAAAAAACAAAAAAAAAAGGAAAAAAGAAGGAAAGAAAGAACAAGAACATTGCACCTGGGGAGTAGAAAAATATGTTTTGTCCCAGGTTAAAAACAAAAATAAAACCAAAACCCTGTTTCCATGTACTTGATTAGCCCTCACTTTTTTGTTTAGTACTCAGCTCGACAAGTGAGCAACAATGAGACTTGACCAAATCTCAGCACTTCACCTCACACGGGAGAGTTTCAGGTTTTCGTGGTTCCTTCCAAACAGGTCTTTAATTATGCACTTCCACGGGAAGCAACAAGCTGCAGAGCTTGCCCAAGGAGGGGAGTCCAGAGCTGCGGCGAAGGATTGGAGGCGAACTGTCAGCACCACGGACTGCAGACACTGCCGGAGCTGTCCCTCCAGCACCACGGACTGGGGACACTGCCGGAGCTGTCCCTCCAGCACCACGGACTGGGGACACTGCCGGAGCTGTCCCTCCAGCACCACGGACTGGGACACTGCCGGAGCTGTCCCTCCAGCACCACGGACTGGGGACACTGCCGGAGCTGTCCCTCCAGCACCACGGACTGGGGACACTGCCAGAGCTGTCCCTCCAGCACCACGGACTGGGACACTGCCAGACTTAGACCTTGAATACCATGGATACTGCCGCGGGTATCCTTTCAGCACCACAGACTGGAGACACTGCCAGAGGTGTCCCTTCAACACGGCTGACTGGAAGCATTGGCGGAGTTGTTGTCCCTTCAGCACCAGAGCTGCCAGAGCTGTCCCTTCAGCCCCACATCTCACGGGCAATGGGGCACCTGTTCCATGGTCTGGGGACACTGTTGGACCTGTCCCCTGGCACTGGAAGAGAAGCACCAGCCTCTTCCTGGCTACTGATGGGCCGTGGCCAGCCATAAACGTCTTTGATTAAATTAAAGCCACAGTAGTTGAAATCAGCACAGAGAAGAGGTAATCGCTCCAGACATGTTGCTAGCATGTCAATATCATGGAGTACAATTAAGTTAGACATAAATTAGTCTGCAACCATATGCATATTGCTTGACTTTGTGGTCCACGGATTCCTCTCAGTGTTTTGTCTGAAGGGAAGTTTTGTGGAGATAGAGGTACCCTTCCAGATGAGGCAAAGTTTTTGTTCATTTTCTTTTAAAGGTCAGCCTGCAATGATATTTAAGAAACACTTTTGCAATAGTGTCTACTGAGTACAGCAGGTTACCAATGCACAACCCACTGTATGTGCTTCTGGAAGTCTGTGCAGAGGGTTTTAGAGGGATATAGACATACATGAGAGCATATATACAGATTTGGAAAAAAAAATAACCAGCACAAAAGATTAATATGAGCATTTTAGATCACTTCCCTGTACAAGAAACATAGAAAAGAGCTCTTTTTTTTCAAAGAACTTAAACAAATAAAGTAGGGGGGTTTTTTCCCATCTGTGAAAAAAAAAAATTAGTTTGGGATAAATAAGAAATTAAAGAAAAATCTTCCATGCTTACTTTTACAGACTAGCAGTAGATCAGATAGCATCATGAAGCCACTTTAGTACTGAAGAGATGGTACAAAAAATAGAAGTGCATTTGGCAAGATGCAGAGAGCAACTATTAATAAACTTTTAAATGACAGATCAGATATCATCTCAGAGCACAGTTTCCCAAATGAACAATTGTTACAGACTGTCTGTAACTTTCTGCACCATTCTTTATTATCAGTCTTCCTCCCAGTGGTTCCCTGTTGCTATACACATTTTTAAATTTAAACAATTCATATATCTCAAAGCACCTCTGCCTAAGAAATGCATTCTATCCTCTGCAAGCTGAGGTACTCCAAGCTTCCTAAACAAATCCCAGCCCTTTGAAGGAGAAAATGCAACAACTTCCCATGCAAGTTGTACTTGTTAATGGGTAAAATACCATCAAAGCAGCAAACCACTGTACAAACAGTCCTTTCTACCTGTCACCAACAGAGCTCAAGAACACAGCAAGTATTGCAGGCAGCTCCTAGGCAGGGGTACAGGGCAGTATGAGTACACAGGTGCGTGTGTGGAAGTGTGGAAGGCTTGTTGTAACACACAGGAGCACGACAGAGCAGCATTCACTTAGCACAAACAAGTGGCAAGAGATAGGCTGAGGAAGCGAGACTCAGTGGTTAAAGGAGGAAAGAGAGTTCTGACATTGTAACGAACAGCGGGAAATGCAAATCATCAGCCAAAGTTGCATTCTATTTTCTATAACATGTTAATATATGCATTTGTATTAATATATCTAATAACAGAAAGGTAGAGGAAATTAAACCTTTAAAATCTTATCTCTGTAAGAGCAAATAGGTATTATACTGTCAGATGGTCTTTCAAAGGAAATTTTTTACTGCCCCAGGTAGAAAATAGTCAAATACAAACATAAGCAGACACTCCTCAAAGGGCAGTGGACAGTATGTTCTGCTGAAAACTCAGCATCTTCAGGTGGCAGCGTGAAAATTTCTTGTAATAATCCCTACATGGCAAAAAGACCAAGTCCTTCGGTATTAATAAGAGAGCTACTTTCATGTCCTGTTACGTATAATGCACAATCAAACAGCCACTGAGTTAGAGGGGTCTTTTCAGACCTCCACATTAGAAGTTCTGGGAGAAAAACACTATCAACTGCCTTAGTAAACCCATCCTATATAAGAACACAAAATCAGAATGAGCAAATCCGCTCATCCAGCCAAAGCCAGAGTTGTAGCACAGTTCTGTGTGCACTCCGCAGCCTCTAATCGCCGTGGCATTTATTTTTATGGCAGAGAAGCAAACTTTGTGACAAATGCTCGGCTTCAGCTGAGGGAAGTAGAGAAGCACAAAATGACAGCCTGTGGCTGTGTCCACTGACTGTCCCTTCACTGTCCTGGGAAGGAGCACATCTGGGAAGCTGGGCAGCATGGATGTGACAGTGGGCATCATTTTCCTGTCAGACCATATACCCACAAAGGGGAAATGCAGACCGGGACCTGTTGTCACATCAGACGCTCCAGTTGCATTAAAAACTCTAGGAACACGTTGTCAGTGCCCAGCGTTTGACCACGGCTGTGGAAATCACCAACACTGCCTTGGCCAACAACAAAACAAAGTTTGCAAAAGCAGGTCTATCCATGCATGGCTGCATTAAGGGCTTTCCCAGATGATCCGGTTCCCATGCCCTCATCGTTTTCATTCTCCTCCAGCTGCTTTTTGCCTAAGTTTTCCCCGTGTCTCTTAAGGTGGAAGAAGGAGGGTGACAACAGGGGTCAACAGGTTCCTGAGGGGAACCCCAGGAGTGTCACTCTGCCTCTTCCCTCTTCCCCCCTATTCCTCACCATCCAAGCCACAGCACCCTAGTAGCCACCTGGCCAGTGCCAATGCCCCAGCCAGAACAGTCCCACACAAGAGACAGAGAGGATCCATCTCCAGAAGAAGAGGTGTGGGACAGAAGTCCAACAAGTCCAACAAGTGCCCAAGAAGAGCATTAAATTACGTAACATGGAAGGGAGCAAAAAGCCTCATCCAACACAGACACCTTTGCATGCCACAGCCTCCCTGCCCCTATCTCTATTTTCCAGCCCGCGAAGTTTTTACCCCAGCCCCGGCCCTGGCCCCACAGGGCCCCCGCGAGGGGAGTCACTCACCGATGGTCGTGATGACCGTGATGGCAAAGTAGAAGGAGCCGGCGAATTTCCACTGGACTCCGGCGCGGTGCGGCTCGGACTGCATGATCACCAACTCCAGCTGCCGGTAGTCCTCGCTGGTGATGTTGTACTTTCCTTTGAGCCGGATCTCCTCGGCTTTGAGTTTCTCCTCCTCCCGCATCTCGTTGTCGGACTCCAGGGCATCAAAGACGGCAGCCCCGACCAGCAGGTAGGTGAACGTGCAGATGATGAGGGACAGGGTCCGCACGTTCTGCCTCTTCATGGCCGCCAGCAAGGGGCGAGTGAGGGGACCATGTCCCCCCCTGGTCGCCCGGGGTTCCGACAGGCCGCAGCAGCTACAGCAGGGGAGCAGCTGCCGGGGGGGCCGGCGGCGCCCGCCGCCGCTGCCGCTGCTCCGGGGCAGCTTGTGCTGCGG